>QRFJ01002707.1:0-112768 GCA_006176705.1 Cocos nucifera
TGTCTTTGTTCATAACTAAGATATACGTTCAGAACGTATGTTCGAACTCTGAGATGATACTCAGATGGGCTTTATAGATCCTTACCTTCCTATCCGTGCTACTTTGATCCTATTAAAAATCCATTCACACCTAATGAATTTAATCCCTTCAGGTGATCAACTAGTATCCATACACTATTGATTTTCATAGACTTCAATTTGGATCATATGGCTCCAAGCCACTTCTCAGAATCAAGCCACTGCACTGTATTCTTATAGGTGATCGGATCCTTGTTGTTCTCATCGAGCTCAACATGATCGCCATCTTGAATCTAGACACTGAAGTATCTGTCCGGCTAACATGGTACTCTACCGAATCTTCTTAAAGGTGACACTTTAATGGGCTCTGGATTTGATTTGATCAAATTCGGTTCTATAGGTTTATCAGATAATGTCGATTCTTTTCTACCAGTCAAACTTTTATAAGTTCAACTTGATAGGCATCAGTTCCTTCTTTAAGAAACTTCTTTCCAAAAGGAACGTCCTACTACTGATGAACATCTTATGTTCTTTAGCATAGCAGAATTAATAATCCTTAAACATTCATTGGATCAGGATCCAAGTTTATCTGTATGCAAATATACAACATAGGCTGATCAACTCCAAATCCAAAAGTGAGAGAGTCTAGATCTACGTCCGATCCATATCCCATATAGAGTCAATGCAATAGATTAACTTGGTATAAATTTTTAGAGTAAAAAAATAGTCACAAGAGCACAACCCTATAATAGGCAGACAAGTATACCCTATTATGGATTGAACTATATCTAACAAAGTTTAATTTTTTCTTTTAGATACATTGAGTTCCGAAAAAAAATCCACTGAGAGAGAATTCTATTATCTTTTAGATATGTCACAAACTCATTAGATAAGTATTTGCCTTCTTGATCTGATCGAAAAATTTTAATACCTTATCTAGTTTATTTTTTTATTATTAAATTATTTGAACATTTCAAATGATTCATCCCAGACGTATTCATGCCCAGATAGATCATCTGTAATGAAATATTAATATTTTTTTTTGGCACTTAAGTTCAAGATCCACATACATTACTATGTATGAGACTTAGAATGTTATCGGCTCCTTCACCTTTTTCAGTAAAAGATGACTTTATCATCTTTCCAAGAAGACAAGATTCATAGGCTATCAATGATTCACAATCATTGATATTGAGATTTCTCTCTTAAGCTAATCCATTTATCCCTATTCATGTCAATATGACTAAGCCTATAATACCAAACATAGACATCCATGACATAATCTAACTAGGGTGTGTACATTCCACTTACCTTAAGTCCTTGCAACGAATTGCATAAGATCACTGACATCTAATATCCAGATAGTAAAATTACATATAGAGAAGTTTTAAGATGTTATCATATAACATCTTTAATAAGCAACTTTTGCTCCTTTCTCTTATTCAACCTGTTGTGGTCAAGGAAAGCAAGACAAATCTTCTTCCTATGGCCCTATTTCTGACATTAGAAGCATTATGCCTAATTTGGATTAATCTTAGACTAATTATTTTAATTAGACTCAGAAGCTCCAATACGAATCCATTCGTACTTCTGAACCAATATTCAACCTTTGATACTGATTATCGAAGTTGGGTCTATAAGTCTTCACTATCTAACAGTGATAGGAGTAATTAGGATTTGGCCTTAATAGAGAACAATGACCTATTGTATATGAATCATTTTAAGCCTAAAGACTTGGACTTTAGTCTAAAGGTTCTTCCACTATTTTATTCAAACTGGTAGCCTCTATCTCCAATTTGAGAAATTACTTTAATTTCCTAGTAGGTACTAGAATCCACATAGACTGCACACGAGCCCAACTTTGGTTGGCCCACCCATGTATATCTAAGGGTAGGTTCATAACCAATTATTTTTTAAAATAATTTTTAGTAATTTTAATTCTGCCCCAGGCCTTGATTAGTTGGCTTGGCCTTCTCAGAAAAGGGTCCATTTAGGTCCAACAGTTAATATGACCATACTTGGCACATCCAACCAATGAATGATCAGGCCCAACTTTAGTTGCCCAACCCAACCACCATTAGAGAGACACATCCAAGTCATCATATGATGGATGATAATTCCATTAGTCAACAAGCACCAGGCCTTTGGGTCTCCAATGATTATTGAGTTAATGGATCCATTATCAAACACCTTAATGGGAGGCTATAACTCTGTTATCTCCATAACTTTATCATTTTAGGGATCTAATAATTTTAGAGAATTTAAATTATTAGTGATTTAAAGATAGAAAGAACATGGACTAATTTGCTCCCATTGACTTCACCAAGTCAAGTCCTCCTATTGACTTTGCAAGTCACTAATGAGGACTAGGATCAATTACGATCCATGGGCATCTAAATCAATCTTACTGAATAAAATTAGTCTCACTGATTTTCTATGTGACATGGGTTAGCACGAATCAATGAGCAACCTAATCAAAAACTTGATTAACCACTTTGGCCAGATAAGTGAGATCGATGGAAGGATCTGCCAAGATTTGCCTTAGATACCATCAGAAATGGTCAGGTAAGTAGACTGCCAATTAAAAACCACTGATCTAGGATGCCAGACTTATCTTAGATACCAATTGATTTATCAATTTTGATTTGGTCTGCCTAAAGATTTGGGTTCGACCATTGAGCCACGATCAGCATCCATTTGTTAGATGTATAGACTTAGATCAACTACAACTATTGAAGTGATCTATAGAAATGACCTAATCCTAATTAACTATTAATTAGGTTTGATCAATTTCTTAACTATGTCCATATTTAATCTAATCCTAGGCCTAATCCAGTTAAGGATCTGTTCAAAGCTAACCCATTTTCCTTTAACCCATGTATTATGAAATTATCTTAGGATCTTCAAATCACAAACCTAGATCCTAAACAATCACTTAATTCTCAATTAAGTTCAACTCTTATGGATTTAGGTTTATGGAATCTTAGAACTAGTTTCTGATTTTATTGTTTGAAATATTTTTAAATTGTATTGAATCATATTCAATATATAGTTTTAGATCTGATTTGTTTCATTATTTAGATCATGTCCTAGGATTTCAAATCTAAGGTTTTGCAGAAAGTAAGTTCATGATTTAATTTCTACAAAATAAATATATCATACATATACATTCTAGATTCAAAACAAAATTTACATATCAACATATGTAATAAGAGGGTTAGATCTAAACATAAAACATATCATGTGGATCAGATCATAAACCATTTAAAATTATATTTAAAATCTAAAAATAAATCATAAATTACTTTAGATCTCATCTAACGTATTTATGATTTAAGTTTCTCGGATCAGCACATACTAGGATAACTTTTTCACTATAAGGGATAAACCTTACAGTAGGACAACCTTATAGCAGTATGTGCAATCCTGATATTATTTAGATCTAATCTAAATAATCTAAAATAGATCTAATATCTATTAAATTTTAGATTTAAATCAAAAAATTAAATCAAAATTTTTTAGATCTAAATCTAAATAATCATGATTGATTAGATTCAGCACATACTAGACAACTTTCATTGTAGGGGTTAACCTTAGAACAGGACACCTTATGGCAGTATGTGCGATCCTTAATTAACTTTAATTTTTAGATTTAATTAATCTTATAATAGGATAACCTTATGGTAGTATGTTATAATAAAACTTAGATGCTCTGATACCAATGATAGAAAATATGCAAGATTTTATGCATAGATTTCAAAACATTTTCAAAATATAGAGCAGCGGAAGATATAGATTAAACTATTTAATCTACAACATGCATGTAATCAAATTACAAAATCCTACATCAAGGATCTATAACATGTTATGATGCAAATATAAATCTAAAATTAAATTATTCATAAGTGGTATTGATCATATCAATACCTAGATCTAGAATAATTTTAGATCTAACCCTAGATCACATCTAAGTCACCAAGAGATCAGTTCTCTTACCTTTGCATGGGTCAAGAACTTCGTGGTTGAATTCATTGTTGCTTTTGGAGCTACACAAGCATCCAACCTCTATAGGTGATCTACACGAATCTACAACATAGATCGAAGGTTTGTCGAACGAAGATCCGCTCGAAGTGCTAGTTTCTCGTGGATCCCTCCCGATGGTTAATCAAATACATGTTCTTTAGATTTCTTGGACACTCCAAGAGATGAAGAACATAAGGACGAATAAGGAAAGAATCTAAATCTTAGATCTCCCATAAATCAAAAATAAATAGGTATATGGAATAAACCCTAGGAGAAGACAAATCTTCTCCTTCAGGATGTCAACGGTTGATGTCCTAAAAACGTCTATTATGCTAGGTTCAGAGAAGACCTTCTCCTCTAGATTTTTTTCTAATTTTTTAGATATCACACCCTCAGATTTTTCTCATAAAAATCTCATAAATAAAATTAAGAAGAAGGGCTCTCAAGGAAACCCTAAGAGAAGACCTTCTTCTCTTCTTCTTCTCACATCAGGATTTGATCAGATCATGTCCAAAAATAATCACCATGCCCTAACGCCTTGGAGCACAGATCCCATGCCCTCTTCCTCTCTCTCTCTCTCTCAGATCTTTATCATATAAAAATTATATAAAATAATGAAGAAGAAGATACTTAAAAGAAAACAAAGAGAAGGTAATCTTCTGTTACCTTTGTGCCTTCATGACATCAACGATTGATGTCCAGATGAAGATCTTTTCTTTAAGGATCTTGGCGCCATCTTTCCTCAAGCCCTTCCTGCTTTTGACCAAGTCAAAATTTATTCCAAATAATCTGATATGGGGCATGGAAAACCTTTTATTAGGCATGGGAAAACATAAAAAAAAATCTAAAATTAAAATATGGCATGGGCTTTCTTAGGCATAAGTGAAAGAGAGAGAGTCCCAGTCCAACTGGGACTCCTCTTATTTGACTAGATCAAAATTATTTTAAATCTAATTTAAATTTTATTTAAATTAGATTAAATAAAATCTAATTAAGGATGATCCTAGTTCAACTAGAAGCTCAATTAAATTAGATTAAATTAAGATTTAAATTTGATTTAAATTCTAAGTCAATCAGGTGCACCCAAGTCCTAGTCAAATAAGAAATTATTCTTTTTTTGCAATTGGCTTATCCAATAAACTAATTAGACTTAATCTAATTAAATCTGAATCAATTCTAATTGAATCTAATTCAATTAGACTTGATCTCAGTTCGATTGTTCAATCAAATTGAGCCAATTAGCAATCCAATTGCTAATCGATCCTTCTGCAATACTTGCATTAGTTCAAACATCAATCGCATTGAATGTTTGACCTCAAAACGATTCTCAATCATCGATTTATCATCCAATCAGGTTACAAGCTCTAATGTGTGTAACTCCATAGGTTCGAACCTAAGCTGGTAGTATAGAAACCAACTCCAATACCAATCGAAGTTACCATCTAGCAATGATTTTCGATATTCGGATAGGTCGAATGTATGCAAAGCAACATTCTTAGAACCCTGGCCCATGGTTACTGTATAATTTATTTTTATGATCAATAATGCTCAAGACGACTTCGAGTATGCTATCAAACACTCATATAAGTCATCTCTATTGTGTCTTAAAATTTTACAAATTTCGTGACACCATACGAGGATTACCCAGGCCTAGATTTTACTAAATTAAAACACAGTGAGATATTCTCTTTCTGAAGTTAATCAGGAGTGGTCAATCCCATCATGACTCACACACCGACTCTATAAGTATTTGACTATATCCAAAAATCTTTCATCACCTATATTAGAAATACAGGCAGTCCAGCATCAAAGTACAGTGAGTTGCTCGTAAGTCACCATGGCAATCTCAGATCGGAGGGATACTTATATCCATTGGCCTTAGCTAGCTATTCTTGATAGTAGAGTGCTATATTGATCACGTTCAGTGTAGATGTACTCCTACATCTTATCTAGATGCCATACCAGTATCTCCACATCACTTGGTTATGAGGACAATCAATGCATATGGCATACAGTGATCTACACTCGATAAGTTATCATCCTTGTTAACAACTTATCATTTGATCATGAATAATTTAAGAACCATCTAATAAATCTTTCTTTATTGATTGATTATGGTTCTAAGAACTTCATCATAATTTAGAAGTTTATTTAAGAAAGATAGAATTTTTATGATAAAATAATCAAATTACTATTATTATTAGACAACTCATATACTAATTTCAATCATCTATTACTTAGATGATTGGCTTTAGGATACATTTTTTAACAATGAAGACCTCCAGTTATTTAAGATAGGAAGAGGGGAGAGGCCCTTATAATGATTCTTTTGTACCCCTATACCTTTGTTAGGGATAGGAGGAGAACCTCATCCAAATAAAGGAAGGCCAATCCTATCAGGAATAAGAGGAAGATCTCGTCCTGATAGGAGAACCAAAAGGCCAACCATATCAGAAACAGGAGGAGGATCTCATCTTGGCATGGGCAATGAAGACCTTCGATTATTTAAGACAGGAGAAGGAGAGAGATCCTTACAATGGTCCTTTTGTATCTCTATACCTTTGTTAGGAATAGGAGGAGGACCTCGTCCTAGCAAAGAAAGGCCAATCATGACAGGAATGGAAAGAGAACCTCGTCCCGATACGTGAGAAGATATTCGATTATGAACAAGAGAAAAACCAAGAAAATAAAGAGGTGAACAAACATTGAACATGAGCAAAACAAAAGGATGATTGAAGAAAGTATAGCTTTATTAATGAAAGAGTTGATTACTAGACAAGGATCTACAAGATTGATTAAAAAAAAAAAATTAGAGTAAATCGAAGTTTTAAGAAGGATCGGGTTCTTCGGACTTCGGACTGCTAGTCATCATCAGAGATTTCTTTAAGCTGATGATCTCCTCCTCAAGCTCTTTTCTCCTCATCATATTATCATGGAACATCCTATCAGTCCTTTGGTAGTTTTTCTTTGATGCTTGCAGTTTCTTCCTCAGAACCTCCAATTCAGCTTCAGCATCCTTAACAGTTTGCTACTCAAAAATTAGCTGAAGCTTTAGTCGCTGAACTTTGACCTTCTCCACCTTAACTGAGTCTGAGAGCTCACCCAATCTTCTTTAAAGAGGCGATCTCCTCCAACTCCCTACTAGTGTTGGATTGATAATTATCGATGAGCTGCTTTGAAGCTCAGCCACCTCACTGTTAGCGGTGCGGAGCTTCTGCTCTAGCGAGGATATCCTTTCGCACTAGCCTAATCGGTAGGTCTCATAGGTAAGCTCGACGTCGTGCAGTTGCTTTTAGAGGATAGAAAATCTCTACGATCAGTCTCATTCATATCGAGTCTTGTCAGAAGACCTTGATGAACTCCCCTCTAGTAGATGAATTTTTTCCTTCACCATCTTGAGCTCAACTTCAAGGGAGCTGGCCTTCACAGTTAATGCCTAGGACTTCTCACTGGCGCTATTCCTAAGCTAGGCCAACTCTTTCTTGAAGTTGTCCTTCTTGATGCTGAAGCTTGCAGACTCTTTCATATGTAACTTATGAAGGTGAGTGACTTCAACCTTCATTCGAGGCATTCTTCCTAGACCTCTAGAGCTCATCCTCTATCATCTTCAATTTTTTTTTTTTCAGATGATGGATTTTCTTCTATAAATCCTTCACTATAGGTCTTAGAGGGATACCTTTAGGAGGCGACTCAACGTTGGTTGGGGATGGTTGGCCTTGACTTTGGCCACTAGAAGAATGTTGAGTAACATTCACCATAGCACAATTATGAGGAGAAGGCAATTCATTTTCATTTCTCAAAATATTTGGAGATACATGAAAAAAAAAAGATACAATCATTTAAGGTTCTAGACCTCAGAAGGAACAACGGAGGTCGAGGTCGGAGCATTTTCTGCCACCCCCAGCTCTAGTGCAAGTTCGGATGCGTTAGTGGCAGGATCGGAGGGCTTGGGGATAGCATCAACAAGAGAAGGATTGGCCACAGTAGCAGATGGTCCCATCTTTTCGTCAGGGATTGCCTCGTATAAGAAGCCAAAATCGAGTTTAGAAAACTTGGCTGCCACTCGATCCTCGCAAAGTTCGTACCCCTTCTAGAAGGCCTCCTGGCCAAAGGTAATATTCAGGTCCCTCATCTTAGAAGAGACCTTGAACTCCTTCATGGCCTGGATCTTTGCCTTCAGGATCTGCTTTGAGGCTTGATCCTTTAGCTTGCCAACCTTTACCTCGGCCTTCTTCCTCCTTTCCTCCTCTAGGGCCAGGGCAGCCCGTAGCTTCGTCGAGCTGAGCTCTTCTTTCCTAAGCTTCTCCCATAGATCCTCAACTTCGATCACTTTTTTCTTCGAGAAATGGTCAGCCTTGGCAGCATTCTCCTAAAGGTGATCGACCTTGGCTCGGAGGTCCTCCTAAGCCTTTAGTGCCTCCAACCTCAATCGGTTCACCATTTTAACGTGTGTGAGTATTTAGTGATCCAACTGCAATAAATAAATTATGTTAAAAAAAAAAATCAAATCATCAAATCAGCAGGACGACTATCTTCAGGAAGATCTCGAGGAAATCCTAGATGAGCTGCGTGTGGTCGAGGTCGACAATCTGATCCACCACTTCGGACAAGGTAAATTTATCAGTTAAATCCTAGATGAGGTCCGGATCACTTAAGGGATCCTCTCTTGGACTGTCGTCGCCACCATTGGACCTGCCAGGGCATGCCTTCCAGTGCACCTTCACAACGACCCTCTTACCCTTCTTCGTCTCCCCCTCTTCTCTTCTAATAGGAGACTGCAAAGCTGGATCCTTGATCGGAGAACTTGTGGAGGTTGGAGGCATGGAGTCCTCAATAGCGATGTCGACCTTGGCTGTGGGGATGGCCTCGACAGCGATAGCAACTTTGGTAGAAGCAGTAGCACCGATAGGTGCAACAGAATTGGGGGCATCCACCCTGGCTTCCTTAGTGGCAGGCACCTCGAACGTGGTACCTTTTTTATTGTAGGCCTAGAGTCCCTTCAACAGTATTTCAATAGCCTTAACATCGATCTCTGCCATAGAGATAAAATCATAGTCAGAAAAGAAAGAAGAAAAAGAGAAAAAAGGGATAGCCCACCGACTTCGGCCGGTTACTTATCGGATTCAGAGGGCTAAGGCCGAGATTGAACAAGATCTATTCTTTTATTAGTTTGGATATTGAAGGAGTCTGGTAACCTCTGATCATGGCGACAAACTCTTGGTCTGCACTCTCTAATCCCAAGGCTCGATGGATGGAATTCCTTAGGTATCCCCAAGATGGGAGTCCTAAGTGCAGGATTGGGTAGAAAATAAAAATAAACTTGTTCTTTTAATTATAAATGGAAGAGGGGGCACCCTTAAGCAACCCCTTCTTGTCAGACTGGAGAAAAATATACCACCAGTCCTTGGTAGAAGGGTGGTGCTTAAAGGTGAAGAAAGTTCGGAAAAGGAAAATCATGGGCTGGACCCCGGTATATATATAGAGGACAATAAATTCTATGATAAATCTAAAGAAATTCAAAACTATCGAGGCCAGGAAGATGTTTAAAAAGCAAAAAAGGACTATGATAAAGTCAGGAAGGAAAAGTCTTAATCCAGCATGGAAGGCCTCCAGGTACAAGCAGAACCAACTTGGAGGAGGGGCATAATCCCAACCGCTTGAATTAGAAAGTTCCAGCTCGTACCCGATAGGCACCCCTTATCGAATTCTAATTAGTGATAGATCCTCAGTGGTCAAGCAATAGGGGATGGACTCTGGTTTGAAGTCTAGCCAAGGTACTACCCTAGGCCTGATTTCCATCCTAACCTCGGGGTCATTGGGGTTTTGATCGGTCGAGCTCCAGGAACCGCTGGAACAGGAAACCTCAGATGACATCTAGATTGAGCTAAATCAAATAAAATCCCTGAAAAAAAATAAAAAAAGGAGTGGTGGAAACCCAAAAATAAAGAATAGCGGTGTTCACCTAGGAAAACCTGAAGAGATCTGAAGAATGGAAAAAAACTAAAAATAAAAAAGGCAGGGATGAAGAACTAACCTAGGAAGCCATGGGAAGAAAGCTGGAAGGGCAAAGGAGGGTTGAGAAAGATGCCGATGGCTGGAGGAGTTGCAGAAGGAGCGAGGGCGACAAGAATAGGACACTTGGAGATGACAGGAAGTGAAGGAAGGAGAAGAAGCAAAAGCTCAGGCTAAAAATAAGAAGCTATAGATGAAGAAAGAGGGATTTAAATAGGCAAATTAGAGCCCCAGAGGAAGTCATGATTACGGGATCCCGTCAGTCAACCCCAACCTACCACGTGTCCCCCTCGTACCTACCACTTGATAGGGCAGTAACTACGCCATACATGGAGCACCAAGCCAGACAGATTTTTGAAGGGCTGCATTCATTCAGGTCATTCGACATTAAATCATAGCATCAATTTGAAAAGAGATAGAAAGTTTCATTCTCCAAGATGGAAAATTGCCAAAGAACTTCGGTCGCGATGATTTTTTCTATACTTTCTTCATCCAAAATTCGAACTCAAAAGTAGAGGGACAAATATTTGGGAAAAAGTGGCCCCCATTGAAGTTCTTACTCGAAGTCCTTGATCATCGACCCCCTTTCCATTGAGATTCGTCGATCTTCCCAGTGATGAGTTCATGCTGCGGAACCCTCTGAAAGTGCATGGTAGTTCGACGGTGCGACCATGAATAAGTGAAATAGAATTATTGTTGCACTAACCTTATCCTCTAGTTAAAGACGGAAGATAGGTTTGAAGCCCGTTCGTGTTCCTTCCGGATGACCTCCTCCAGTCGACCTCCTCCGGAATGACCTCCTCCAGTTGACCTTCTTTTGGATGACCTCCCTCCAGTCGAACTCCTTCCAAACAACCTCCTCCAGTCGACCTTCTCCTGGATGATCTCCTCCAGTCGAACTCCCTCCGGACGACCTCCTCCAGTCGAACTTCTCCTGGATGACCTCCTTTAGTTGACCTTCTTCTGGATGACCTCCTCCAATCGAACTCCTTCTAGATGACCTTCTCTAGTCAAACTCCTTTCGGATGACCTCCTCCAGTCGACCTCCTCTTGGAAGACCTCCAATCGACCTCCTCTTGGAAGACCTCCTCCAGTCGACCTCCTCCCGAATGACCTCCTACGGTCGACCTGCTCTCAATTGCCTGGAAGACTCTCATCGTTCACATAAATTTAGCTACCAGCTCAACAGAATCGACCAACGTGCAAGTGATCTCAAAAGAGTCCGAACTCCTCTTGAGCCATTGTGACCTGAGGCTCTTTTGAAGGAACCGATCTAGGATTTTAGGATTAGCTTTTGAAACTTTTTAAAAATTACAGTGGAAGAGATGAATTAATCATATTAAATCATGAATAATATAACATAAAATTCTAGATATAGGATTCTATTACATGATTAAGGCATGCTATTAAATCAAAAAATAAAATATCAAAAGAACTGCATATTAATCATATCAATAGTAGATTACTCTAGAAAAGATCTAGACATGTAATAGGAAGATCAGATCATCCTTACCTTTGAATCTCGAGTTTTTTAACATATTGATCTAGGCCTGAGATGGTTTCTCTAAGCCACACATATATCCGGCCTCTACGAATTATCCATACGAGCCCTCGATTGCAGGTCTGAAGTTCGGTGCTCGAAAATCAGCACAGTATGCTAGTACTGTGCTGATCCTTCTTCAATGGTCGATCTAGATCTTCTTTCCTTCAAGCTTGGACTCTCCAACTTTCTAAAGTTAAGAAAGATGATTTGTGATGCTGAGATACCTTCAAATATTCACAAAGATGGAGGAATAGGAGTGGAATAAAAAATATAGAAGAAGATCCTCTTCTTCTTCTTTCTTCTCTCACCAAAGCACCTTGATTGGTGCCTTTACAAAATCCCATGCCCTAGGCTTCTCTCTTAGATTTTTCATTCCCCAATGATCTCTCTCAGATGTATAATCTATGAAAAAATTAGGTCAAAATTCCATTTTATATAAGGAGATATAGAGGAATCCTTGACTAGGTCAAATACCTAGTCAAGGGTTATCCAAATAGGGCTAGACTTGGGGCGCCCAAGAGTTGAATGCCCTCTCCTTTATTTTTTGCATGGACTACCAGGGAATGTCACACAAAAAGGCCTCTAAAATCCATAAAAAATTGAGAAGAAAAATAGGAATGTGGGCGACACAAAATAGGAAGGAGTTTTGGTTTCTTAAAACTCTATCTCAATGAGTTTAAATCAACTCAAACTCTTCTTTTGACTTGATCACATTATCTAAATACCATATTTGAGATAAAGGAAGCATGGGGGCATGCATGAACATCTAGAGAGAAATATTTCCATGAAAAGATCCAACAAAAATGGCATGGGAGGTGTTGGGGCTAAGGTGGCGCATGGAGATAGGAGCCCTAGTCTCACTAGGACTCCTAGTCTGACTTAGTCCAACTTGATCCTTGGACCAAATTAAATTAGGATTTAATTAACTCAATTAAATTAGATCTTAATCCAACTAATAATCTAATTAAATTAGATTAAATTAAATTTAATTTTGATTTAATTTTATAATCAAATTAGAAATTTGGTTGACACAAGTCATAATTGAACTAGGACTAGTTCTTTCTTGCAATTTGCTCATCTAATAAACCAATTAGACTTGATCCAATCAAGCCCAAACCAAATCAAATTAAATTATATTTAATTAAACTTAATCTCAGCCCTCTGTCTTAATCAAATTAAGTCAATTAGCAATCAAATTGCTAATCAATCCTCCTGCAATACTTGCACTAGGTCAAACATTAATCGTATTGAATGTTTAACCCTAGAACAATTCTTAATCATCGATCAACCATTTGATCAGATTGAGAACTCTTATATGTATGACCTCATAGATTCAAATTTAAGTTGGTAGCATATAAATAAATTTTTATACCAATCAAAGTGACCATCTAGCAATGGTACCTGACGGTTGGATAGGTTGAATGTGTAGAACAACATTCTTAGAATCCATGTAGATATAGTTTTTTGTATAATTCATCTCCTTGACCAAAATGCTTATAGGACACTTTAGAGTTTAACTATCAATCCCGATTAGATCATCCACATTGTATTTTAAAATATCAAATCCATCTCATGGATTATCCTGACCAAGGTTTTTGCTATATTGAAATATAATGATGCATTCTTCTCCAACTCTTGAAGTGGTCAATCCCATCTTGATCACTCACCGACTTCGCAAGTACTTGAGTATGCCCAAAAATCTTCCATCATTGAATTAAAAATTTAGTTAGTCTGGTACCAAAGCACAGTGGGTTGCTTGCATGCCATTGTGGTGATCTCAGATCTAAGGAACACTTATACCTATATCCTATCAGAGTAATTCTCGATAATAGAACGCTTTAAAGTTGGTCACATTCAATGATGATGTACCCATACATCTCACTTGTATGCCATATTAGTATCTTCACACTCTTTAGTTAAGAGGATAATGAATCCATATGATGCACAACGATCAATGCTCGATAAATGCTGTCGTCTTTATTAACAGCATATCATTTGATTGTAAATAGTTTAAGGACTAATCGATAAATCCTCTCTTTATTGAAGTTAAATAGTCCTAAGAACTTCATTGTAATAATGTAGTTCATTAGAAGATGTAGACTTTATGATGAAAATGCTAAAAATATATTTTATTTAATAATAAATTAATTATAATTATAAGATAGCATAACCATCAACAGGCTGATGATTGGCTTTGGAACATGTTTTCCAACAACTCCCACTTATCCTAAAGCCACTCGGCACAGTATCTAATATCCATCTTCGACTTATGGTCATTGAACTCCTTTATCGCCAAGGCTTTAGTGAAGGGGTCGGCCAAGTTATCCTTTCCATCAATCTTCTGAAGGTCGACATCTCCTCTATCCATGATCTCCTAGATTAGGTGGTAGGGGCACTGTCTGTGCTTCATCCACTGGTGTGCCTTTGGTTTCTTCGCCTGAGCAATAGCACCAGTGTTGTTGCAGTAGAGTAGGACCAGACCATCAAGGGAGGATGCTACTCCGAGCTTGGTGATGAACTTCCTCAGCCACACAACTTCCTTCGCAGCATCTGATACTACGATGTATTCTGCTTCACAAACAGAGTCTGCCATAGTATGCTGCTTGAAACTTTTTCGGTAGATGACTCCACCATTTAGGATAAAGACATAACTTGACATGCTTCTACTGTTATCATGGTCAGATTGAAAGTTGGAGTCAATAAACCCCATAAGTTTCAAATTCGACTCACCATAAATCAACCATTGGTCCTTAGTATTTCTTAAATACTTAAGGATGGTTTTAATCACTTTTCAGTAATTTTCTCCTGGATCAGATTAGTATCTACTCATTACTTCTAGTGAGTATGCCACATCTAGTCTCATACATGTCATGGCATATATGATAGATCCCACTATTAAAGCATATGAAACTCTACTCATATGCTCTCTCTCTTAAGGAGTTGTCGAATAATCCTTCTTAGAGAGAAAAATTTCATGACCTATTGAAAGATAGCCCTTCTTAAAATTCTCCATGCTGAATCTTTTTAGCATAGTATGTGACTGGGATAATCTAAGCATCATTTTAGATCTATCTCTATAGATCTTCATCCCTAAGAGGATGCTTCTTCCTAGTCCTCATCGAGAATTGAGATGATAACCAAACTTTTATTCCTTATAATATGGAGACATCATTTTTTATTAAGAAAATATTATCCACGTACAAAATAAGAAATACGACTATTGGATCATTTATCCACTTGTAAATGCAAGGCTCTTCTCTATTCTTAACGAAGCCATACATTTTAATAACCTTATCAAAATGCATGTTTCAACTTCGAGATTCCTACTTCAATCCATAAATAGATCTTTGAAGCTTGCATATCTTAGACTCATCTATGGATGTAAATCCTTCAGGTTCTATCATATATACCTCTTTGGTCAGCTCTTCATTTAGAAAAGCTATCTTCACATCCATCTACTAGATCTCATAGTCCAGATGGACAGCTATCACAAGCATAATCCGAATGAATTTGAGCATTGCCATAGGAAAGAACGTCTCATCATAGTCAATACCTTAAGTTAACGATACCTCTTGGCAACCAGATGGGCTTTATAGGTCTCCACCTTTTCATTTGCGCTCCTCTTCCTCTTGAAGATCCACTTATACGTAATGAATTTAATCCCTTCAGGTGGATCAACTAATGTCCATACATCATTGACCTTCATGGATGCCATTTCAGATTTTATGGCCTCAAGCCATTTCTCGAAATCAGATTTCTACATTGCATCCATGTAGGTAATTGGATCCTCATCGTTCTCATCGAATTTGATATGCTCACCATCTCGGATCAAGAAACTATAGTATCTATCTGACTGATGCGGTACTCTATCGGATTATCTTAATGGTGTAGGGGGCTCTAGATTTGATCTGATCAAATTTGGTTCAGTTTTGGCACTGGTGTTGTTTTTTCTACCTGTTGAACTTCCTTAAGTTCAACATTAAAGGCAACGATTCCTTAACCAAAAAACTTCTTTTCTAAAAAGATTATCCTATTGCTGACGAACATCTTTTGTTCTTTAGCATGGTAGAAATAGTAATCCTAGTTTTCTTGGAGTATCTTATAAACACACACTTATTAGACCAGGATCCAAGTTTATCTGTATGCAAATATTTGACATAGGCCAAACAACCCCAAACTCGAAGGTGAGAGAGTATAGGCCTATGTCCAGTTTATATCTCATATAGAGTTTTTGCAATATATTTACTTGATACATTATTCAATATAAAATATGCAGTCTCAAGAGTATAACCCCAAAATAAAACAGGCAGACTAGCAAACCCCATCATGGATCGAATCATGTCTAACAAGATTCGATTCCTTCTTTTCGATATACCATTATACTGTGGTATCTCTAGAGGAGTCCATTATGAGAGAATCCCATTCTCTCCTAGATATGTCAAGAACTTACTGGATAGGTATTCACCTCTTCGATCCGATTAAAAAGTTTTAATACCTTTTCTAGTTTATTTTTCTACTTCATTTTAGAATCGTTTGAACATTTCAAATGAATTCGACTTGTGTTTCATCAGACAAATATATCCATACCTGGATAGATCATCTGTAAAAATAATAAAGTAGAAATATCCATCTCTAGCACTTGTACTCATGGGTCCACATACATCAGTATGTATTAGACCTAAGAGCTCAATGGCTCTTTCACCATTTTCAGTAAAAGGTGACTTGGTCATCTTTTCAAAAAGATAGGACTCACAGGTTGAAAGTGATTCACAATCATTGACTTTGAGAATTTTCTCTTAAGTCAACCTATTTATCCTATTTTTTTTAATGTGATTTAGCCTACAGTGCCATAGATAGATATCAGAGATAATATCTAATCTAGGATATTTTTTTAGAAGTGTATATTATACTCACAGGCTATAATAAAATGTAAATGCTATTTTTTTATTGTCCTTACATTATCGAAACATCATTCATGATGATATCACAATAATCTCTCTTTACTGAAGAATGATAACCATCTTTGACTAAAAGGCTAATAGAGATTATATTCATCAGAAAAGAAGGACAATAATGACATTCATCTAAAGAAATGACATTAGTATTGAAAATAAACTGAACTATTTTCATAGCTAGAACTAGAACAGATCTTCCATTTTCAACATTCAGGAATCGCCCATTATTTTTAAATTTTCTACTAACTTGAAATTCTTGCAATGAATTGCAAATATGAACTGAACTTTTGGTATCCAATACCAAGTAGTAGTATCATAAATAAAAAAATTATAAGATATAATCATATAACATCCTCGATCAGCAGCTCCTTGCTCTTTTCTCTTGTTCAGCCTATTGGCTTCATGAAAAGCAAGATGCTGAGGATAGTTTCTCTTCCAGTGCATCTGCTTCTTACAATAGAAGAACTCTATCTATATGGACTAGTCTTGGATTTCCTTCGATGTTTCAGCACTGCTCCTTGCTCTTTTCTCTTGTCATCAGCCTAAGTTTGGACTTCTTAGAGCTGATGATCCTTCTCAAAGTTTTGAAGCAACCTCAGTAACTCGTGGTAGCTAACTTCAGGCTTTGTCAATCTATAATGAGTAAGGAATGGGAGATATGATTTGGGCAATGAGTTCAAAATCGCATCTTTCCCTAGTTGCTCGTGTAAGAGAAATTCGAGCTTGCTCAAATGCTCCATCAGCTCGATCATGTACAGTAAATAATCAGTGACTGAAGCTCTATCCCTCATCTTGGCGTTGAAGATGGCACAACTAGTCTTGTGCCTCTCAATGTCATCGGGTGTACCAAAAGACTCGTTCAACACTTGAAGCATGTCTTCTAACTGAGCTGACTCAAACCTGCGATTGAACTCATCGCTTATGATAGCCAACACAATGCAATGCACCATGATTCGATCATTGAGTCACTTATGGTAAGTGTCTCTGACCGTTCCACATGCATTGGGTGCTGGCTCCTCGGGTATCGGATCTTCAACACATATAGAATCCATTCATGCTGCTGGACAATGTTCAACTTCTGATACTTGTTATCAAAGTTAGGTCCCATAAGTATATCACTATCTTACAGTGAACGAAGCAACTAGAATTTAGCCTTAACTACATAAAGGAGAACTAAAAGCCTAATTAGTAAATGATTTATTAAAACTAAAGATTTGAACTTTAATCAAAAGGTTCTTCTACTATTTTATTTGAATTGGTAGCCTCTACCTCCAATTCAAGGAATTACCTTAATTTCTTAGTTGGTACTAGAATCCACATGGACTACATACGGGCCCGAAGAAAGCTCTGGCTAATCCATGTGCATATATGGATAGGTTCTTAACAAATTATTTCTTCAAATAATTTTTAATATTAAATTTTGCCCCCGATATCTTTTCAGTAGGCTAGGACCTCCACTTAAAGTCCCGGTTAGATCCAATCATTAACATGATTGAGTTTGATGCATCAAACAAATGATGACTAGGCTCGAGGAAAACTCTGGCTAATCTGATCACCCTTTAGAGTGTGCGATCTAATCATTATATGATGAATGATAATTTTAATATCTTCATGAACACCAGACATAAGGTGCCTCCAATATCCATCCAGACTATTGGACCCATTACCATCCACCTTAATGGGAGGCTATGATCTAGTTATCATCATAACTATTTTATTTTATAGATCTAATAATTTTAAAAAATTTGATTAATTTATTTTAAAGAAGAGAGTCAGATGAATCAGCTAATCATGATCCTTCCACTGACTTCACTAAGTTAGATTAAGGAAGACCATATATAGGTTGGTCTAGGAACACCTAAACTAGTCATACTAATTTACCTAGCTGACATAGGTCAGCTCGAATTGTTAAATAATCTGATCAAAATATAACTTCATCGAGAAGGCCAGGTAAGTAAGATCGGTGGAAGGAATATTCCATTAACTCATCAAAGATCGAATCAGTGCGAGTAACTTCTAATTAACGACCATCGGTCATAAATTGTCAGACTTATATTAGACACCAACTGGTTAATTAGTTTCGATTGGATCAACCTACTAGTTTGGACTAGACCGCGTAGCCAAGAATCAAGTCTATTTGGTTCTTGTTAAAGATATGGACTTGACCAACTACAACTATTGTAATTGATCTAGAGAATCATTGACCTAATCTAAGATAATATTTGATTAGATTTAGTCAGTTCTCTAATTCAATCTATTCTTTAATCTAATCTTAGGTCTAATCCAATTAATGGATCTAACTTTCTCTAATCCATTATCCTAAGTATTATGATTTGTGTCTTAGGATTCATAATCCTAGATGCTAATCAAGCAACTCTTAATTCTTAATTAAGTTTTGGGCTGAGGATTGGGGTTTGACATTTCGAAAATAATTTTTATGTTTGTAAAATATTTTTACAACTTGATTCTATCAACTAGTTGCATGTCTGTTCATAATCAATATGCAAATAATTATAAACATGAATCTACTTTAGATCTAATCTAAACACATTCATGTAATTCAAATTAAAAAAAATTTAATTCTAATTAATCATAAATTATCTTAGATCAAATCTAATAAATTTATTATCATAAAAATTAGATTAAAATATTTTTAATTAAATTATAAAATTTTTTAAATTAAATCTAAAATTTTATGATTAGAGTTTTAGATCAACACATACTAGGATAATCTTTCCACTGTAAAGGATAAACCTTACAGCGCGTGCAATTTAAAATTTTATTTTTAGATTTAATCATCAGATTATAAATTAGATCTAATCTAAAAATATAATCTAATTATGCATAAATCACGTAATAAATGAACCTGACTCTGATACCAATTGAAGGAACCGATCTAGGATTCTAGGATTAGCTTTTGAAACTTTTTAAAAATTATAGCAAAAGAGATGAATTAATCACATTAAATCATGAACAATATAACATAAAATCTTAGATATAGGATCCTATTACATGATTAAGGCATGCTATTAAATCAAAAAATAAAATATCAAAAGAACTGCATATTAATCATATCAACAGCAGACTACTCTAGATCAAATCTAGACATGTAATAGGAAGATTAGATTATCCTTATCTTTGAATCTTGAGTTTTTTAACTTTCTGATCTAGGCCTGAGATGGTTGCTCCAAGCCGCACATATGTCCAGCCTCTACGAGTTGTCCACACGAGCCCTCGATTGTAGGTCTGAAGTCCGGTGCTTAAAAATCAGCACAGTATGCTGGTCGATCTAGATCTTCTTTCCTTCAAGCTTGGACTCTCATACTTTCAGAAGTCAAGGAAGATGATTCATGATGCTGAGACACCTCTTAAATATTCACAAAGATGGAGGAATAGGAGTGGAAGAAAAAATATAGAAGAAGATCCTCTTCTTCTTCTTTCTTCTCTCACCAAAGCACCTTGATTGGTGTCTTTACAAAATCCCATGCCCTAGGCTTCTCTCTTAGATTTTTCATTCCCCAAATGATCTCTCTTAGATGTGTTATCCATGAAAAAACTAGATCAAAATTCATTTTATATAAGAAGATATAGAGGAATCCTTGACTAGGTCAAATACCTAGTCAAGGGTTATCCAAATAGGGCTAGACTTGGGGAGCCCAACTCTTGGGTACCCTCTCCTTTATATTTTGCATGGACTACTAGGCAATGTCACACAAAAAGACCTCTAAAATCCATTAAAATTTGAGAGGAAAAATAGGGATGTGGATGACACAAAATAGGAAGGAGTTTTGGTTTCTCAAAACTCTATCTCATAGAGTTTAAATCAACTCAAACTCTTCTTTTGACTTGATCACAATATCTAAATACCATATTTGAGATAAAGGGAGTAAGGGGGCATGCATGAACATCTAGAGAGAAATATTTTTATGAAAAAATCGAACAAAAATGGTATGGGAGGCATTGGGGCTAAGGTGGCGCATGGAGATAGGAGTCCTAGTCTCACTAGGACTCCTAGTTTGACTTGGTCCAATTTGATCCTTGGACCAAATTAAATTAGAATTTAATTAACCTAATTAGATTAGGTCTTAGTCCAACTAATAAACTAATTAAATTAGATTAAATTTAATTTAATTTTTTAATTAAATTAAAAATTGGATTGATACAAGTCCTAATTGAACTAGGACTAGTTTTTTCTTGCAATTTGCTCATCTAATAAACCAATTAGACTTGATCCAATCAAGTCTAAATCAAATCTAATTAAATTATATTTAATCTCAATCCTCTAGCTTAATCAAATTAAGTTAATTAGCAATCAAATTGCTAATCAATCCTCCTGCAATACTTGCATTAGGTCAAACATTAATCGTATTGAATGTTTAACCTTAGAATGATTCTTAATCGTCGATCAACCATCCGATCAGATCGAGAACTCTTATGTGTGTGATCTCATAGGTCCAAACCTAAACTAATAGCATAGGAATAAATTTTTATACCAATCAAAGTGACCATCTAGTAATGGTACCCGATGGCAAGATAGGTCGAATATATAGAACAACATCCTTAGAATCCATGTGAATATAGTTTTTTGTATAATTCATCCCCTTAACCAAAATGCTCGTAGGATACTTTAGAGTTTAATTATCAATCTTGATTAGGTCATCCACATTATATTTCAAAATATCAAATCTATCTTATGAATTATCCTGACCAAGATTTTTGCTATATTGAAATACAATGATGCATTCTTCTCTAACCTTGGAGTGGTCAATCCCATCTTGATCACTTACCGACTTCACAAGTACTTGACTATGCCCAAAAATCTTCCATCACTAAATTAAAAATTTAGTTAGTTCGGTACCAAAGCATAGTGAGTTGCTTGCAAGCTACTGTGGTGATCTTAGGTCTAAAGGATACTTATACCTATATCCCATCAGAGCAATTTTCGATAGCAAAATGCTCTGAAGTTGGTCACATTCAATGATGAGGTACCCATACATTTCACTTGTATGCCATATCAGTGTCTCCACACTCATTGATTAAGAGAACAACTAATCCATATAGCACACAACAACCTATGCTCGATAAATGCTGTCGTTCTTATTAACAACGTATCATTTGATCGTGAATAATTTAAGAACTTATCGATAATTCTCTTTTTATCGAAGCTAAATAGTCCTAATGACTTCATCACAATAATGGAGTTCATTAGAAGATGTAGACTTTATGATGAAAATATCAAAAATATATTTTATTTAATAATAAATTAATTATAATTATAAGATAGTACAACCATCAACAGACTGACGATTGGCTTTGGGACATGTTTTCCAACATCTTTGCCATCAGTGCCTATCCTATCCAAACTTCAACTATTAATCACCAACGTATGGGTACGTCATGACAACAGACACCACTCTCGATTAGCAAGTCATGACAATCGACACTGCTCTCGACTTATAAGTCACGACAACAGATATCACTCTTGACTGACAAGTCGCGACAATAAACACCACCTTCCATAACAAACTTCACGTGGCCTGAGTGACCCACTATCAGATGGTTATGGCTATCGCTATCTGTTTGTTACATGCTCCATCTATAAAAATGGACCCTCCAGAATATTTCTTCAAAGCTTTTTCCTTCTTCCTAATACTCTACTTCTCTATTTTCTGAACACTCCATTCTAGTTGGCCGAAAAATTGACTTGAGCATCATAGGATCCTATCGGAGCCACCCCCCCTCCGATTTGGACTTTATTTTACAGGTCCCATCGGTGGCCTTGCCTTCTCCACTCCAGCCATCTCCGACGTCCTCACAGATTTTCATACCAATAGAACTCAACTCCAAAATTTTAGAAGTAGAACAACTTTATTTTTGTGCTATGCATTTGAACAGTCAAAACATTCACTCCTTTCTTGATGTTTGGCCCGCGAAGCCATACCAGTTTTTAGTATTGCAAGTCAATAGAACAACTTGTAGATATCTTTAGAAAGGCACTACCTCAGGATAGATTTTTTGAGTCTAGAGAGAAGCTCGAAATTATATCCGCCAATCTCATTAAGGGGGGAGTGTTAAAAGTCAATGAGATTTGAAATTAAAGCATCGTGACTATTCAGGAAATTGGACACCAATTCATGAAAACTTGCAACTCTACATGAAGGGATGCACCTATGATTGAAGCGTTGCAACTCTACATGAAAAGATGCATCTATCCATGGCTACATATTTCTATAAATACTTACATTTGCAATAGTGTTTTTAGTATGTATGAGATTTTATTATCTAATTCTTAAGTCTCTATTTTTCATTCAGAAGAATAGGAGTGGAACTCTTAAGAAAGTTCATATTTACTCCAACATTTAGTTGTTCTCCATGTTGGGTTTGGTGTGCAGAGCAGAAGAATGGATTTCAAAAAAAAAAAAATAATGAAATCATATAACCAAACCCAAAATCTAGGACCACCTTATTAGAATTTAAATCATATAATATGTATTTATAACATAAATAAAGGTATTGGAACATACCTCTGATCGCTAAACTCCAACTTGACCTTGATCACTAGTAATAGTTCATCAGGGATTCCACCAGGTGCCCACGTGTTCATCCTCCAACGTTGATCCACATGGAAACCTGGTCAAGACACCAGCACCTTTGTTTATTTTAATTAAAATTCTTACGATAAGAATTTTAATTATTTGGATAGAACCTTTCCTAGCCTTTGCTGTCACCCTTCTTTCCTATCCTTTCTTATCCTTTTTTTTTCTCATCTTCCTTTGCAATCTTCCTAAGCCCTTGTCCTAAAGCAGGCCTTTTGTCCTTAATTAGGACTTATCTTAATAAGGGAAGAAAGAAAGAAATTGGACAACTATGGAGAGTGGTAAGAAAGAAAGAAGAGTTCTCAAAATTCTCTTGACACTATGGAGTGCGCCCCTATTTATAATGTACGTAGGGGAGCCTCCTCAATTTTCTCATGCCTATTCCCATTTAAAATCTCATGCCCATCAACCTATCTCATACCCCATCAGAAGAAATTGCCATGTAGAATACATAGAATTAATACGAAAAGGTGTCTTAAAGCAGAAGGACTCTTCGTAAAATTTCTACGTAAGTTTCTTCCGAAGAATCGCAAGACTCCAATATATGGCACCATAAATTAAAGGATGAGATCAGACTTAAAGGTCATCTAATGGCCTTCAAAAGGTGCACAAAACAAAAGGTGGGCATGGAGATAAGGCATGAAAAAATCAAAAGGCCAAAGGGCCTTTGATTTGGTCCAAGAGGTGCCTACAAGCAAGGGGGCGGCAAAGACTCTTTAGTTATCCAAAAATCTGATAACTAATAAAGAGAATAACTAGCAGAAGGACTCTTTTGCACCCTCTTCATCTGAAATCATGTAGAAAAAAAAACTAAGGAAGACTTTGGCATTAAAACATATCCATGCGCCACATGTTCCTAGTGCATGGGCCAAATCCCATGTGCCAAAGAAAGAGAGTCTCTGGCACATGGGTGGCTTATTTATGACACCCAATCTCTTGGTCAGCAAGCCAAGGGTCAACCCAATCAATTAGTCAAATTTAATTTGACTCAAATTGGATTTAATTAGCCCAAATCAGAATCCGATTCGAATTTGATTTGAATCTAGGTGCTAGGATTTGCAATATGTGCTAGCATATTCAATGTACAAACATGATCTAATCCAATTAGATCCTTGATCAATTTTCTTTGTGTGTGATCCATTGGGTTCCATATCTAGCTAGTAGTAGATCTGAATGCAATTTGACCTAATTTGATTAGAACTTAACTAAAATGATTTAGATCAAAACTTGCTAACTCGATTTGATCAATTAGAACTCTTTTAATTAACAATCAAATTAAACTCTTTAATTCAATTGAACCCACGAGACAAAATTGACATCTAGCAACATATCATGTCTATCCAGAAGATATGAAATTTTGATGAAAAAATAAAAAATATCCTTCGGTGGAAAGTTATCATGTAATAGAATCCTTCAATCATCCTGCATCCCGAATATGACTATGGATATGGAATCATGTCAAAACCATTTTCATATTTATTTTGCTTCTAATCATATGATGATGATTCGATTAATGAAATATTAGAAACTATTTTTAATTTTCATCATGCTTTGATCAAAGTCTTGCGAAACCAACATTCAATTGGAGAAAGTAGAATCCAATCTTCTCTTACTAAGAGTGATCGATTCTTTGTTGATCTACTCATAACCTCTATATATAATCCACTATATCTAGATCATCCCATACATAACTAAGTAATGAATGAGTATGAACCAAAATATGGATTCATGCATACAAAGTTCTATGGTAGTCTTAGATCAAAGGATTACATGCACAACTCCCACTATGAGAACCATCTATTGACATGTAGATAAGACTCCATTAGATGTTCTCGAATTGGATAAATTCAGTGAACTCATTCTCTAATGAGCACCCACATCTTTATATTAGTGTCATACATAAGTGATGGTGAGATCAATCATTCTTACATCAAGCATACATAGGATGTGCTAGTCTTTCTGAAAATATTGATCCCCAACTCAATATTCTATCAACCAAAAATATTTTAGATTAGGATTTTGAGATTTTAAGTCTCATAAGTATGATCTCATCATAATCCTAAAATCATAGTCCTAATTTATGGAGTTCATCATAATCTTAAATAAATAATTAAGATGCAGCATACGATGAAATTAAATATCTTTATTTATTTGAAAATATCATTATATGAGTTTGAAAGACAAGAATAGAGCATCAAAATAGAAATTTTGATTGGCTTAAGGGCATATTCCTTTCAATCTCCCACTTGCACTAAAACCAATCGCCTTTATATTTTAATTCCATACAATCAAGATGGCGATCGAACTACTGTTATGGTAAAACTTTAGTAAATGGGTCTGCTATGTTGTTCTTTGTGTCTACTCGTTCAATGACAACATCTTGTCTCTCGATTATTTCATGAATGAGATAGAAGCATCTCAAAATATGCTTGAATTTATGATGAGATCTTGGTTCCATTGCTTGAGCAATTGCTCCAGTATTATCATAGTAAAGTGGTACTAAATTCTCAATTTTAGAAATAATACCCAATTTAGTGATGAACTTCTTCATCCAGATAGCTTTCTTGTTGGCTTCACTTGTAACTATGTACTCTACCTTAGTGGTTGAGTCAGCTATAGTTGGCTGCTTGGTACTCTTCCAACTCACTGCTCCACCATTCAAAGTAAAGACATACCCTAAAATAGATTTGCTTTCATCTGAATTTGATTGAAACCTAGAGTCAGAATATCCTTCTAGTTTGAGATCAGATCCACCATATACCAGAAAAGTATCCTCAGTCCTTCTCAAGTACTTAAGAATATTTTTCATAATTTTCCAATGATCCTCTCCTAGATCAGCCTGAAATCTACTGGCTATGCCTAAAGCATAAGCAACATCAGGCCTGGTATATAACATGGTATACATTATTGATCCTACAGTTGAAGCATAAGGAATAGAACTCATTCTATTTCTCTCTTCAGGTATCTTAGAAGACATCTTCTTAGAGAGATGTATGCCTTGACTCATGGGTAAGTAATCTTTTTTACTCCCATCCATACTGAACCTTTTCAGTATTAAGTCAATGTACCTAGACTGGGACAAGCCTAGTATTCTCTTATATCTATCTTTATAGATCTTTATACCTAGTATATAGGATGCTTCTCTCAAGTCTTTCATGAAAAACTTATTTGATAGCCATAACTTGATCGATTGCAACATTGGGATATCATTTTCAATGAGGAGTATATCATCTACATATAGAACTAAAAAAATTATGGTACTTCCGCTAGTCTTCTTGTACACACATGATTCATCAATATTCTTGATGAAGTCAAACTCTTTGACTATAATATCAAAATGGATATTCCAATTTCTTGAAGCTTGCTTCAATCCATAAATGCATCTTTTAAGCTTGCATACCTGATTTGGTCTCTCATTTGAGATAAATCCCTCTGAATATGACATGTAAACCTCCTCCTCAAGAAAACCATTAAGGAAGGTGGTCTTCACATCTATTTACCATATTTCATAATCATGGTATGCTGCTATTGCAAGCATCATGAGAATAGATTTGAGCATGGCAATAGGTGAAAATATTTCAGCATAATCAATATCCTATTTTTTCCTAAAATTCTTAGCCACTAATATGGCCTTATAGGTTTCAACTTGACCATCTGCTCTAATGTTTTTCTTATAGACCCATTTACACCCAAAAGGGTTCACATCCTGTGGTGCATCCACCAAAGTCCATACTTTGTTGGTGTACATGGAGTTTATTTCGGATTGTATGGCAGCCAGCCATTTATCTGAGTCCCTACTCATGATAGCTTTCGTATAGGTTAGAGATTCATCATTCTCAATGACTTGGGCTTCATTATTCTTAATAATAAATTCGTACCTCATAGGTGCATATCGCACTCTATCAAACCTATGGATTGAAGTTGTGTGTTCTAGTTCTTCCTTATTTATATATTTATTTGCTTGAGAAATATCTACTCTGCTCTAACATCTAGCTTATGTCCAAAATTTCTTTTTACATATGCTAGATAACTCTATATCTTAAGATACTTAAGATTAGGTTTCTTTCTTCTCCATATCTCATATGGAGTGCTAGATACAGACTTAGAAGGTACTCTATTCAAGATATATACTATGGTCTCCAAGGCATGACCCCAGAAGAAATTAGGAGTTTTTCTTTTGGCTACACCATTTAATTCTGATGTATAAGGAGGGGTCTGTTCAGAGAGAATGCCCTTTACTTTAAGATAGTCTAAAAATTCACTGGACAAGTATTCTCCTTTTCGATCGGATTGAAAGATTTTTATACACTTTTTAGTTTATTTCTTGACCATACTTTGATACTCTTTAAATTTATCAAAGACTTCGAATTTGTGTTTCATAAGATATACATATCTAAACCTAGATAAATTATCAGTGAATATTATAAAATAAGAGAATCCTCATCTAGCCTGAGTTGTTATAGGACCACATACATTTGTATGTACAAGTTTTAATAACTCACTTGTCCTTTCTCCATGTCCACTAAATGGAGTCTTGGTCATTTTACCTATGAGACATGATTCACAAGTTCCTAATAATTCATAATCATAAGGATCAATGAATTTTTCTTTGTATAGCTTGTTAATCCTAGTCTCACTAATATAACCAAGTCGACAATACCAAAGTAAAGTATTATTTATGTCTTCTCTCTTATGTTTTCTATTTTTATCAACATAAAAAATATTATCATCCAAACATAGAGTCAACAAGCCATTGTTAAAGTACCAGAACATTTTATTTCATTAGAATATTTAATCGAGCAATCATTACTCGTTACATCAAGACTATAATCTTATTTTAATAACAAGGGTATAGATATAATATTTTTAATGATCTTAGGCATATAATAATAATTTGTTAGCTTTAAGATCTTTTCAAAAGATAACTTCAATATATTTATCCCTACAGCTTTCACTTAGATGGACTCCTCCAATGCCGTAGAGCTTGAAGTCATCTTTATTCAAACTCCTAATTTTTTGCAGCCTTTGCAATGATTTGCAGATATGAAAACCACAATTGGTATCCAATACCCAAGAGTTTGAAAAAAAAATTTAATGATAAAATTATATGTATCTCATACATATCTTTTGGTGCAATATTTGCACCAGTCTTCATAGTTGCAAGGTAAGCCTTACAATTTCTCTTCCAATGATGTTGCTTTAAGAATTGATTTTGATGATTACGAAGTATCTAAGAAAATTACTAATGAATTTAGCTTGAAATTTTTTTTTTTGTATTTCAAGGGCAAAATCATAATTTTCTTAAGTTTTGATCTAAGAGTCTTAAGAGCAAGAATATAAGATTTTTGATCTTTTGGAGGTAGTCCCATAATTTTTTGATGCATATTTTGGAAGAAAATCAAGTTTGAAGCAAAAGAGTCGACTCCTAGGTCTATCCCTGCTGAAATGGGCTATTTGGCATGCTGTCTCTGTGCCAAGGGTCGACCCTAGGATCGACCTCTACTATTTCAAAGGTTAAAAATATAGATCAGTTGATTTTCTGAATTCTATCTAAGAGGTCGATCTTGAGGTCGACCTCTGACGATCTCGAGGTCGACCCCTATGCCAGAGGTTGACCCATGAGTTGACCCCTATGACGAAAATCTTCTATAATGGTTAGTTTTATCCCATTTTGGCAGCTTTTAATACTTTCTTTAAGATCTTCAACTGCTATAAATCTTGTTCAGAATTCTCTCCTCCACCTTTTGAAGATTTAAAAGGCTTTAAAAAGAGAAAAACATAAGAGTTTGATGCATTCAATTCAGCCCTAAGCAAAAAGTCCTCTTCAAGAAAAGAAGCTTTCATTTTCAAGTTCACCAACCTCTCAAAAGCTCATTCAAGTCTCTAACAACCTTAAGAAAAATCAAAAAAACTTCCTTCATTTTTGTGAAAAGCATTCTTAAGACTTTATTTGCTCATTAAGGAAGCTAAATTTGTATTTGATTGTCATTAACTCTTATACTCTGCTTTATTATTTTGATTTAAGTTTTGGGAGGGCGAGAGGGTCCAAAACTTAGGAGGGTTGATCCAAATCTTAAATCGGAGTGTGTAGGGTTGGCTTATACTCGAAGAATAAGTGTGCTAGCTTGGGATAGCTAGGGTCGGAGGTATCGACATTGTATTTTGGTTGAATACGTTTAGTGATTTTGAATTCTAAGTAGGAGCTTGGGGAGTGGATGTAGGTACAAGAAAATCACCGAACCACTATAAATCTTATTTGTTTGTGGTGTGCTTGCTATCTTTCTTTTCTTAGTTTATTAAATTCTTTCTCTTAAATTTTTTATATTTTTATCTAATCTAAATCACTTTATACACGACTTGCATATCATCATTCAATCTTGATATCTTTAAATTAGCTTTAAAATTTTAAAAATCTAATTCACCCTCCATCTTGGATTATATAGCTGGACAATAAGTGGTATCAGAGCTCGGTGCTCTAGCCTTACTTTGATTTAACCATCGAGAGCTAAAGATTTATGGCAATCTAAGTTAGTATTTCTTTAGCCAAGGGGCAGTCCACAAATCGATCGTCACTTTTCAATGGATCAAACTATACCCATTGAAAAGCTTGGATGAGAATATTCATACAAGCACTTGACTATGATATATGGAGTATTATAGTTAATGGACCACATGCACCCACTAAGATAATTGATGGTGTGGAATCAACCAAATCCAAAAAGGAATGGGATGAGGTTGATAAGAAAATGGCTCAACTCAATGCAAGAGCCATGAATGTTTTATATTATGCTTTAGATGCTAATGAATTTAATCGCATTTCAACATGCATGTCGGCTAAGAAAATATGGGATAGGTTAGAAGTAACTCATGAAGGCACTAATCAAGTTAAGGAGTCAAAAATTAACATGCTTATGCACAAATATGAACTTTCAAAATAAAATATGATGAGTCAATAATTAAAATGTTTACTAGATTTATGGACATTATAAATAGTCTTAAAAGTTTTGGCAAGTCTTATTCTAATAGTGACCTTGTGAGGAAGATTCTTAGATCTTTGCTAAGGACATGGGAGGCCAAAGTGACTGCAATCCAAGAAGCTAAAGATCTAAATGTTTTACTCTTGGAGGAGCTTCTAGGATCACTAATGATGCATGAGCTAAGCATGAAACAACATCAAGAAGAAGATATCAAAAAAAAGAAGATAATAGCCCTCAAATCCACCACTCAATAAGATGAGGAATTCGATGAAACAGAAGATGAAGAACAAGATGAAGAAATAGCTCTGATCATAAGAAAGTTCAAGAGATTTTTGAAGAGAAAATAAGATATAAGGAAGAGGCCACCTATCAAAGGTGAGCATAGCAAGAAAAAAGATAGAGAGTAGCCCCTTATTTGCTATGAATATAAGAAGCTGGGGCAGTTTAGGTTTGAATGTTCTTAAGTTAAAAAAATTCTCAAGAAATATAAGAAAAAAGCTATGGTGGCAACATAAAGTGACAGTGACAACTCAAGCTTCGAAGAGGAAGAAGCTCATGAACAAGCCAACCTATGCCTTATGGCATATAAAAATAAGATAAATGCTGAAATCTCAAATGAATTTATATTCGAAGAACTTCAAGAAGCCTTCTATGATTTAGTAGGTGATTTAAAGAAATTAGGATCTAAAAACAAAGATCTAAAATTTAAGAATCAAGTCTTACTAAAAGAAAATAAAATTATTCTAAGTGAAAAACTAGTCTTAACTCAAGAGAACCTAAATTTAAAAAATATAATCGACAAGCTAATATCGATAGTTGAAAAATTTACTTTAAATTCAAATAAACTTCATATGATCCTTGAAAATTAAAAGGTCATTTATGATAAGGCCGATTTAGACTATAACCTCCTAAAAAAATAAAAATTTTTGAAAAAATATTTTTGTAGATTCATAAAGTAACAAATTTTCAAATATTACTTTAAATATGATAAACTAGGACACAAATCTTATACATGTTTCTCTAATAATTTAAATATAAAAAAATATGAGTTTCAAAAGGAACCATTGTGACTAACCTTAAAAGATCCAAGAAAACTTGGATACCTAGAGTAAGGACCTAATTTTGCATGTAGGTGTGTCTTGCATCCAAAGAAGAAAATCAAAGATAGTATCTTGATAGTGGATGCTCAAGACACATGACCGGTGATGAGTTTCAATTCATCACGCTTGATGTTAAAAGTGGAGGAATGGTCACCTTTGGAGACAATGGTAAAGAAAAAATTATCGGTATAGGTAACATTGATATCACTTCCTCCAAGTATATTGAAAATATTTTATTAGTAGATGGTTTGAAGCATAATCTCTTAAGCATTAGTCAATTTTATGATAAGGATTACAAAGTTATTTTTGAATCTTCATTATGCATTATAACTAATCCCAATGATGATGGCATTAAGTTTGTTGGACTTAGACATGGTAATATTTATATGATAGATTTGAATGATCTTTCTATAATAAACATGCAATGTCTAGTAGTTATGAATGCCAAAATTAATGAGACTAGTTAGCTTTGATACCATAGGCTTGCACATATTAGTATGCATTCACTTTTAAAGCTTATTAAAAAGGAATTAGTTACTGATTTATCAAAATTGAACTTTGAAAAGGATAAAATTTATGATGCATGCCAACTAGGTAAACAAACTAGAGTTTCATTCAAATCTAAGAACATTGTTTCAACTTCTAGGCCATTGGAACTATTGCACATGGATTTGTTTGGTCCTACAAGAACAACAAGCTTAGGTAAAAAATATTATGGTTTTGTAATTATCGATGACTACTTATGTTTTACATGAATTTTCTTTTTGGCACACAAAGATAAAACTTTTCATGTTTTCTTAAAGTTTTATCGATAAGTTACAAATAAAAAAGAATTTTTAATTCAAAGTATTTGAAGTGATCATGGAACCAAATTTGAAAATCAAGACTTTGAAAAATTTTATGATGAAAAAGGAATAAGCCATAATTTCTCAGCACCTAGGACACCCCAATAAAATGAGATAATAGAAAGAAAAAATAGAACTCTAGAAGGAATGGCCCATACCATGCTATGTGAAAACAACCTTTTAAGATACTTTTGGATGGAAGCAATTAACATGGCATTTTACATCTTAAACCATGTCCTAGTTAGACCAATTTTAAAGAAAACATCTTATGAGCTTTGGAAAGGAAGAAAACCTAACATTGCATGTTTTCATATTTTTAGTTGTCGATGTTTTATTTTGAACAATGGTAAAGAAAAACTAAAAAAATTTGATGCAAAATCCGATGAAGCTATTTTTCTTGGTTACTCCTTTTTTAGTAAAGCTTTAGAGTATTTAACAAAAGAACCTTAATAGTAGAGGAGTCAATACATGTTGTTTTTGATGAGACTAATGATCTTCCATCAAGAAAGAGTGAGGGTAATGATGATGCAGATCCTCTTATAGAAGAGATGAAGGAGATCATCCTAAAGAATTCAGCAATTCAAAATGAAAAAGATCATGAAGATAAGCAAGAAAATGTGGGTGAAGGACAACAAGAACAATCTTAAGGTATAAATGATCTTCCAAAAGAATGGAGGTATGTTCACAATCACCCCAAAGAACTAATTATTGGTGATCCTATACATGAGATAAGAACTCGCTCTTTACTTAGAGATGCATACAATCATTTTACATTTATTTCTCATTTTGAGCCTAAAATCATAGATGAAGCTGAGAAAAATTATAATTGGATAAATGCAATGCAAGAGGAACTTAATCAATTCGAAAAAAATAATGTATGGATCTTAGTATCAAGACCTAAAAGTCATCCAATAATTGGCATAAAATGGGTATATAGAAATAAATTGGATGAAAATAAAAATATAATTAGGAATAAAGCAAGATTAGCTGCAAAGGATTAAATCAAGAAGAGAAAATTGATTTTGATGAGACCTTTGCATCTGTTGCTAGACTAGAAGCAACTAGACTTTTACTCGCTTATGCATGCTTTATGAATTTTAAGTTATTTCAAATGGATATTAAAAATGCTTTTCTAAATGGATATATTATCGAAGAAGTTTATGCAGAACAACCTCTCAATTTTGAAAATCATACTTTTCCAAATTATGTTTTCAAGTTAAACAAAGCATTATATGGTTTAAAACAAGCACCTAGAGCTTGGTATGGAAGATTAAGTAAATTCTTGCTTAATAATGGATTTTCAAGAGAAAATGTAGACACAACCCTTTTCATTAAAAGAGATCATGATGACGTCTTAGTAATACAAAGATATGTTGATGATATTATATTTGGATCTACTAATGAAACTTTATATCAAGATATTACTAAGCTCATGCAGGAAGAGTTCGAGATGAGCATGATGGGTGAACTAACGTTCTTCCTTGGACTTCAAATAAAATAAATAAAGAAAGGAATCTCCATCATCCAAAGTAAGTATACAAGAGAGCTACTTAAAAGATTTGGGATGGAGAGCTCCAAAACTATTGGTACCCCCATGAGTCCATGCATCATGTAAGCTTGACAAGGATGAAGGAGGTAAAAATGTTGATACAAAGCTTTATAGAGACATGATAGGCTCTTTATTATATTTAACTGCTAGTAGACCAGATATCATATTTAGTGTTTGTTTGTGTACGATTTCAATCTAATCCAAAAGAATCATATTTAAATGCTATGAAAAGAATACTTAAATACCTAAAAGGAACTCAAAATCTAGATTTATGGTACTCTAAGAATTCATCAATTGATTTAATTAGATATTCAGATGCAAACTTTACTGGATGCAGATTAGACAGAAAAAGCACTAGTAAAACTTGTTAATTTCTAGGAGTTAACTTAATCTCTTGGATTAGCAAGAAGCAAAATTCAGTAGCATTATCTACGGTCGAGACTGAATACATTATAGTCGAAAGTTACTGTGCACAAATCTTATGGATTAAGCAATAACTTGAGGATTTTGGCATTAATTTAAATAAAACTTCTATAAGATGTGATAATACTAGTGCCATAAATCTATTTAAGAATCCGATCCAACACTCTAGATCAAAACATATTAAAATAAGATATCATTTCATAAGAGAGTATATTCAAAATAATGACATAATTCTTGATTATATTTGTACTGAAAAATAATTAGCTGATATTTTTACTAAAGCCTTGAGTGAAGATAAATTTTATGAAATTAGGAGAGAATTAGAAATTCTAGATTCTTTTGCTTAAATATCCTTCTTTTGATCCCAATTTATCATCTACTAATATTTTGGGATCAATCCTTGAAACTTAATTTCATTATTTTAAGTTAAAAATTATCCATCCTTCTTATCTTTTTCTTGACTATAAGTAGAAAAATTATTTTTAAACTTAATAAAAAAATCATGGATAAATAATTATACTTTACTTATCTCATGGATTTATTTGAGCAATCTAATGATTTTGATCATTTGATTCATTTTAAGCAACTATTTGTATTTTATATATTTTGATCATATTATTATTCCTTTTAAAAATTAATTAGTATCAAAAAATTATTTTCGATCTTAAAAGAGAATTATTGATGAATATTCATGTCTTATTTAGATTGATTAATTTTGAAAAATAAATTTAGGAAAAATATTTTTTTAAATCTTTTGATATTGATATCAAGCAAAATATTTTAAAGAAGCTATTAAAATCAAATATTCAAAGAGGATTTTAGTTTTTAATCAATTGATATCAGATAGCTTAACATTTATCTTGTATTTTATTGATATTAATATATATATATAAAATAATAAAAGAAAAGAAGAGATGATCCCTGAAAAATTGAATATATCTTATAATTTAGTTTGAATGATCTATTTAAAATCTTTAATCTTTGAAATGTTCCATCTCTCTTGAATCTTTGAAGTTTAAAATAATTTTATTTAATATATTTATTTTATTCAAAAAGGGGGAGATGTGTTTTTAATCCATATTATTCATAAATAGAATTTAAAAAAAAAAGATATTCATTCTAAATTTATTGTATTCTTTCAAAATGGAGAAGAAAAGCTAAAAGATAAAATTTTCCAATAATAATTATGACAAAGAGAGAGAGAAAATATTATATGATGAATTTTTTGATATTTACTCTTAATAAATAAAGAGAAAGATATTTGTTTGTTAAAATTATCTAGTTAGCTTTGACTGAATATTCTAATTAATTTGAGTTAAGGATAATAAATTTTGTTTGTTTTATGATCCTTTTAACTTAAGCCTTCATGTGATTATTCAGTTTAAATTTAATTAATTTGATTACCAAATTATTTTTGATAATTAATTAGAGTTAAAACTAATTTAAAATATATTCTCACTCCAAATAAATTAATTTTGATACATACTTCTAATTTTGAAACTCATTTAAAAAAATGAATATAATACAAAATTTTTAATGTGCCTTTAAAAATCTTTATAAAATTATTTTTGCTTTGATACTATCTTTATTTTGCTCGATACATTTCTGATATATATCTTTTTCGAGCTTAATTGATTGAAATTTATTTAAGAAAAAAATAAATAATGAATTAAATATTGTGCTTGATTCCACTATTCAAATCTTTGAAAAGCTCTAATCCTCTTAAAGCTTAAAAGTACATACTTGAAAATCTATTCAAGGAATCATATTCATTCAAAAAGGAGGAGAGCTTTTGATATTTGAGTTTAAGCTAATTTTTTGTAAAGAAAGAAATTTTAAATGATAAGCTTTTAAAAGGGAGTTGATTTATTTGATTTGATTTAATTTTTTAAATTTTTGATTCAATTTTCTGAATTTGATACATCTGTCATTTGACACACTCCATCATATTTCTAATTCCTCATCTGATTCAGATGCTTTCAATCATGATCTCTACTAGATCTAGTTTAGTCATCTTTGCATTAAGTTATGATCTAATATCTCTTAGTTGTTTCTATGAGTTGTTGATCAAGTCATGGTTGGTTATATTTTTTTTGGATCTAACTTATGGCATTGGTACTATTGGCTGCTTCGATCATGGATAGTTGTATCCATGAATTTTGTATGTCTTGATGGCCTAACTCTCATGAATGCTTTTGATATCTTTAGCACTTATATATTTTGATGACTTGATGTTATGATTTATTATGTGTAGAATGATAATCATTTGAAAATAAATATGTGTATATAAATATAATGATGTCATTTGAATAATGTGAAATGTAACCTCTGCGAATTGGCTAAAATTTCATTATGATATGCCAAAAATACTATGTTGTACATAAGCAAATTGAAAGTTTTGTTATAACAGGAAAACATATGGAATAAATTAAGGCAGAGGCTTTTTCTTTTTGAATTTTAAAATTTCTTAAGATCTTACTTGATGATGTCAAAAAAAGGAGAGTAAATAAAATTGGGCTATAAGCAAAATTAAAATAAAATTAATAAAAAAAATAAATAAGTTAAATACTTTTGTAAATAATTTGAATGTTTAACCATAAGTAATCTTTAAACTGTTCTTTATGCAACATTTATCAAATAACTGAATATGATATTCTAGTAAGTGATGTAGGCTTATATATGCTTTATTTTTTGCTTATGCTCAAATATTTTATCATCATCAAAAAGAAGGAGATTATTGCTCCAAGAATTAATTTTGATGATTATAAAGTATTTGAGAAAATTACTAATGAATTTGACTTGAAAAAAGACTTTTTGTATTTCAGAGGCAAAATCATAATTTTATTAAGTTTTGATTTGAGAGCCTTAAGAGCAAGAATAGAAGATTTATGATCTTTTGGAGGTAGTCCCATAATTGTTTGATGCATATTTTGGGAGAAAATCAAGTTTGAAGCAAAAGGGTCGACCCTGGATCTACCCCTACTGAAACGGGCTGTTTGGCATGCTATCTCTATGCCAAGGGTCGACCTCTGCTGTTTTGAAGGCCAAAAATATAGAATAGTTAATTTTTTAAATTCTATGCCAGAGGTCGACCCCTGTGCCAAAGGTCGATCCATGAGTCGACCCTTGTGATAGAAATCTTCTGCAATGGATAGTTTTATCTCATTTTGGTAGCTTTTAATACCTTTTTTAAGATCTTCAATGACTACAAATCTTGTCCAAGATTCTCTCCACCATCTTTTGAAGGTTTAAAAGACTTTAAAAAGCAAAAAAAAATATAAGAGATTGATACATTCAATTTAGCCCTAAGCAAAAAATCCTCTTCAAGAAAAGAAGCTTTTGTTTTCAAGTTTACCAACCTCTCAAGAGCTCATTCAAGTCTCCAACAACCTTGAGAAAAATCAAAAAAGCTTCCTCTATTATTGTGAAAAGCATTCTTAAGGTTTTATTTGCTCATTAAGGGAGCTAAATTTGTATTTGATTGTCATTAACTCTTATACTCTGCTTTATTATTTTGATTCAAATTTTGGGAGGATTCTAAAACTTGGGAGGGTTGATCCGAACCTTAAATTAGAGTGTGTAGGATTGGCTTATACCCAGAAAATAAGTATGCTAGCTTGGGATAGCTAGGGTCAGAGGTATCGATATTTATGGTGTACTTGCTATCTTTCTTTTCTTAGTTTGTTAAATTCTTTCTCTCAAATTTTTTATATTTTCATCTAACCTAAATCAATTTACATACACGACTTGCATATCATCATTCAATCTTGATATCTTTAAATTTGCTTTAAAATTTTAAAAATCAAATTCACCCCCCCCTCCTTGGGTTGTATAGCTAGGCAACAAATGACCTACTTTCCTGTAGTGAAAATAGATCGTCTGTTCGGAGGCTTTCTTTTCCTTCTTCTTCTTATTTATGCCACCTTTAGAGATCAGCCTCCTCTTAGAACCCTTTCTGCCCGTCTTCTTCTTGGAGATCCCATCTATAAGAAGAAGAGGAGCCTTATCCTTCTTTGTATGGCTCTCTACTATTTTAAGCATATTTAACAGCTCAGGTAAGGAAGTATTCAGTTTGTTCATATGATAGTTCACGATAAACTAAGAAAATGATTCTGAAAATGATTGTAGGATTAGATCCTAACTCAACTCCCCATCCATGGTAAAATCTAATTGACTTAATCAAGTGATTAGGTTAATTACCATCAAAACATGATTTTGCACGGATGAACTCTTTGCTATCCTAGCATTGAATAACTGTTTAGATATCTCATATCTAGCAGTCTTACTCTACTCTCCATAAAGTTCTTTTAGATTGAGCAATATGTATTGAGTATCCATGCCATCATGTTGTCTCGGTAACTCATTACTCATGGAGGCAAGTATGATGCACTTGATAGTAAGAAAATCATTTTGCCACATCTTGTATGTGGACTTTTCTTCTTCTATAGCATCTTCTCCTAATGGCTCAAGATCAGGGGCCTCAAGAATATAGGAGAATTTTTTTTGACTGAGTACTATTTTTACATTTCTCAGCCAATCAACATAGTTAGAACCGGTTAACTTATTTGAATCCAAAATTGAACATAGTGAAAGTGAAGAAGCTATTTATTTTACATAATAAAGAACATTATATAAGCAAATAACTCATGATGATGAACATAATTAAATTAGAACTTTAATTTAACTATATCTTCTATTATTTTATCAAAAATCATAACCTTCAAATATGATAATCGAGAAAATCTAATTATTTTTTTTAGTGGGATTGAGATCCGAATTTCTTATAAAAAAGTTTTATGCTTGCACAATAAATCTTTTTATAAGTTCAAAAGTAGAAAGCTCTTTCTAACTACATCTCGTGCAATTCTCAATATATTCTTGGCCTCTAAAATATTAATAGCCTTGTGTTAGCACAACAAATTATAATATTTTAGTTAAGCAAGATCCTTCATTTCTATACAGTCATAATAAAATATAATTACCCTTGTGGTTACACAATAAAATAGTATATCCAAAATATCATAAGCATCATTATGCACTAGATCAATATTACATCAGTTCCATAATTGATCTTGTGGTTGCACAACAAATCTAATATGGTTTATAACATAATAATGAACTAGCATGAAGGAAGGCCTTTAATGTAGTGAATCAAAAGAATCCATCCATCGAGCTGGCTCGGTCCACAGTCGAGCTAGCTCGATAGTGTCTGGTCTGAGTACCACTTTCTATCTGTCTGAGAGAGCTGACTTGAATTTGCCTCGAGCCGGCTTGATCTCACCCTGAGTCAGCTCGGCTGTGTATCCAAGCTGGCTCGATTGTGTATCGGATCCAAATTTCAACAGCAATGCCTAAGCACCCAATCTAGAATTAAATCAATTGAATCGACAAGGTAAGTGGAAGAGAGGTGGGGGTCTCTTCGTCACTTTTCTTAGACACCAATGAATTGGCTAGGTCAGAGAACGAAATTAATTAAAAACCACATTCTCTTTACCAATCATGAACCACTTTCTTAGATATTGATTGATCAATTTTACATCCAGATTGGTTCTGCTATCAGTTGCTTGCACTAGAACTTAATATAATTTTATAAAGGGCTTTAATTAGTCTCTATGCACATTCTAATTTATATAATATATATGAATTAAACATATCAATTATATCAGCATGTATCATCACTCTAGGACAACCATCATCACATAGTGAACATTTGTCACTATGCCAGGGCAACCTGACAGAATGATATACATCATAATCTAATTATAAATAATTAATCATGATCACATCACATTAAAAATATGCTAAAATTTCAAATATGATCATATCATATTGATAATTTTGCCATTAAATCATAAACATTATAACATATGATTTAGTCTAATAAGGTTTGCTCTGATACCACTGTTGGATTTGGTGTGTAGAGCAGAAGCATGGATTTCAAAAAAAATAAAATAAAATCACATAACCAAACCCAAAACCTAGGACCATCTTATTAGAATTTAAATCATATAATATATATTTATAACATAAATAAAGGTATTGGAACATACCTCTGATCGCTAAACTCTAACTTGACCTTGATCACCAATAACAGTTCATCAGAGGTTCCACTAATGCCCACGTGTTCACCTCCAATGTTAAGCCATATGGAGACTTGATCAAGACACCAGCACTTTTGTTTATTTTAATTAAAATTCTTATGATAAGAACTTTAATTATTTGAGTAGAACCTTTCTTAGCCTTTGCTATCATCCTTCTTTCCTACCCTTTCTTATCTTTCTTTTTTTTCTTGTCTTTCTTTGCAATCTTTCTAAGCCCTTGTCCTAAAGCAGACCTTTTGTCCTTAATTAGAACTTGTCTTAACAAGGAAAGGAAGATAGAAATTGGACAACTATGGAGAGTGGTAAGAAAGAAAGAAGAGTTCTCAAAATCCCCTTGACACTACGGAGTGCGTCCCTATTTATAATGTATGTAGGACCGCCTCAATTTTTTCATGCCTATTTTCATTTAAAATCTTACGCCCATTAGGCTATCTCACACTCCTTCAGAAGAAATTGTCATGTGGAATACATAGAGTTAATACGAAGAGGTGCCTCAAAGCAGAAGGACTCTTCATAAAATTTCTACGTAAGTTTCTTTCGAAGAGTCGCAAGACTTCAATATATGGTGCCATAAATCAAGGGATGAGATCAGACTTAGAGGCCATCTAACGGCCTTCAAAAGGTGTGCCAAACAACAAGTGGGCGTGGAAAAATCAAAAGGCCAAAGGGCCTTTGACTTGGTCCAAGAGGTGCCTACAAGCAAGGGGGAAGTAAAGACTCTTTGGTTATCCAAAAAATCTGATAACCAACGAAGAGAATAACTAGCAAAAGGACTCTTGTATGCCCTCTCTTCATCTAAAATCATGTAACAAAATTTATTGATAAAAAAACTAAGGAAGACTTTGGCGTCAAAACATATCCATGCGCCACATGTCTCTAGCGCATGGACCAAATCCCATGTGCCAAAGAAAGAGAGTCTTTGGTGCATGGGTGGCTTATTTATGACACTTAATCCCTTGGTCAGCAAGCCAAGGGTCAACCCAATCAATTAGCCAAATTTGATTTGACTCAAATTGGATTTAATTAGCCCAAATTGGAACTCGATTCGAATCTAGGTGCTAGGATTTGCAATATATGCTAGCATATTCAACCTATAAATATGATCTAATCTAATTAGACCCTTGATCAATTCTCTTTATGTGTGATCCACTGGATTCCACATCTATCTAGCAGTGGATCCGGATGCAATTTGATCTAATTTGATTAGAACTTAACCAAAATGATTTAGATCAAAACTTGCTAACCCAATTTAATCAATTAGAACTCTTTCTAATTAACAATCAAATTAAACTCTTTAATTTGATTAAACCTATAAGACAAGATTGACGTCTAGCAATATATCATGTCTATCTAAAAGATATAAAATTTTGATGAAAAACCAAAAATATCCTTCAGTGGAAAGTTACCATACAATAGGATCCTTCAATCACCTTGCATCCAAAATATGACTATGGATTTGGAATCATGTCAAAATTATTTTCATATTTATTTTGGTTCTAATCATATGATGATAATTTGATTAATAAAATATTAGAAACTATTTTTAATTTTTATGATGCTTTGATCAAAGTCTTCTTGAACCATCATTCGATTGAAGCAAGTAGAATGCAATCTCCTCTTACTAGAAGTGATCGATTTCTTATTGACCTACTCATAACCTCCATATATAATCCACCATATCCAGATCATCCTGTACATGACTAAATCATGAATGAGTATGAACCAAAATATGGATTCATGCATACAAGATTCTATGATAGTCTCAGGTCAAAGGATTATATGCACAACTTTTACTATAAGAATCATCTATTGACATGTAGATAAGACTCCATTAGATGTTCTTGAATTGGACCAATTCAATGAACTCATTCTCTAATGAACACTCGCATCCTTATATTAGTGTCATACACAAGTGATAGTGAGATCAATCATCCTTACATCAAGCATACATAGGATGTGTTAGTCTTTCCGAAAACATTGATCTCCAACTCAATGTTCCATCAATCAGGACTATTTTAGATTAGGGTTTTGAGATTTTAGGTCTCATAAGTATGATCTCATCATAATCCTAAAATCATAGTCCTAATTTATGGGGTTCATCATAATCTTAAATAAATAATTAAGATGCAGTATACGATGAAATAAAATATTTTTATTTATTTGAAAATATCATTACATGAGTTTGGAAGATAAAAGAATAGCCCATCAAAATATAAATTTTGATTGGCTTGAGGGCATATTCCTTTCACTCCATAGTTGACTTCAGTTGATAGGATAAATTTTGGCTTGTCTCCAATTCATGGTATTGGTTTGGATTGTGTTAATAAAGACATATGACTTAGACGGTTACCCCACTGATTGATAGTTGTCAAGTGCAAATTTCTTTAGACACAACATTCCTATGTCTCCAAACCTGAGGCAGAGAAAATCAATAGGGAACATCAGTTGCTTCGGCTATTAGTTTAATATAGATATATTCTATAGAAGAGCACTCCCAAGTACATGAACACTGATGGGAAGATTTTAGATAGAAGGCCGAATAAGTAAGGCCTTTTTTTAGAAAGTTGAATTTGATGTTAGATAAGAAGAGCATACATGGATGCCTGGAATTGGATCTGCAACAAGTGATAAACGTATATGACATAATCATGCATTTAGAATAGATTGCTGAAATGATCTTTCTAATGTGAAAGTGCCCTTTCCTTGCACTTAGGTTCTAATAAAAATTATTGTAGGAAAGAACCATAATTAACTTGTACAGGTGAATGTTCCTGGACTTCCTTCCTATAAAGAAATTCCTGAAAAGAGTTCATTTACTAGAATAATTTGTGTTACTTGATTCTTGTGCATATAGATGCACAATTGGCACCTGAATTTTATATATCTTTACATTACCTTAAGTATTGTTGGTGCAGAATTTGGTTGACGCTGGATCAAGCTGGAGTCAAGGAAGACGAGATCGCCGTCGATGACCTACAAAATAAAGTTCCATCCAGAGTTTATGGTGGTGACTTTGGTAGGATCCTCCGATGGTCAAGTTAGCTCTTCTAACTAATAGAAATGGAGTGCTCAGAGAGGAGTTCAGTAGAGTTTCGAAAAGAAAAAAAAAGCTTAGAGAAAACATATCTGAAGGATCTCTTTTTATAGATAGAGCTTGTTGTAACTGTCCTGATAAATGACCACCATAACCATTCTAATAAATGCCCATCGTAATCATCCTGATAAATATCGATCATGATTGTCTTGATAAATGACAATCATAATTATCGTGATAATTGTAACCATTCAGTAGTGGGATCGTCTGTAGGAATCCATCTGAAGGAACAACCTATAAGGCATTCGGCTTCCATAAAAGTCTGACTGGAGGAGGCGTCTGGAAGAAGTTTGGCTCCCGTAGGAGCCCGACTGCTGGAGGAGTTCGAAAGAAGTTTGGCTCCTGTAGGAGCCCGACTGCTGGAGGAGTCCAAAAGAAGTTCGAAAAGAGTTCAGCTCCCGTAGAAGTCCGACTGCTGGAGGAGTCTGAAAGGAGTTCAGCTACCGTAGGAGCCTGATTACTAGAGGAGTCCAGAAGGAGTTCGACTTCCGTAGGAGCCCGACTACTGGAGGAGTCTGGAAGGAGTTCAGCTCTTGTAGGAGCCCGACTAGAGGAGGAGTTTGGAAGAAGTTTGGCTCCTATAGGAGCCCGACTACTGGAGGAGTCCGAAAGGAGTTCGGCTCCCATAGGAGCCCAACTGCTGGAGGAGTCCGGAAGAAGTTCGGCTCCCATAGGAGCCTGACTGCTGGAGGAGTTCAGAAGAAGTTTGGAAGGAGTTTGAAAGGTCGGCTATTGTGAAAGTTTGGCTGGGGCTCGATCATTGTAGAGTTTGATTGAGTTTGGAGTCCAACTGGAGGAGTTCGGCCACTAGATAATTTCGACCGCTGGTGGAGATTAGGTGGGGTTCGACTGCTGGGGTGAGAATTCTCGATCGAAGCTCTTCTGTGATTACCAGCTGTATTAGGCTAAGCACCACTTCGGTAGGAGCAAGATTTATCTCTAACAATAGTCCTCCCACTCCCGAGTTTGAAGTTTGAAGGAAGGGAGTATCAAAAAAGCAACTATCGAAGTCTTTTTCTGGGCTCTACACTTGTTGAGGTTGAAGCACAGGGGAGATCTTGCCTCCGACTGAGGTTGAAGGAAATATTATCTCCTATTGACGTTGAAGTTGAGGCTCGAGCATAATAGGACCGTTGTGAGAGCCTCTCCTTTCACCTCATCTAAAATGAACGAGGTCTTCGACTTTGCTCACATTAGGATGAGATTCTCCTTCTATTTCTAACAGACTATGGGGGCATATAAGAGCCGTTGTCAGGGCCTTTCCCCCCATCTCATCTTAAGTGAATGAGGTCTTTGACTTTGCTCGCGTTAGAATGAGGTTCTCTTCCTATTCCTAACGGGCTATGGGGGCACATAAGGGCCATTGTCAGGGCCTCTCCTTCCATCTCGTCTTAAGTGAACGAGGTCTTCGACTTTGCTTATGTTAGGATGAGGTTCTCCTACTATACCTAATGGGCTATGGGGGCACATAAGGGCCATTGTTAGGGCTTCTCCCTCTATCTTGTCTTAAGTGAACGAGATCTTTAACTTTGCTCGCGTTAGGACAAGGTTCTCTTCCTATTCCTAAAGGACTATGGGGGCACATAAGGACCGTTGTCAGGGTCTCTCCCTCCATCTCATCTTAAGTGAATGAGGTCTTCGACTTTGCTCACGTTAGGACGAGGTTCTCCTCCTATTCCTAATGGATTGTGGGGGTACATAAAGACCATTGTTAGGGCCTCTCCCTCCATCTCATCTTAAGTGAACGAGGTCTTCAATTTTGCTCGCACTAGGATGAAGTTCTCCTTCTGTTCCTAACAGACTCTGCTAACCATAAGGTTGGAGGTTCAGGCCCTCCTTCTCTTCACCGATCCCTCGGATCCGCTGGCCTCTCCCTACCGAAGTCCCCCAAGATCGTGTTGATGATGTCGAGAGGTGGCCGATCTCCTTGTTGATCTTCCCCCCTTGGTTGCTCGGGCTGCGGTAATGCCCTCGGTTGATCTTTACGTCCTTCAGGCTGTCACCACAAAAATCGACCTAATCTACCTCGCCTGATGAGCTTCTCGATCTTATCCTAGAGTTGGATACACTCCTCAGTGTCATGATCGTGATCACGATGATAAAGGCAAAACTTGTTAGGATTGCGCTTGCTGGGATGAGAGCACATCCTTTCCGATCTCGGTAGTTGCTTCCTGATTTTCATCAGTACTTGAGTTTTTGGAGCATTGAGGAGGGGATAGTTATGAAACTTTCATTGGAGAGAACCTTGTCGTGCCCTTCTATCCGAGCTTCCCTGCCTCCAAGCCCGGAGAGGAGTTTGGGCTCGCTTCTGCTCAAAGGGAGTTTGGGAGCGCTGCCGAGCTTCACTCAGCTTTCTTTCTTTGGTGGGTCCATCTGGCTGGTCGATTTGCCGCTTACCAAAGGCTTCATCATCCCTAGCTTTGAAGGCCTCTTCAACTCGGGCGTAACCTTCAACCTAAGCTAGCAGATCGATAAAGTCTTTGGGGTACTTCTTCTCCAAGGAGAATAGCAAATCATTCTTCTGAAGGCCATCCTTGAGTGCAGCCATTACAACCGATTGATCTAAGTTTTGGACCTCCAATGCGGCGGCATTAAATTGAGTGACATAAGCCCGGATGGATTTCCCCTCCTTCTGCTTGATGTTCATCAGAGAATCCAAACCTCGACGCAGACGTCGGCTGCTGATGAAATGCGCCACGAACTGATGCTCATCTGATCAAAGAAAAAGATGGTACTCGACTTAAGTGCCGAGTATCAGTTTCTGGCTGCTCCCTTAAGGGTGGATGGAAAAGTCCAGCACAAAATAGCATCTGACGCACCATGGAGCAACATCATTATCCGAAAGGCCTCCAGGTGATCAACCAGATTGGAGGTTCCATCGCAACTCTCAAACTGTGGGAGCTTAAAGTTTGATGGGATTGGCTCTTGCATGATCTTCAGAGAAAAAGGAGGGTCAGTGCATATATCATTACCGCATGAGGAGGGAGTATGATGGAGCTCTTCAATTCTTCGGCCCATTTCTAAGAGCCTTTGATCCAAGAGATCTTCACGATCATTGATCTCCAAGATTTTCTGGTGGAACGGGCGCGAAGCTTTCCCCTGGGTCGAGTCATGGTCCAAGCATGGGTCTTCCACCTTTTGCTTCTTCTCTCTGGAGATCAAAGGCCGGATAGCTAAGGTCGACCATTTTCAGATCGGATCATAGGACTCCAGAGAAGCTTGCTTCGGTCAAACTGATACCGGGGCCTATCGATGTATGGCCTGCATGGCATCCGCGAGTCCACGAATCTGCTAGATCAGTAGATTGAACTGCTCTGCATCCATCATGGCTGTAGGTGGAGCTTGAGTCACAGGAGCTAGAACGGTTGTATCTGGACGAGATCTGGCTGTAGAGGCCGTTGATCGTTGGGTCGAAGCTTTCTTGGGAGGCATTTTTTTCTAGAAAGAACTATAGAGAGAAAGAAGGGAGATCGCTGTTGAGCACTCCTTTAAGATCAAGAAAACATCAGGAACAGAGGACCCTCCTAGCACCAATTCTGTTGGTGCAGAATTTGGTTGACACTAGATCGAGCTGGAGTCGAGGAAGATGAGGTCATCGTCGGTGACCTACAAAACAAAGTCCTATCTAAAGTTTGTGATGGTGATTCTGGTAGGATCCTCCAACGATCAAGTTAGCTCTTTTGGCCAATAGAAATGGAGTGCTCAGAGAGAAGTTTGACAGAGTTTCGGGAAGAAAAAGAAAGCTTAGAGAAAATATATTTGGAGGTTCCCTTTTTATAAATGGAGCTTGTTGTAACTATCCTGATAAATGACTGTCATAATCATTCTGATAATGCCCATTGTAATCATCCTGATAAATGTTGATCGTGATTGTCTTGATAAATGATAATCATAATTATGGTGATAATTGTAACCATTCAGTAGTGGGATCACCTATAGGAATCTGTCTGAAGGAACAGTCTATAAGGACTTCAGCTTCCATAAAAGCCCGACTGGAGGAGGAGTCCAGAAGGAGTTCGACTTTCGTAGGATTTCGACTACTAGAGTAGTCCGAAAAAAGTTTGGCTCCCGTAGGAGCCCGACTGTTGGAGGTGTCCGGAAGAAGTTCGGCTCCCATAGGAGCTCGACTGGAGGAGGAGTCCAGAAGGAGTTCGGCTCCCATAGGAGCCCGACTACTGGAGGAGTTTAGGAGTTTGGCTCTCGTAGGAGCCTGACTATTGGAGCAGTCCAGAAGGAGTTCGGCTCTCGTAGGAGCCCGACTGCTGGAGCAGTCCGGAAGGAGTTTGGCTCCCGTAGGAGCCCAACTATTGGAGGAGTCCGAAAGGTGTTCGGCTCTCATAGGAGCCCGACTGAAGGAGGAGTCCGAAAGGAGTTTAGCTTCCATAGGAGCCCGACTACTGGAGGAGTTCGGCTCCTGCAGGAGCCCGACTGCTGGAGGAGTTCGGCTCCTGCAGGAGCCCGACTGCTGGAGGAGTCTGAAAGAAGTTCGGAAGAAGTTTGGCTCCCATAGAAGCTCGACTGTTGGAGGAGTCTGGAAGGAGTTCGGAAGGTCGGCTGCTGTGAAAGTTCGACTGGGGCTCAGCCGTTGTGGAGTTCGATTGGATTCGGAGTCCAGTTGGAGGAGTTCAGCCACTAGATGAGTTCGACCACTGAAGGAGATTGGATGGGGTTCGACCGTTGGGGTGAGAATTCCCGATCGAAGCTGTTCCATGATTACCAACTGTATTAGGCTAAGCACCACTTCGGTGGGAGCGGGATTTATCCCCAACAAGTATACTTTCTTATAATTCGCATGTGCCATGTATGCATTTATAGGTAAAGCCACCTTGTGATGGAATAAGAATGATATAATTCTTGTCTATCAAAACTGCTTATGTTGTAAGCTAGTCATGCCCCTTTCTGTCAAGTAATAGTTTTTCTTTCTTCACCTCAGCAATCAGTGGTATCTGCCTCAATAGTGATGATTGTATCCCATCTCTTCTAGTTAATAGGTACTTAACAAATAATATCTATGTCATTGATACTATAAAACTGAGGATTCTCATTTATCAGCCTTCTAGTAATACCAGGACATTTTGTATGTTTGAGTTTGAAGATGTTCATAACTTGCAGTTGAGTTGTGTAGCCGACTTCATCCCAAGGTTTGTATGCTAGAAGAGTGATGAGCATAATCACAAATTCAAATACTACTTGTTGGGGTTAAACTCCGCTCCCGTTGAAGTCCAGTCTGATGTTTAGCCGCAATTGGTAATCATGGAAGAGCTTCGATTAGAAATTCTCTCTTCAGTCGGCCAAATTCCTCAGCGGCCGAACCCCAGCCAAACTCCTCCAGCATTTGAACTCCTTCTGATCTTCTCCAGCAGTCAGATTCCTACAGGAGCCAAACTCCTCCAGCAATCGGATTCTTCCAAGAGCCGAACTCTTTTCGAATTCCTCTAGCAGTCAGATTCCTCCAGGAGCTGAACTCCTTCCGAATTTCTTCTTCAATCAGATTTCTTTAGGAGCCAAACTTCTTTCGGATTCTTTTAGTAGTCGATTTCTCTAGGAGCCAAACTCCTTTCAGATTTCTCCTTCAGTTAAGTTCCTCCAAGAGCCGAACACCTTTTGGATTTCTCCAGCAGTTGGATTCCTCCAGGAGCCAAACTCCTTTCGGTCTTCTCCTTCAGTTGGATTCCTTCAGAAGCCAAACTCCTTCTGAATTCTCCTTCAGTCAGATTCCTTCAGGAGCGGAACTCCTTTCAAATTTCTTCAGTAGTCGGATTCCTCCAAGAGCCGAACTCCTTTCAGACTTCTCCTTCAGTTGGATTCCTCTAGGAGCCAAACTCCTTACAGACTTCTCCTTCAGTCTGATTCTAAATGGCTACTTCCTTCGGACAGTTATGACTGTTATTATCAGTCTATTATGAGCGACACTTCTTTCCATAATAAATTTCATGCGATCTCGAGCGGCCCACTATCGGATGGTTATGGCTATCACTATCAGTCTGACGATACCTTTCTCTCCGTATCGAACCCCATGCGGTCCCAAGCAGCTCACTATCGGACGATATGGCCGTCACTATCAATCAAGCTCCGTCTATAGAAAGAGATCCTCTAGATACATTTTCTCTAAGCTCTCTTCTCCTTTCTAAAACTCTATCGAATTCATACTCGAGCACTCTATTTTTGTTAGCCAGAAGAGCTAACTTGATCATCAGAGGATCCTACCGGAGCCACCACCACCAACTCCGGATGGAACTTTATTTCATAGGTCATCGACGGCGACCTCTTCTTCCTCAACTCCAGCTTGATCCGGCATCAACCAGATTCTGTACCAATAGGATTAGCGCTTGAAGAAGGGCCCTCTATTTTTGAGGTTTCCTTGATCTTAAAGGAGTGCTCAGCAGTCTTCTTCTTCTCTTGAGTTCTTCTCGAAAAAAAAGCCTCCCAGGAAAGCTTCGACTCGACGATCAACAATCTCTATAGCCAGATCCCATCTAAATCAATCCATTCCCACTCCAGCTTCGATAACTCAAGCTCCACTTGCAGCCATAGTGGATTTAGAGCAGTTCAACCTACTGATCCAGTAGGTTTACAGTCTCACGAAGGCGATGCAGGCCATACATTGATAGGATCCAATGCTAATTCAATTGGAGCAGGCTCTTTCGGAGCTTCATGATTTGGTTGGAGGATGGCTGACTCGGGCTAGCCGATCGGTGGTCTCCAAAAAGGGAAAATAGAGGGTGGAGAGCCATTGCTCAAACCATGATTCAACCTCGGGTGAAGCTTTGCTCCCATCCCACTAGACAACTTTGAAGATCAATGATCATGAAGATCTCCTGAATCAAAGGCTCTAAGAAATGAGTCGACAGATTGAAGAACTCTGCCACATCGCCCCGACTCCCCATGATGACATCTACACCGATCCTCCTTTCTCTCTCCGAATTATACAAGAGCTCATTTTGCCAAATTTCAAGCTTCCCCAACTTAAAAGCTACGATGAAACTTCTAATTCGGTCGATCACCTAAAGGCCTTCCGGATCATGATGCTGCTCTATGGTGCACCAGACACCATTCTATATCAGGCTTTCCCATCCACCCTTAAGGAAGCCACCAAAAATTGGTACTCAACCCTTAAGTTGGGTACCATCTTTCCTTTGATCAGATGAGCCATCAGTTTGTAGCTCATTTTATTAGCAGTCGACGTTCCTACCATGGTTCAGATTTTCTGATGAACATCAAGCAGAAGGAGGAAAAATCAATTTGGACTTATGTCACCTAGTTTAATGCTGCTGCATTGGAGGTCTGGAACCCGGATCAGTCGATTGCAATGGCTACACTCAAGGATGGCCTTTAGAAGAATGATTTGCTGTTCTTCCTGAAAAAGAAGTATCCTAAAGACTTTGCCGATATGCTGGCTCGGGCTGAAGGTTATGCCCGAGCTGAAGAAGCCTTCAAGGCCAAGGATAATGAAGTCATTGGAGAGCAGCGAATCGACGAACCAGATGGGCCTACTGAGGAAGAAAAGTCGAGTGAAGCTCGACTGTGCTCTCAAACTTTCTCTGAGCACAAGCGAGTCTGAACTCCTCCTTAGGCTCGAAGGTAGGAAAGCCCTAAAAGAAGGGCGCAGTGGGGTTCTCCCCTCTGAGGATTTCATAACTACGCTCCTCTTAATGCTCCAAAAATTTAAGTATTGATGGAAATCAGGGAGCAATTGCCGAGATTGAAAAGAATGCATACTCACCCCAGTAAGTGCAATCCTAATAAGTTCTGCATTTATCATCGTGACCATGGTCACGATACCGAAGAGTGTATTTAGCTTCAAGATGAGATCGAGGAGCTCATCAGATGAGGTAGACTCGGTCGATTCCTATGGCGTCGGTCTGAAGGGCAGAAAGATCTGCTAAGGACATTGCAACAGCCTGAACCACCAAGAAGGGAGGAACAAAAAGATCGGCCGCCTCTCGACATCATCAACACTATCTCTAGGGGACTTCAGTGTGAAGAGGCCAGCGGATCTGAGGGACTAATGAAGAGGTGGAGAATTGAAGAGCCCATCACTTTCACCAATGAGGATGCTGAAGAAGTCCAGTTCTCGCATAATGACGTGGTTGTAATCTCTTTAAACATTGTCGACTATGATGTACACCGTATTTTAGTAGATAATGGAAGCTCAATCGATGTATTATTTTATTATGCTTTCTCAAAAATGTCCTTACTCAATAACCATTTGGGACCTATGAACTCTTCGTTGGTAGGCTTCACTGATGATGCCATGCTAGTTGAGGATATAATAACTTTGACTGTGACTGTAGGGCAACACTCGATGCTGGTTAAGGCATAGATCAATTTTTTAGTCATAAAGGCTCTATCTGCCTATAATGCTATTCTCGATCGATCTGAGTTGAATGCACTTCGAGCAGTGGTGTTGACTTATTATCTAAAGGTGAAGTTTCTAACAAGCTGCGAAATTGGAGAGATTAGGGGAGACCAGGCATTAGCAAGATGCTGTTACTTCACTGCCCTGCAGAAAAATATCTAGCCCGACCTTTGTCCTATCGAGGGGCTGGATACTTGTGATGACCTCATCGAGGAGTGGGGCGAGCCTATGGAGGACCTCATATCTGTGCCCTTAAATGATGGGAATGCAGAGTACACTGTATAGATCGACTCCAACTTGGGGGACAAGGTTTGGGAGCAACTCATTATCTTTCTTAGGAAGAATGCTGACATCTTCACCTGGGCTCCAGCGGATATGCCAAGAATTGACGTTGAGGTCATGGAACATCGGCTGATCGTTGATCCTAAGTATTGGTTGGTAAAAGAGAAGATGCACAACCATACCCTGAAGAGGTAGAAAGCAATCATAGAAGATGTAGGCAAGCTCCTCAAAGCTGGATTCATCTAAAAAGTTAACTATCCAACCTGGATCTCAAATATGGTCCTCATCAAAAAGGCAAACAACAAGTAGAGGATGTATATAGACTTCAAAAAGCTGAATAAAGCCTGCCCAAAGGATAGCTACCCTCTTCTCAGAATTGATCAACTGGTAGATGCAATCTCGGGCCATGAGCTCCTTACCTTCATGGACGCCTTCTTCGGCTATAACCAGATATGGATGGCACCGGAGGATGAGAAGAAAACTACTTTTGTTACTGATCATGGTCTTTACTATTATAGGTTATGCCCTTTGGGCTTAAGAACGTAGGGGTAACATACTAGCGCCTGGTCAACAAGATCTTCAAGGAGCAAATCGGCCGCAATATGGAGGTGTATGTTGATGACATGCTCGTCAAAAGCCAAGCTTCTATAAACCACCTCGTCGATCTTGAAGAGACCTTCAGTACACTTAGGAAGCATAAAATGAAGTTGAATTCGATCAAGTGTGCCTTTGGTGTGACCTCAAGAAAGTTTCTGAGGTTTATAGTATCAAGGTGCGGGATTGAAGCAAATTCAGAGAAAATTCGAGCTATTCAGGAGATGACTGCTCCAAGAACAATCAAAAAAGTTCAACGTCTGATTAGAAAAGTAGCATCCCTAAATCGCTTCATCTCGAGATTGGTCAAGCGGTGCATGCCCTTCTTCCAAGTTCTCAAGCAACCAAAAAATTTTTGCTGGACGATGGAATACCAATCGGCATTTAAGGAGCTTAAAAACTATCTCAACTCACCTCCACTGCTAGCAAAGCCCGAACCTGGAGAAGAATTATTCTTGTACCTAGTAGTCTCCCCGGTGGCCTTGGCAGTAGTCCTGATCAAGAACGAAGTGAAGATGCAGTGATCGGTCTACTACATAAGCCAGATCTTGAGGAATGTAGAGACCAGGTACTCTAAGCTAGAGAAATTGACCTACTCTTTTCTAATTACTGTCAAGAGACTCTGACCTTACTTTCAAAGGCACACCATAATGATCCTTACAGATCAACCAATAAAAGCAGTCCTTTATCGAATGGATGCTTTTGAAAGAATCACAAAATGGGCGATCGAGCTCATGGAGTTCGACATCAATTATCAACCCAGGCCATTGATCAAAGCGCAGATATTGATAGATTTTATAGTAGAATGTATCATTCCAGATGATGCCAAGCTTGAACAGAATGAGATCGGTGCTCTATTATTGCAGCCGAGCCCCTCCGAAGAGAGTGCCAATCTTCTGAAGATTTTTGGACCTTGTACGTGGATGGTTCATCCAACTCTGCTGGAGCAGATGTGGGGTTAGCCTTAGTAAGCCCTAATGGAGTTGTCGTCGAGTACGTGCTATGCTTCGAATTTTCTGCAACTAATAATGGGGCCGAATATGAAGCACTGATCGTCAGGTTAAAAATAACAAGAGAGTTAAAAGTAGATCGGTTTCAAGTCTACAGTGATTTTCAATTAGTGGTCGGCCAAGTTAGTGGCAACTATGAAGCACGAAAGGAAAGTATGATGAAATACCTTGAGAAAGTAAAGGATTTGACTCTTGCCATCGGCAATTTTGGCATTCGATAAATTTCGAGGGCAGAAAATATAAGAGCCGACCTCCTCTCTAAATTGGCCACGTCAGTCCTAGTCGAACTGTTCAAAGAAGTATTTTTTGAAACTCTAAAATTTCCAAGCTCGGAGGAATCATAGTTCGTTATGCAGATTGAGTTCGAGCCGAGTTGGATCGATCCGTTAGTTGCCTATCTGAAAGAGAGAGTTCTTCCTCGTGATCCAAAAAAAGCTCGAAAACTCAGAAATCAAGCCTTCCGGTATGTTTTGTATGAGGGCAAGTTGTATAAGAGGTCGTATTCGCTGTCACTGCTGAGATGTCTCCGACCTTCAGAGGCTGACTTTACATTATGAAAAGTGCACGAGGGAATTTATGGAAGTCATGTAGGAGCCAGGTCCCTGTCATAAAAATTACTTCGATAAGGATACTATTGACCGACCTTATACTACGATTCTATGGAGTATGTCAAGAAATATGACCGCTGTCAGAAGAATGCAAACATACAAAGATGGCCAACCTCCAAGCTTACTCCACTAAGCGCACCTTTGCCATTTGTACAGTGGGGAATGAATATACTTGGTCCTTTTTCGATGGCATCTAGGCAATGAAAGTTTCTCCTGATCACGATTGACTACTTCACCAAATGGGTCGAAGCTGAACCACAAGCAAAAATTATCGAGGCTAAGGTACAGGATTTTGTCTGAAAGTCAATTGTCTGCTGGTTCGATTTGCCCCGAACTCTCATAATAGATAATGGGCGATAGTTCGCTGGGATGAGGTTCGTCGAGTTTTGTGAAGATCTAAACATCTCTCATCACTTCACATCGATAGCTCACCCACAGATAAATGGGGAAGCTAAAGTGACCAATCAGACCCTGCTGCAAGGCATCAAGATAATGCTCGATAAAGCAAGGGGGGCCTGGGTAGACGAACTCTACTATATCCTCTGGACGTACTGAACTACTCAAAAGCTACCGACTGAGAAAATACCATTCATCTTGGCTTTCGGAATGAAGGCAGTCATCCCAATCGAGCTTAAGCTCCCATCAGCATGGATTGTAACCTTCAATGAGCAGCATAACTCACAGGACCTCAAAGTCAACCTTGACCTACTGAAAGAAAAAAGAGAGGATGCCCAGGTTCGGATGGCGGCCTATAGATGAAGGATGGCCAGATACTATAACTCTAAAGTTAGAGATAAAATGTTCAGAGTGGAGGACTTAGTGCTTCGGCAAGCCGCCATCTCTTAGCCTCAGAATCAGGAGAAACTTGTCCTCAATTGGGAAGGCTCATATAAAGTAAAGGAGGTCGTCCGGTCCGAAACTTGTCGCCTGAAGAAGCTCGGAGGGAAGATGCTCCTACGACCTTGGAATTTAAGAAATCTGAGGATGTACTATCAGTAATTTTTCATTAATAAAACTCTTTTATTTCAATGTTATTGTTTGTTAGTACAAAAACTATGTGATGATAGGAAAGAAGCAATCAATAATGGCCATGTTAGGAATAGGAGGAGAACCTCGTCCTAACATGTGCAAAGTCGAAGAACTCGTTCATTTTAGATGAGATGGAGGGAGAGGCCCTAACAATGGCCCTTATGTGCCCCCACAGCCCGTTAGGAGCAGGAGGAGAACCTCATCCTAACGTGAACAAAGTCGAAGACCTTATTCATTTTAGATGAGATGGGGGGAGAGGCCCTAACAACGATCCTTATGTGCCCCCATAGTCCGTTAAGAATAGGAGGAGAACCTCATCCTAATATGAGCAAAGTCGAAGACCTCATCCATTTTAGACACGGGATGGGAGGAGAGGCCCTGTCAATGATCCAAATGTGTCCCCCGTAAGTCCATGCTAGGAATAGGAGGAGAACCTCATCCTAACATGAGCAAAGTCGAAGACTGAGGCCTCATCGATAATGGCCCTTATGTGCTCCCGTAGCCCATAGGAGCAGGAGGAGAATCTCATACCTAATGTGAGCAAAATCAAAGATTTTAGACGAGGTGAGAGGAAGGCCTCGACAACTTCCATATATGCCCCTACAGCCTATTAGAACAGAAGAAGAAGCCTCGTACTAATATGAGCAAAAGGTCAAAACTTCGTAGACCAAAGACATGGAGAAGGAAGAAGCTTAATGGAGAATCCTTACACGTATTTTTCCATGATGACAACCTGACTATGTCAAATGCGAAAGACAAAACCTTATCCTGGTTTGCAAGAGAGATCCTAGTTCGACATCCACAACGAGCTCAACATCCGCAATAAGCAGCAAGCATGGGAACCTAGGATCAAAATTCTCCTCCGAGCTTCAACTTCAACTTCAACCTCGGTTGGAGATAAGATCTTCCCTGAGCTTCAACTTCAACTTCAATCTTGACTGGAGATAAGATCTTCCCTGAGTTTCAACTTCAATATCAACCTCGGTAGAAGATAAGATCTCCCCCGAGCTTCAACCTGAATGGATGCAGAATCCAGAAGAAGACTTCAACAGTTGCCTTTTTTGTACTCTCTTCCTTCGAATTTCGAACTCGAAAGTGGGAGGAGTATTGTTGGGGATAAATCCCACTCCCATCGAAGTCCAGTCTGATGCTTAGCTGCAACTGGTAATGATGGAAGAGCTTCGATCAAAAATTCTTCTTTCAGTTGGCCGAACTCTTCAGCGGTCGAACCCTAGCCAAACTCCTCCTAGTCTTCTCCAGCAGTCGGATTCCTACAGGAGCCAAACTTCTCTAGCAGTCGGATTCCTACAAGAGCCGATTTCTTCCAAACTCCTCCAGCAGTCGGATTCTTTTAAGAGCTGAACTCCTTCTGGATTCCTCCAGCAGTCGGATTCCTTCGGGAGCCAAACTCCTTCCGAATTTCTCCTTCAGTCGGGTTTCTTCAAGAGCCGAACTTCTTTCGAATTCCTCCAAGAGCCGAACTTCTTTCGAATTTCTCCTTCAGTCAAGTTCCTCCAGGAACTAAACTCCAAATTTCTCCAGCAGTCAAATTCCTCTAGGAGCCAAACTCCTTCTGGACTTCTCCTTCAGTCGGATTCCTCAAGGAGCCAAATTTCTTCCAGATTTCTCCAGCAATTAGATTTCTCCAGGAGCCAAACTTCTTTCGGACTTCTTCTTCAGTCAAATTTCTTCAGGAGCTGAACTTCTTACGGACTTCTCCTTTAGTCGAATTCCAAACTCCTACTTCCTCTGGACGATTACGACTATCATTATCAATCTATTACCAGCGACACCTCTCTTCATAATAAATTTCATGCAGTCCTGAGTGACCCACTACTGGATGGTTATGGCTGTCACTATCAGTCTGATGATACCTTCCTCTCCATACCGAACCCCATATGGCCCCGAGCAGCCCACTATCGGATGGTATGGCCGTCACTATCAATCAAGCTCCGTCTATAAAAAGAGACCCTCCAGATACGTTTTCTCTAAGCTCTCTTTTCCAAAACTCTACCAAATTCATACTCGAGCACTCCATTTCTATTGGCCAGAAGAGCTGACTTGATCATCGGAGGGTTCTACCGGAACCACCACCACCGACTTCGGATGAAACTTTATTTTTTAGATCACCGATGGCAACCTCTTCTTTCTCAACTCCAGCTCGGTCCGACATCAACCAGATTCTGCACCAACACTACTGATAGTAGAAATTATGGAATTATTTTGAAAGAATATGATGCTCATAGAAAATACTTAGAGTGGAAGGATAAGATAATACTCTTATATTATAGAATCATAGATTACTCCACATTACTTAACATATTATATAAGATCCTATATATAGATACATGAAGGTGACTCTTAGGCTACTCTCATGAATACAAAGTAACCCTTGATTTTCTAAATGATCTTTAGTTTTCCTAAGTTGACTCTTTGATTTAAGAGTTACATGACTCTTTGATTCCACAACATAGTAATGACTAGACTCTTGAACTTTTACTAATATTAATTATAAATTAATTATCAAAATTTCCTCTTAATTTGTAATTTTTATAACATCTTTAATACGAATTTGGACCGCAACCAGGAGGAAAATCACGTATAGCTTAAGCTTATCTTTTTGTTCCACGAGAATATGTCCCAATGTCTTCTTCAATCACTCTTTCTTCTATCTTTAGCTTTAACTTATTCAGCTCTTTCATTGCATCTTCATAACTTTTTTTTAAATATTCATGACTTTCATACAAATCTTTCATAATAGTCTTGACTTTATCTATCTCTACAAAATAAATATCTTCAATGATAATATTATAAATAGCTTTCATATATTTGATTGCTTGTTATGCACCATCATTCTCAGCTTCTTTCTTTGTAACACTTACATGATTATCGATCATTAATCTTTCACTTGAGTCTTCAAACTCAACTGTTGCTACAAAGATTGGTAAATGATCTAGTTCAGATTTTTCACATGTATACCTTGCTGGTGATAAATTCAAATTTTCAAATACCTCCTTGAGCATCAATTTAAATGGTGCATCCATAGATATAGACATTTCATCCTCCATTTCATACATTTATTATTGTTGATAAAGAGTTTTTTTTTTGTTTCAACATCTCAATTTTATTGAAAAAATAATTACACTTTTCCTTTAAGATTTTCTCAAAAAACTCTCAAGCTCTCTGGCTTTGAGGTTCTCTAATTCTGTGGCTCTATAGAACTTTGACTCTAGAAGTTTTTGTAGAATCAATCCTATGCTTTGATAGTTGCGGTAGGATTGATTTTGCTCTGATACCAAATATTAGAAGGGTGATGGGCACAATCACAAACCCAAATATTATTGATAGTAGAAATTATAGAATTTCTTTGAAAGAATATGATGCTCATAGAAAATACTTGTAGTGAGAGGGTAAGATAATACTCTTATATTATAGAATCATAGATTACTTCATACTACTTGACTCATTATATAAACATGAAGGTGACTCTTAGGCTACTCTTGTCATGCTCCAAATTCGAGACATAACATGGCTATGCTATCAAGGGGCATAGCCTAAGATAGCACAAAGCCTATCAATCATAATCAGTAAAAATCTATCATAATTAAAATATAAACAAAGATTCAATTTTATTATTCATCAAATAATCAAATCAAAATTGGTTCAGAGCTTCTAAATCCATAATCAAAATCAAATCCATGTCTCAACATAAATAAATAACTACAAGTTCATGATCAGACTAAGTTCAATTATAAAATTTTTAAGTTTGCTATGCAGATCCCCCAAGTCTGGATCCTTCGTCGATCCTAACCTTAATTCTCTATAAAAAATAAAAAAATAAAAAGAGTATGGCTACGCTAGCTCAGTAGGTAAAATTTATACTTTCTTATCGGATCAGATATAAATTTTTTTATGATAATGCAATATTTAAAAAATAATAGATATTATAAAATAAAGCATTCCATGGAACATTATATAAAATCAATCATAAATCAATCATATATGCATAAATCATGAAATTTCATAAACATGATTCATAAATCATTCTTATCGTGTGTTCATGTCATATTTCAAAATATTATTCATAGATATTTATGCTATGATCACTTTATACCCATGATAGGATCAGTGTTCCTAATCGATAGAATTCTTATTTCATATGTTAACTTTGTACCCGCTGACAGGGCCTATGTTTTTATGGATACTAGCTCCAGGTGTCGATCTTTTTATAGAAATTTATTCACAGCTACTTGAGAGCCTTTGAAATCTTGATATCTTTTTCTTAAAATATACATATATATATATATAAATAAAAAAATAATAAATTTATATTTCATAAATATATCATTTTCATAAAATATATTTATAAAATCAATGATTATAATAAAACATATTTTTTTATATCCTATATATTGATCCTTATTTTATAAAAAAAATATAATTTCATCAACAATAATTCATTTGCATGAAAAATATGGTAATTTAAAAATAAATAAGGGGCATGAGATCCACTTATCTCGATCATTCTAGATTTTCAAACTTTGTTTGAAGAACCATATAATCCTATTTTAAATATTAATTCATAATCAATTTTTATTCATTAAATTTAATAAAATTAAATAATAATAAAAGAGGTGAGTGATCAAGTGATCAATCCGATAGACCATTTGGATATCAAATCGATTCAAAGCCATCTTGTTACAGTCAACATGAGCCCCTAAAAGAAGAAGGCATGACTCAATACTGAAGTCTCTAGAGAGAGAAAATAGTGAGGAGAGAAAAATGGAGAGAGAATCTTTATATCTAGCAAAAGAGGCAATCATGATCAGGATCATCAGGAATCATGTTCGAGTGACTTAATGTGGGTTAACTGTGATCAAATATTATAAATTTTTGATAAGAACCGAACTGAAATTTAATAAATTACAAGTAATTTATTATTTTATCTCAGGTTCATCCTAGGGTCCGTGGTGCAGTAAAGAGAGAGAGTAAATTTCTAGAGAGAGAAAGAGAGAGGGGAGATAAAATCCTTTTTTCTCTCTTTTTTTTCCTCTTTTTTTACCTTCTCTTCTCTTCTTCTTCTTCTTTTCTTCTTTCTTTCTTTCTTGGCCGAACAGGGGATAGATGAGGGCGGTGGTTTCTTGGCCAGAAGACTAATGGCAAGCCATGATAGTAGGCGGCCGACGGTGGTGAAGCAAGGGATAGTCGGTGGTAGGATTGACTAGCAAAAAATCAAAGAAAAGGATAGAAAAATAGGGGATAAGTAGAGTTCTTTTCTTGGTTTTTTGACGAAACTGATGGCTAGCGATGGTGCTAAATACCATAGGAAGAAAGGAAATAGAGAGAAGAGGTGGGATTAGGACTTGCCTTGCACTCTAATGGTGTCTTGGCTTCGATTTCTAGTGAGCACAAGCAAGGGAGGCTACGGCTTCAATGAGAGAAAAGAGGGAGAAAGAAGAGAGAAGATGGATGGTGTTTATCATGGATGACATTAGGAGAGGGAGGGAGAGATTTATAGGATGGAGGAGAGGCCAAATTCTCTTTGGATTCGACTTTCTCTCCAATGAAGTCGCATGGAAGAATACTCCCAAGGGGAGTCTTCTTCATTTCTTTTTCTTTTTTTTTGGGCTGCTTTGAGTTTTGTGTGAAAAAAATCAAGTTATCACAATGCTCATGAATATAAAGTAACCCTTGATTTTCTAAATGACTCTTAGTTTTTCTATGTTGACTCTTTGATTTAAGAGTTACATGACTCTTTGATTTCCACAACATAGTAATAACTAGACTCTTGAACTTTCACTAACATTAATTACAAATTAACTTCTAACAATATAAGCTATGGAGGTGAAGTAATGTTGCCTATCGTATCAAAACCATGGAACTTTGTATTCTCCATCTTTCTAAACATAATTATGTATGATTATGTTTGGTAGTTAAAATTTAGTTGATTATAAAAATAACTCATTTCAATGAAAACCCATATTATGGCAGAATTACTGGAAATATTTCAGTGCTGCATGTTAGCAAGAATGATAGAATACATGAAGCTAGACCCATAAAGGCTTAATCTAACGATTATGATGCATACATTGATAATCATTATAAGCACTTTTTTTGACACAGCTAAGGAATTGATGATGTGCAAGTTCAATTTGGAGCATCTAATCCTCTCTGAACTAAGTTTCATTTGTATTTTAAGTTTTTAAGTATGGTATTACTCTAATCCAGAGAGTTATTCTTAAGTATAAATGACTAGCTTTTATAAAATACTGATTGTCATTCAATTACAGTATCGAATACTAAGTGTTCTTTGTGCAAGCAGTATAATGTTTTATTAGGTATATTTTTAAATTTTGATTAAATAAACTGATTCCCAGTACACTTGCACCTAGAATGTTGAGGTTATTCATGCAAGTATTTTTTTCGAAATGATGCATCATGCATATTGGCAAGAATGATAAGGATGCATGAAGTTAACCATGAACAACTGCAAGGGAATTTTGTGATTATGGTTATGATGCACATATCAAATACACAATTTCAGGCACTAGCTATGAAGTTGTTGATGTTGAAGAAGACTTTGTGGCATTGGATCCTTCATTAATATTTATTTTATTAGACATATTGAGGTTTTGATTTTATTGAATATTTGTTTTAATGCTTAGGACTTTTATTAGGTAGAGTAATGAGCTCTTGTAAACAAAATTTGGTCCAGCCAAAAAACAGGCTAGGTTTGTGCAAGAAGTATAATGCTTTCAATATTGGGTACGTTGATGAGTAGAAACTGCAAGGCATAATAGTTAAGCATGCAAATATTTTCTGTTTGTTTCAAAACCTATTTGGATAATTTAAACTTTGCTAATTGTTTAGTTTGTTTTAAATGCTAAGAATTGTTTTGCATGATCTGTCTAGATTGCTTAAATAATTGTTTTAGATGGGGCACACCTTTCCTACACCTTGACCCAAGTCTAAAAATTTCTATGGGACTATCTTCACACCCAAAAAATTACTATGGTCAGTTCTAGGCCTAGAAGACAAAGTTGGAGGGTTGATTTTAAATTGATAGCCACTCAAAAAAATATGTCAAACAATGAAATGAATCCAAATTTAATAGCTTTACCTAAAATAGATAGGAAAGGGCTGGATGGTTGTGGTTTTGGTATCTTCAAACCCCGCCCACTCTATGAGTGATTGCATCTGTCACTGCCTTGACCCAAGATCATGAGTCTAGGGGCCATAACAACCGCTGCATACTTATAGAGATCTCTCTCCACCAGCATGCAAGGCATTCCAAATACGATATCAATGTATTATAGTAAAATTAATAATAAACTAAGTCCAAAATTTTACTAACTAAAATCAACTTTAATATCTTACAAAATTCTAATGATATTCAAAAGATCTTAAATCAATTAAATCTTAAATAATAATTCTATAAAGTATAATAATAAATCTGTCTAAACTCAGTTGATACTATCGACTCTCATCTCTAAACTCACTTCCAAGCAATCTGAACCTGAAAAGAAATGGGAGGTAAACAAATATTCTCGAGCCCAACTAGACATTATCTTCAGATATTACATAAGATATGATGTTCATAAATAAATATCATGAATAAATATAAGAATATATTTCATGCTAATTTAAGTAAATCAAATATTTTCAAATATTCATATGCATACATAGTCATATATCCAATTCGCATCAAACAACGTATAACTTAACAACCTTTGACTATGACCATACTTATACCCTGTGGTAGAGCTAGAGCTCAATAATAATCAGACTACCAATGGATAACGTCAATTGGCAGGGTCCAGAGAATAAATACACAACCCTTATTGGTAAGATCCAGAGAACCAATGCATAATCCCTATTGGTGGGGTCCAAATAATATAGTTAGGCTAAAAGCTCAAATCCAATGCGTATTAAAGTATTTTTTGCAAGATAACATATATATCATAATTTTATTTAATATATACATATTTGATAATAAATTAATAAATCATAATACTCTAGAAATCTTAAATTTGTAAATCAATTTTCATTTAAAATATAGTTTCATAAAGCATACATAAATCGAAGACTTATTATTTACTTTCAAAATAGATTATGACATATCTCAAAAAGTTGGTCATTACTTACCTTTGTAGAAACAATGAATGGACATATTCAATCAATCACGAGAGTATCTTTTGGAATCTATTATTTAAAATATATTCTTCTTTCAGTTTTAAGCCATAACTAATAAAAATCCAAAGCTCCAACACCCTCATAAGACTGACAAAAGTAGTAGCATCCAATGTCCTAGTCGATGCAACTAAGATAATTTTATCTAATCATGATTAGACTAGGATATAGGTTGTTCAATGAAGATTGAAGGTGTTCAAATCATCAGTACCCAACAAGAATCAAGGTATTGGTTATTATATCACTCCATAATCAAGGATCAATTTGATCAAATAACTTTCTTCAATAAAGATTAATTAACATATAAGGATTTGATAAATACCAATAAAGACAAGATCTTGCAATGTTCAATAAAGATTTGGGTGGCATAAACATGTTGCCCGATTAATAGGATGATTTAAAGTTTGTTTGCAGGTCCATTCAGATTCAAAGTGACAAGATGGGTTCATTGGGTTCATAAATCACATAGAGAGAATATCACAGGAGAGAGAAGTTAACGAGGTGGAACATGACTAATCAAGCAATACGATCTAGTATCTCGATCGGTTTAAGCAAGATTTTATCAAAGCATAATTAAACTAGTATATAGATGTTTCAATAAAAATTATGAGTGATCAAATCTCTTGGGGATAAACCTCGCTCCCGTCGAAGTCCAGCTTGATGCTTAGCCTAATGCAACTGATAATCACGGAAGAGCTTCGAACGAGAATTCTCCTCCAGCGCTCGGACTTCAGTCGAACTCCTCCAGCGGCCGAACCTTAGCCGAACTCCTTCAGCCAACCGAACTCCTCCATGGTCGAACCTTAGCCAAACTCCACCCAGACTTCTACTTCAGTCGGATTCCTCCAGGAGCCAAGCTTTCTCCAGACTTCTACTTCAGTCGGATTCTTTCACGAGCCAAACTTTCTTCAGATTTCTACTTCAGATAGATTCCTCCAGGAGCCAAACTCCTTTCGAACCTCTCCTTCAGATGGATTCCTTCCAGGAGTCGAACTTCTTTCGGACCTCTACTTCAGTCGGATTCCTTCAGGAGTCAAACTTCTTTCGGACCTCTCCTTCAGATGGATTCCTCCAGGAGACGAACTCCTTTCGAACCTCTCCTTCAGTCAAATTCCTCCAGGGGCCAAACTTCTTTCAGACTTCTCCTTCAATCGGATTCCTCCAGGAGTTGAACATCCTCCAGACCTCTACTTCAGTCGAATTTCTCTAGGAGCCGAACTCCCTTCGAACTTTTCCTTCAGATGGATTCCTATAGGAGCCAAACTTCCTTCAGACCTCTTCTTCAAATGGATTCCTCCAGGAACCAAACTCTTTTCGAACTTCTCCTTTAGTTGGATTCCTGTAGGAACTGAACTCTTTTCGAACTTCTCCTTCAGTCGAATTTCTCTACCAGTCAAACTTCTCCACCAGTCAGACTCCTTCTGGACTTCTCTATCAGTCAAACTTCATCCAGATTCTTTCAGTAGATTACTTCTAGATTTTAAGTAGCATTCCTTTCGGATGATCTCCTCTAGCTATATTTTCTTTAGGAGACCAAACTCCTCTGAAATTAACATACGTCAAAGATCTTCAACCCTTCACATGGCCCTGAGCGGCTTAGTATCGGACGGCTAATGTCTGTCACTATCAATTTGCTCGAATGTTCACTATCGAATCTATGTCACTATCAGTCTGCTACAGGTGGCGCCCCTCTCCATAACAAATCCTACACAGCTTTAAGCAGCTAGCTATCGGATGGCTATGGCTGTCACTATTAGTCTGCTTTGGGCTCTATCTATAAAAGCGATCCTCCAGATACATTTTCTCTAAGCTCTCTTCTTCTTTCTAAAATTTTGTTGAATTCTTATCTGAGCACTCCATTTCTATTGGCCAGAAGAGCTGACTTGATCGTCGGAGGGTCCTGCCGGAGCCGTCACCACCAACTCCAGATGAAACTTTATTTTGTAGGTCACCGATGGCGACCTCTTCTTTTCTAACTCCAGCTCGATCCGACATCAACCAGATTCTGCACCAATAAGATTGGCACTAGAAGGAGAGCACCTTTATTTCTGAAGTTTTCTTATTCTTAAAAGAGTGCTCAGCAGCGATATCTCTTCTTCTTCTTTGGAGTTCTTTTCAGAAAAAATGCCTTCCAGGAAAGCTTCAACCCGATGATCAATGACCTCTACAGCTAAATCTCATCCAGATTTATCAGCTCCCGCTTCAGCTCTGGTAACTCAATCGCCACCTACAGCCATAGTGGATGCGGGGCAGTTCAACCTGCTGGTCCAGTAGGTTTACGATCACACAGAGATGGTGCAAGCCATACATCATCAGGCTTCAGCACCAATTCGATTGTAGCAAGCTTCTCCAGAGCCTCATGATCCGATCAGAGAATGGTCGACTTGGGCTAGCTGGTCGATGATCTTCGAAAAGGAGAAGCAGAGGGTGAAGAGCCCTTGCTCGGACCATGGCTCGATCCAGGGGGAGCTTTACCTCCATCCCATCAGAAAACTCTAGAGATCAACGATCATAAAGATCTCTTGAATCAAAAGCTCCAGAAAATGAGCTGATGAATCGAAGAGCTCCGTCATACTCCCTCCTCACACGATAATAATATTTGTACTGACCCTCCTTTTTCTTAGAGGATTATGCAAGAGCCCATCCCGCGGAGCTTCAAGCTTCTCCAATTTGAAAGCTACGATGGAACTTCTAATCCAATCGATCACTTAAAGGTCTTCCAAACCATGATGCTACTCCATGGTACACCAGACACCATCTTATGTCGAGCTTTTTCATCTACCTTAAAGGAAGTAGCAAGAAACTGATACTCGATGTTGAAGTCGGGTACGATCTTCTTCTTTAACCAAATGAGTCATCAGTTTGCGGCTTATTTCGTCAGCAGTCGACGTCCGCACCGAGGTTCGAATTTTCTAATGAATATTAAGCAGAAGGAAGGAGAATCTATTTGAACTTATGTCACCCAATTTAATGCTACTGCATTGGAGGTTTGAAATCTAGACCAGTCTGTTGCAATGGCCGCACTCAAGGACGACCTTCAGAAGAATGATTTGTTATTCTTCCTAGAAAAGTATCCTAGGGACTTTATCGATCTGCTAGATCAGACTGAAGGATATATTCGAGTGAAAAAAATCTTCAAATTGAAGGATGAGGAAGCTGTAGGAGAGCGACAGACGGACAAGTCTAATAAACCCACAACTGATGGAGGGCCAAATGAAGTTTGATCGCACTCACGGACTCCCCCTAAGTGCAAGCGAGCCCGAGCTTCTCCTCGAGATCAACGTTAAAGAAGCTCCAATAGAAGGACATGAAGAAGTTCTCCTCCCAGAAGGTTTTACAACTACACCCCCCTCAATGCTCCAAAAATACAAGTATTGATGGAGATCAAGGAGCAACTGTCGAGGCCTAAAAGGATGCGCACTCATCCTGACAAGTACAATCCTAGCAAATACTGTCTCTACCATCATGACCATGCCACGATACTGAAGAATGCATTCAGCTCCAAAATAAGATCGAGGAGCTCATCAGGAGAGGTCGGTTGGGTCGATTCCTTAGATGCCGACCTAAAATAAGAGAAGATCGACCGAAGGCACTGCCGCAATCAGAACCACCAAGGAGAAAGGAACAACAAGAAGATCGGCCGCCTCTAGGCATCATCAACACTATCCCTAAGAGACTTTGGTGAGAAGAGGCCAACGGATCTAGAGGATCGGTGAAAAGATGGAGGGCTGAAGAATCCATAACCTTCATTGAGATAAATGCATGGAGAGTACAGTTCTCGCACAATGATATGGTTGTAATCTCTTTAAATATAGCAGACTATGATGTACGTCGCATCCTAGTTGATAATGAAAGTTTGGCTGACGTCTTGTTTTATGATGCTTTCTCCAAAATGTCAAAATCTAATAGTCAGCTTGGACCAATAAACTCCCCCTAGTAGGCTTCGCTAGTGCTGCAATATTAGTTGAAGGCATAATAACTCTGGCTGTGGCTGTCGGGCAATATCCAAAATAATCTAGAGCGTAGGTGGATTTTCTGGTAGTAAAGGCTCCTTCCGCTTACAACGTAATTCTCGACCGATCTAGTTTAAATGCACTTCAGATGGTGGTGTCCACTTATTATTTGAAGATAAAGTTCCCAACAAGTTATGGGATCGGAGAGGTCAGGAGAGATCAAGCTCTGATAAGGCACTACTACTCAATTGCCCTGCGAAAGAAAGAACAGTCCGACCCTTGTCCTATTGACGGGCTAGATACTCGGGACGACCTCACGGAAGAAAGGGGAGAACCGATAGAAGATCTTATGACCATCCCCTGAATGATGGAACTATGGAGCATACGGTGCAAATTGGCTCCAATCTTGAAGATGAAGTTCGGAAGCAGCTCATCGCCTTTTTAGGGAGAAATGTCGATGTCTTCACCTGAGTTCTGACAGATATGCCTAGGATTAATGTCGAGGTTATGAAACATCAGCTGGCCGTTGATCCCAAGCATCGACCAATGAAAAAAAGAGTTCGAGGCCATGCACTAGAAAGACAGAAGGTAATAGCAGAAGAAGTCGACAAGCTTTTCAATGCCGAATTTATCTGAGAAGTCAGCTATCCGACTTGGATCTCTAACATGGTTCTGGTCAAAAAAGCCAACGGCAAGTGGAGGATGTGTATCGACTTTAAGAAGCTTAACAAGATCTGCCCAAAAGACAGTTACTCTTTACCCAGAATCGATCAACTGATGGATGCAACTTCAGGCTACGAGCTCCTCACCTTTATGGATGCCTTCTTTTGCTACAACCAAATTTGGATGGCACCAGAGGACAAGAAGAAGACAGCTTTTATTACTAACCATAGTCTTTACTATTACAGGGTCATGCCCTTCGGGCTTAGAAATGCAGGTGGGACTTATCAACACTTGGTCAATAAAATCTTCAAGGAGCAGATCGACTGCAATATGAAGGTTTATGTCAACAACATGCTGGTCAAAAGTTAAAAGACTGTCAATCATGTCGTCAACCTTGAAGAGACTTTCGATGCACTCAAAAAATATAAGATGAAGCTGAACCAAACCAAGTATGCCTTTGGGGTAGCCTCAGAAAGATTTATAGGATTCATGGTCTCGAGACGAGGGATCGAGGCTAACCTAAAGAAAATTTGAGCTATCCAGGAGATGATCGCTCTGAAGTCCATCAAGAAAGTTCAGCACCTGACCAAAAAGGTGGCATCTTTAAATCATTTTGTCTCAAGGTTGATCGAACGTTGCATGCCCTTCTTCCAAATTCTCAAAAAATCGAAAGATTTTTACTGAACTCAAAAATACCAAAAGGCATTTGACGAGCTTAAGAACTACCTCAACTCGCCCCCTACTGGTCAAACCCAAATTTGGAGAGGAGCTATTTCTCTACCTCGCGATCTTTCCTATGGCGCTAGGGGTAGTCCTGGTCAAAGAAGAGGTGAAAGTACAACGACCAATCTACTACATAGATCGGATCCTAAAGGATGCTGAGACCAACCGACTTCAAGACGATCAATCAAAGCAATCCTTTATCAAATGGATGCTTTTGAAAGAATTGCAAAATGAGCCATTGAATTAACGAAATTCGACATCAACTACCGACCTCGACCAGCAATCAAGGCTCAAGCATTGGCTGACTTCATAGTTGAATATACCATTCCAGATGAAGTCGAGCTTGAGCAGAATGAGACCAGAGCATCCCGTGGTTGCAGCCGAGCCTCTCCGAAGAAAATGTCAACCTTTCTCGAAGGTTTTTGGATCTTTTTACGTGGATGGTTCGTCCAACTCCACTGGAGCAGGTGTGGGATTAGTCTTAGTCAATTTCGAGGGAGTCATCATCGAGTACGCGCTACGCTTTGAATTTTCTGTAACTAATAATGGGGCCGAATATGAAGTACTGATCACTGGATTAAAAATAGCAGAAGAGTTAAAAGTAGATCGGCTTTAAGTCTACAGTGATTTTCAATTGGTGGTCGACCAAGTTAGTGGCAGGTATGAAGCATGGGAGGAAAGTACAATGAAATACCTCAAGAAAGTGAAGGATTTGACTCCAGTCTTTGACAGTTTTGGCATTCGATAGATTTCGAGGGTAGAAAATACAAGAGCCAACCTTCTCTCTAAATTGGCCACTTCAGCCCTAGCCGAACTACCCAAAGAAGTATTTTTTGAAACTCTAAAATGCCCAAGCTTAGAGGAATCATAGTTCGTTATGCAGACGGAGCTCAAGCCGAGGTAGATTGACCCGTTAGTTGCCTATCTCAAAGAGGGAGTTCTTCCTTATGATTCAAAAGAAGCTTGGAAACTCAGGAATCAAGCCTCCTGGTACGTTTTGTATGAGGGCAAGTTGTATAAGAGGTCGTATTCACTACCGTTGCTGAGATGTCTCTGACCTTCAGAGGCCGACTTCGCATTATAGGAAGTGCACGAGGGAATTTATGGAAGTCATGTAGGAGCCAGGTTTCTATCGCAAAAACTACTTTGGCAAGGGTACTATTGGCCGATCTTGTACCACGATTCCATGAAGTATGTTAAGAAATATGACCACTGTCAGAAAAATACAAACTTACAAAGACAGTCGGCCTTCGAGCTTACTCCACTAAGCGCACTTTGGCCATTTGCACAGTGAAAAATGGATATACTTGGTCCTTTTCCAATGTCATTCGGACAATGGAAGTTCCTCCTGATCGTGATCGACTACTTCACCAAATGGGTCAAAGCCAAACCACTAGCAAAAATTATCGAGGCCAAGGTATAGGACTTCGTCTGAAAGTCAATCATCTATCAGTTTGGTCTGTCCCAAACCCTCATAATAGATAATGGGCGATGGTTCGCTGAGATAAGATTCGCTGAGTTCTGCGAAGATCTAAACATCTTCCATCACTTCACATTGGTAGCTCACTCATAGGCAAATGAAAAAGTTGAAGTGACCAACCGAATTCTACTGTAAGGCATCAAGATAAGACTCGATAGGGCAAAGAGGGCTTGGATGGACGAACTCTACTACATCCTCTGGGCGTACCGAACTACTCAAAGGCTACCAATCGGAAAAACACCATTCACCTTAGCCTTTGGAATGGAGATAGTCATCCCAATCGAGCTTAAGCTTCCATCAGCATGGGTCATAGCCTTCGATGAGTAGCGTAGCTTATTGGACCTCAGAGTCAATCTTGACCTTCTAGAAGAAAAAAGGAAGGAAGCCCGGGTTTAGATGGCAGCCTACAGACGAAGGGTGGCCCGATACTATAACTCTAGGATTAGAGGTAAAATGTTCAGAGTGGGGGACTTAATGCTTCAGCGAGCCGCCATCTCTCAGCCTCAGAGCCAAAGAAAGCTTGCCCCAAATTGGGAAGGCACGTATGAAGTAGAGAAGGTCATCCGGCCCAAAACTTATCGTCTGAAGGAGCTCGGAGAAATAATGCTCTCACAACCTTGGAATTCAGAAAATCTAAGAATGTACTATCAGTAATTTTTCTTCAATAAAATTCCTCCATTTCAATATTATGGATTTTTGGTACAAAAACTATATGATGACAGAAAAGAAGCAATAAATAGTGGCCATGTTAGGAATAGGAGGAGAACCTCATCCTAACATGAGCAAAGTCGAAGGCCTCATTCATTTTAGATGAGATGAGGGGAGAGGTCCTGACAACGGCCCTTATGCACCCCTACATCCCATTAGAAATAAGAGAAGAACCTCATCCTAACATGAGCAAAGTTGAAGGCCTCGTTCATTTTAGACGAGATGAAGGGAGAGGCCCTGACAATGGCTCTTATGCGCCCCTAGAGCTCGTTAGAAACTGGAGGAGAATGTTGTCCTAACAAGAGTAAAGTCGAAGGTCTCATTTATTTTAGATGAGATAAGGGGAGAGGCTCTGACAACGGCCCTTATGCACCCCTACAGTCCATTAGAAATAGGAGGAGAACCTCGTCCTAACGAGAGCAAAGTCAAAGACCTCATTCATTTTAGACGGGATGAGGGAGAGGCCCTAACAACGATCCTTATGCGCCCCTACAGTCCGTTAGAAACAGAAGGAGAATCTTGTTCTAACATGAGCAAAGTCGAAGGCTTCATTCATTTTAGATGAGACGAGGGGAGAGGCTCTGACAACGACCCTTATGCGCTCCTACAGTCCGTTAGGAATAGGAAGAGAACCTCATCCTAATGAGAGCAAAGCCGAAGGCCTCATTCATTTTAGACGAGATGAGGGAAGAGGCTTTGACAATGGCCTTTATGCACCCCTACAGCCCATTAGAAACAGGAGGAGAACCTCGTTCTAACGAGAGCAAAGCTGAAGGCCTCGTTCATTTTAGACGAGGTGAGAGAAGAGGCCCCGACAATAACCTTAATGTGCCCCTACAGCTTGTTAGGAATAGGAGGACAATCTCATCCTAACATGAGCAAAAATTGGAACCTCGTAGACCAAAGACGTGGAGAAGGAAGAAGCTCGGTGGAGAATCCTTACATGAGTTTTTTCATGACAACCTGACTACGCGAAATGTGAAAGATAGAACCTTATCCTGGTTTGCAAGAGAGGTCCTAGTCCAATGTCCATAATGAGCTCGGTGTCCACAATAAGCAACAAGTGTGGGAACCCAGGATAAGAGATAAGATCTTCCTCGAGCTTCAACTTGAATGGGTGCAGAGCCCGAAAATGACTTTGACAGTCATCTTTTTTATACTCCCTTCCTTCGAATTTTGAACTCAAAAGTGGGAGGACTATTGTTGGGGATAAACTCCACTCCCGTCGAAGTCCAGCCTGATGCTTAGCCTAATACAACTAATAATCACGAAAGAGCTTCGATCCAAAATTCTCCTCCAACGGTCGGATCCTAGCCGAACTCCTCTAGTGGTCGAACCTTAGCCGAACTCCTTCAGTCAGTCAAACTCCTCAGCGGTCGAATCTTAGCCGAACTCCCCCCCAGACTTCTACTTCAGTTGGATTCCTCTAGGAGCCGAACTTCCTTTCGACTTCTACTTCAGTCGGATTCCTCCAGGAGCGAACTCGCTTCGAACTTCTCCTTCAGATAGATTTCTCCAGGAGCCAAACTCTTTCTGGATCTCTCTTTAGATGGATTCCTTTAGGACACGAACTCCTTCCGAACCCTCTACTTCAGTCGGATTCCTCCAGGAGCCGAACTCCTTTTGGACTTCCAGACTTTAGTCGGATTCCTTCAGGAGTCGACTCCTTTCGGACCTCGCCTTTAGTCGAAATTCTATAGGAGCCGAACTCCTTCCGACCTCTATCCTTCAGATCAGATTCCTCTAGGAGCCAAACTTCTTTCGAACCTCTCCTTCAGATGAACTCGAGCTTCAACTTTGAATGGGTGCAGAGCCCGAAAATGACTTTGACAGTCACTTTTTTACTCCTCCTTCGATTTTGAACTCAAAGTGGGGACTATTGTTTAAACTTCCACTCCGCGAAGTCCAGCCTGATGCTTAGCCTAATACAACTAATAAATCACGAAAGAGCTTCGATCCAAAATTCTCTCCTCCAAACGGATCGGATCCTAGCCGAACTCCTCTAGTGGTCGAACCTTAAGCCGAACTCCTTTCAGTCAGTCTCAAACTCCTCAGCGGTCGAATCTTAGCCGAACTCCCCCCAGACTTCTACTTCAGTTGGATTCCTACTAGGAAGCGAACTTCCTTTCGACTTCTACTTCAGTCGGATTCCTCAGGAGCTGAAACTCGCTTCGAACTTCTCCTTCAGATAGATTTCTCAGGAGAGCCAACTCTTTCTGGATCTCTTCTTTAGATGGATTCCTTTAGGACACGAACTCCTTCCGAACCTCTACTTCAGTGGATTCCTCCAGGAGCCAAACTCCCTCCAGACTTCTCTTCAGATGGATTCCTCAGGAGCCGAACTCCTTCCGGACCTCTTCTTTAGATGGATTCCTCTTATGGAGCCAAACTTCTTCTGGATCTCTCCTTCAGATGAATTCTCCTAGGAGCCCAAACTCCTTCCCGACCTCTCCTTCAGTCAAATTTCTTCAGGAGTCGAACTCCTTCCAGACTTCTCCTTCAAATGGATTCCTTCAAGAGCTGAACTCCTTTCGGACCATTCCTTCAGTCGGATTCCTCTAGGAGATGAACTCCTTCCGGACTTCTCCTTCAGTCTAACTTCTCCATCAGTCAAACTCCTTCAGCCAAACTTCTCCACCAGTCAGATTCCTTTTGGACTTTTCCATCAATCGAACTCCATCCAAATTCCTCCAACAGATTACTTCCAGATTTCAAGTAGCATTCTTTTCGAATGATCTCCTCTAGCCATATTTCCTTTATGAGTTCGAACTCCTGTAGAATTGATATACGTCAAAGATCTTCATCCTTTCATGTGGCTTCGAGTGGCTCAGTATCGAACGGCTATGGCTGTCACTATCAGTCTGCTACAGGCAGCGTCCCTCTCATGCGGTTCTGAGTGGCCAGCTATCGGACGGCTGTGGCTGTCATTATCAGTCTACTATAGGCGGTGCCCCTCTCCGTAACAAATCCTACGTGGCTCCAAGCAACCAGCTACCGGACGGCTATGGCTATCACTATCAATTTGCTCCGGGCTCCATCTATAAAAGGGACCCTCCAGATACGTTTTCTCTAAGCTCTCTTCTTCTTTCCAAAAATTTTGCTGAACTCTCTCTTGAGCACTCCATTTCTATTGGCCAGAAGAGTTGACTTAATCATTGGAGGATCCTGCCGGAGCCACCACCACCGACTTCGGATGGGATTTTATTTTGTAGGTCACTGATGGCGACCTCTTCTTCCTCAACTCTAGCTCGATCTGGCATCGACCAGATTCTGCACCAACAAAATCTAATAGTACTTGATCTTACAAAGATTGATGCCAGTAAGTTGTTCGGGGACCATGGATAAGGATCCCTTCACTAGGATTGTTCAAACTCATTAACAGTTTTTTTAAGAAGCCTAGGAGAGAGAAATAATGAGAGAAACTTGTAGAGACAGTGATATTTTTTAAAGAGAGAAAGTAGAGAAAAAAGTAAAACTTTTAATCGAGAAAATAATGGAAGCATGTGAAGAGAGAGAGGAAAGAGAGAATCTCTTTTGTTTTTCTTTTTCTTTTTTCTTTTTTCTTTTTTCTTTTCTTCTCTTTTTCTTCTTTTCTTTTTTTTCTTTCTTCACCTAGTTCCTTCGCGAACAAAGGACTTTGTCGCCCCACTTTCTCAGAACAATAGAGCCTCTCACCAGTGGCAACTTTGGCCAGAGATGGTTGGGGCCACAGTGGTGCAGCCGGAGATTCCCTTCCCGATGATCGATAGCACCTATCGGAGCCAAAAAAATCTATGAAAGTTCACAAAAAAAAAGAGAAATTGAAGGCTCGATTTTTGAAGGAAAATCCAGTGATAGTCGGGCAAAATCAATGCTTCTAAAGGCTGAAAATAATGAGAAGGATTAGTGAAAGATTCAAGGGATTCTTAACTTATTTCTAGTGATAGTTGACCCCAATTTCCGACAAACATTATAGAGATCAGATCTTTATGCCTGAGCATGGATCGAGAGCTCTGCTATTAATATTTGTGGATGTGATCGTCACTCAGAGCCACATAAGATGTCCGGCCTCTAAAGATTATCTAATGAAGCTTCTATGCTAATCAGAGGTTCGATAATTGAAGATTTGCACGGGATGCTAGCTTCTTATAGATTCCTCTTGATGGTTGATCTTAAATCTTTTCCTTTAGATCTCTTGAACCTTCCAAGGGATGAAGAACCAGAGGAGGACTTAAGAAAAAAACTCTTCCTCTCTTATCTCTTAAAAGTATGTAGAAGAGGAAGATCAAAAATCCTAAAGAAGAATCCCTTCCTTCTTTCTTTTTTCTCACTAGGATACACAAACATGATGTCCTAAAAAAAGCCCATGCCCTAAGGGATCTTGCACCCAATAAACCCACACCCCAACCTTTATTTCATGGTGAATTTCTCTTAGAATTTTCATACCAAGGGTCTCTTTTAATAGGGAGTTTAAGAAAAGTCATTGTCTAGATCAAATATCTAAAAAGGAAAGTTTCCAAACCAAGAAACTTAGGTTGGGCAGCTCCTTTATTTTCTTTGGCATGAGCAATCAAAAAGATCATACACAAATTTTTTTTTTTTATGAAAAAAATCAGATAAAAATCTGATTAAAATGGTGCTTTGGTTGTATAGAGTTTTGGAATTAATAAACTCTATCAAATAGAGTTTTAGGTCAAAACAACTTACCTTGTTTAATCTAGTCAAAACTTATTTCTAAACCAAGGAGATAAGGAGAATGCGTGGGGTCCTCTTAGGCATGAGAAATGTCACACAAACATCAGAAAACTGGGCACATAGGCATGGGGATCTAGGTGCAAGGGAAGAAAGAGAGTCTCAATCAAACTAGGCTCTCATGTTCTATTTGGTCAAACTAAATTTCAAACCTATTTAAATTAGAATTGGTGTAACCTAATTAAGGATAATTCTAGTCCAACTAAGAGCCTATTTAAATATGATTAAATCTTATTTAAATCTAATTTAAAAATTCTAACCCAATTAGGAATTAGGTGCATACAAGTCCTAATTAAATAGAAAATTGATATCTATTATAATTAGGCTATCTCATAAATCAATTAGACTTGATTTAATCAAATCCAAATCAAATCAATTTGAATCTAATTTAATTAGACTTTATCTCAGTCCTAATATTCAATTAAATTGAGTTAATTAGCAATCTAATTACTAATAAGCCTCTTGCAATACTCGCACTTAATCAATCATTAATCGCATTGATGATTTGATCCAGAAATGATTCATAATCGTTGGTCAACCATTCAATCAGATAAAAATCTCTTATGTATATGATCCCATAGGTTCAAACCTAAGCTAGTAGCATAGGAATAAATTTTTGTACTAATCAAAGTGATCATTTAATAATGGTATCCAATATTTGGATAGGTTGAATGTATATAAAGCAACATTTAAGAACCCACTCGAATATGGTTACGTATAATTCTTTCCTTTGATCTTTATGTTTAGGATGACTTAGAGTTAAACTGTCAATCCTGAAAAAGTACATTTATAATGTGTCTCAATGCATTCAGTCTTGTGACTCCTCATAAGGACTATTCTGACCAAGATTTTGCTAAATTGAAACATAATACAACACATCTCCTGAAATTAGAAGTGGTCAATTTCATTTTGACTCATACATTGACTTCATAAGTACTTGATTGTATCCAAAAATTTTTCATCACTAAATTAAAAATTCAGATAGTGTAGCACCAAAGTATAGTAAGTTGCTTGCAAGTGACCATGGTAATCTTCGGTCGGAGGGATACTTATACTTATATCCCTTCGGAGTAAATCTTGATAGTAGAATACTTCAGAGTTTTAGTATAGATGTATCCCTACATTTTACTTACATGCCATACCAGTATCTCCATACTTCTTAGTTAAGAGGACAACAAACTCATATGGCACACAATGATCTATACTCGATAAACGTTATCATCCTAGATAATAATGTATCATTTGGTTATGAACATATTTAAAAACTAAATGATAAATCATCTCTTTATCAAATTTAAATAGTTCTAAGGACTCCATTAGAATGTAGGAGTTCATAAAGGAAGATGCACTATTTTTGAAGAATAAATTAAAATAAATTTTTTATTTATAATAAATTATATATAATTTATAAAATTAGCTCAACCATCAACAGATTGACGATTGACTTTGGAATATAATTCTCAATAACCCTCATTTATCCTAAAGCCACTCGATACAATATATTCATCTTTGATTTGTGATTATTGAACTCCTTTACCACAAGGGCTTTAGTGAACGGATCGACCCAATTCTTCTTTCCATCAATCTTCTGAAGATCAATGTCACCTCGATCCATTATCTTTCGAATAAGATGATGGTGATGTAGAATATGCTTTGTCTACTAATGTGCTTTCAGTTCTTTCATCTGAGCAATGGCTCTAGTGCTATTGCAGTAGAGTAGGACTGGACCATCAAGAAAGGATACCACTTCGAGCTCGATGATGAATTTTCTCATTCATATAGTTTTCTTGGTAGCATCGGATGCTATAATATACTCTACCTCGCAAACTAAGTCAGCCACAGTATTCTGCTTAGAACTTTTCTAGCACACATCTCTATCGTTAAGGATAAACACATAACTCGATACACTTTTGCTATCATCATGATCAGATTGAAAACTAGAGTCTGTAAACTCTATAAGTTTCAAATCTGACTCACCATAATCTAACCATTGATTCTTAGTATTTCTTAAATACTTAAGGATGATTTTTACAATCTTTCAGTATTTCTTTAGATCTCTTGAACCTTCCAAGGGATGAAGAACCAGAGGAGGACTTAAGAAAAAAACTCTTCCTCTCTTATCTCTTAAAAGTATGTAGAAGAGGAAGATCAAAAATCCTGAAGAAGAATCCTTTCCTTCCTTCTTTCTTTTTTCTCACTAGGATACACAAACATGATGTCCTAAAAAAAGCCCATGCCCTAAGGGATCTTGCACCCAATAAACCCACACCCCAACCTTTATTTCATGGTGAATTTCTCTTAGAATTTTCATACCAAGGGTCTCTTTTAATAGGGAGTTTAAGAAAAGTCATTGTCTAGATCAAATATCTAAAAAGGAAAGTTTCCAAACCAAGAAACTTAGGTTGGGCAGCTCCTTTATTTTCTTTGGCATGAGCAATCAAAAAGATCATACACAAATTTTTTTTTTTTTATGAAAAAAATCAGATAAAAATCTGATTAAAATGGTGCTTTGGTTGTATAGAGTTTTGGAATTAATAAACTCTATCAAATAGAGTTTTAGGTCAAAACAACTTACCTTGTTTAATCTAGTCAAAACTTATTTCTAAACCAAGGAGATAAGGAGAATGCGTGGGGTCCTCTTAGGCATGAGAAATGTCACACAAACATCAGAAAACTGGGCACATAGGCATGGGGATCTAGGTGCAAGGGAAGAAAGAGAGTCTCAATCAAACTAGGCTCTCATGTTCTATTTGGTCAAACTAAATTTCAAACCTATTTAAATTAGAATTGGTGTATCCTAATTAAGGATAATTCTAGTCCAACTAAGAGCCTATTTAAATATGATTAAATCTTATTTAAATCTAATTTAAAAATTCTAACCCAATTAGGAATTAGGTGCATACAAGTCCTAATTAAATAGAAAATTGATATCTATTATAATTAGGCTATCTCATAAATCAATTAGACTTGATTTAATCAAATCCAAATCAAATCAATTTGAATCTAATTTAATTAGACTTTATCTCAGTCCTAATATTCAATTAAATTGAGTTAATTAGCAATCTAATTACTAATAAGCCTCTTGCAATACTCGCACTTAATCAATCATTAATCGCATTGATGATTTGATCCAGAAATGATTCATAATCATTGGTCAACCATTCAATCAGATAAAAATCTCTTATGTATATGATCCCATAGGTTCAAACCTAAGCTAGTAGCATAGGAATAAATTTTTGTACTAATCAAAGTGATCATTTAATAATGGTATCCAATATTTGGATAGGTTGAATGTATATAAAACAACATTTAAGAACCCACTCGAATATGGTTACGTATAATTCTTTTCTTTGATCTTTATGTTTAGGATGACTTAGAGTTAAACTGTCAATCCTGAAAAAGTACATTTATAATGTGTCTCAATGCATTCAGTCTTGTGACTCCTCATAAGGACTATTCTGACCAAGATTTTGCTAAATTGAAACATAATACAACACATCTCCTGAAATTAGAAGTGGTCAATTTCATTTTGACTCATACATTGACTTCATAAGTACTTGATTGTATCCAAAAATTTTTCATCACTAAATTAAAAATTCAGATAGTGTAGCACCAAAGTATAGTAAGTTGCTTGCAAGTGACCATGGTAATCTTCGGTCGGAGGGATACTTATACTTATATCCCTTCGGAGTAAATCTTGATAGTAGAATACTTCAGAGTTTTAGTATAGATGTATCCCTACATTTTACTTACATGCCATACCAGTATCTCCATACTTCTTAGTTAAGAGGACAACAAACTCATATGGCACACAATGATCTATACTCGATAAACGTTATCATCCTAGATAATAATGTATCATTTGGTTATGAACATATTTAAAAACTAAATGATAAATCATCTCTTTATCAAATTTAAATAGTTCTAAGGACTCCATTAGAATGTAGGAGTTCATAAAGGAAGATGCACTATTTTTGAAGAATAAATTAAAATAAATTTTTTATTTATAATAAATTATATATAATTTATAAAATTAGCTCAACCATCAACAGATTGACGATTGACTTTGGAATATAATTCTCAATAACTCTCATTTATCCTAAAGCCACTCGATACAATATATTCATCTTTGATTTGTGATTATTGAACTCCTTTACCACAAGGGCTTTAGTGAACGGATCGACCCAATTCTTCTTTTCATCAATCTTCTGAAGATCAATGTCACCTCGATCCATTATCTTTCGAATAAGATGATGGTGATGTAGAATATGCTTTGTCTACTAATGTGCTTTCAGTTCTTTAATCTGAGCAATGGCTCTAGTGCTATTGCAGTAGAGTAGGACTGGACCATCAAGAAAGGATACCACTTCGAGCTCGATGATGAATTTTCTCATTCATATAGTTTTCTTGGTAGCATCGGATGCTATAATATACTCTACCTCGCAAACTAAGTCAGCCACAGTATTCTGCTTAGAACTTTTCTAGCACACATCTCTATCGTTAAGGATAAACACATAACTCAATACACTTTTGCTATCATCATGATCAGATTGAAAACTAGAGTCTGTAAACTCTATAAGTTTCAAATCTGACTCACCATAATCTAACCATTGATTCTTAGTATTTCTTAAATACTTAAGGATGATTTTTACAATCTTTCAGTGGTTCTTTCCTAGATCAAATTGGTATTTACTCACTACTCCTAGTGAGTATGCCACATCTGGTCTCATATTTGTCATGGCATACATAATAGAATACATTACTAAGGTATATATTATTCTACTCATACGTTCTCTTGCTTGAGATATTATCGGATAATTTCTCTTCGAGAAAGAAATTTCATGCCTATCGAAAGATAGCCTTTTTTAAAATATTTCATGCTGAATCACTTCAGTACAGTATCTATGTATGTGGACTGGGATAACTCAAGCAATCTCTTAGATCTATCTCTAGGGATCTTCATCCCTAGGATGTAGGATGCTTCTCCTAGATCTTTTATGAAGAATTGAGATAACAGCCAAATCTTTATTTTCTATAATGCAGGAACATCATTCTTGATTAAGAGAATATCATTCACATATAATAAAAGAAATATAACCAATGAACCATTGGCCCACTTGTATATGTAGGGCTCTTCTCGGTTCTTAATGAAGTCATATATTTTGATCATCTTATCAAAATACATGTTCCAACTTTAAGATGCTTGCTTCAATCTATAAATGGATCTCTAAAGTTTGCACACCTAAGACTCATCTGTGGATATGAATCCTTCAGGTTGTATTATATACACTTCTTTGTCCAGCTCTCTATTTAGAAAAGCTATCTTCACATCCATCTACTAGATTTTATAATCTAGATGGATAGTTATTGCAAGCATAATTTGAATGGATTTGAGCATTGCCACAGGAGAAAACATCTCGTCATAATCTATACCATAATGTTGATGATATCCCTTCATAACTAGATGGGCTTTATAAGTCTTTATTTTTTCATCTATGCCTCTCTTTCTTTTGAAGACTCACTTACATCCTATGTGTTTTAACCCCTTCATGTGGATCAACTAATATCCATACATTGTTGACCTTCATGGACTCCATTTTGAATTTCATAGCTTCAAGCCATTTCTCAGAATTGGCTCTTTATATTATATCCATGTAGGTGATCGGATCCTCATCGTTCTCATTAAGCTCGATAGGATCACCATCCGAAACTAAATAATCATAGTATCTATCTGGTTAATGCGATATTCTACCAGATCATCTTAAGGATGCAGGCATATTGGGCTCTAGGTTTGATCTAATCAAATTTGATTCAAGTGTAGCTAATTAATTATGCTAGTTTTTCTACCTATCGAACTTCCTCAAGTTTGATCTTAGAGGCAACAATTTCTTCACCAAAATTTTTTTTTTCTAAAAAGATTACTTTAAGACTGATAAACATCTTTTATTCATCAATAAGGTAGAAATAATATTCTTTAGTTTTTTTTGAGTATCCTATAAAAATGCACTAATCATACCTAGGTCCAAGCTTGTCTATCATTAAATATTTGATATAAGCCAGACATCCCCAAACTCTAAGATGTGAGAGTACTGGCTTATATCCTATCCATATCTCATATGACATTTTAGCTATAGACTTACTCAAAGCCCTATTAAGAAGATAATAAGTTGATTTGAGCATATATCCCCAAAAGAAGATCGACAGACTTGCAAAACTCATTATAAAATGGATCATGGCTAATAGGATCCAATTTTTCTTTTTTGATACACCATTATGTTGTGGTATCCCTAGAGAAGTCCATTGGTAGAGAATCCTATTCTCTCTTAAATATATTAGAAACTCACCGAAAAGATATTTACCTTTTTGATCAGATCGAAGAGTTTTAATACTCTTTTTAGTTTGCTTTTCTACCTCATTATGAAATTATTTGAGTATTTTAAATGATTCTAACTTATGTTTTATTAAGTAGATGTTCTCATATATAGATAGATCATCTATAAAAATAATGAAGTAGAAATATACATCTCTAATACTTGTACTCATAGGTCCACATACATCAGCATGTACTAGATCTAGAAGCTCACTATTTCTCTCACCTTTTTCAGTAAAAGATGATTTGATCATTTTCTTAAGAAGATAGAATTCATAGATCAGAAGTGATTCAAAATCATCAATTTTGAGGATTTCCTCCTGAGTCAACTTATTTATTCTATTTTTGTTAATGTGACCTAGTCTATAGTGTGAAAGATAGATTTCAGACACATTATCTATTCTATGGTATTTGCCAGTGGAGTAGACCATACTAACAGATTGTGATAAAAAATAAATTTCATTGCTTAATTGTCCAGTAAAAATAGTAATACCATTCAACATAACATTACAAAAATTTTTCTTTATTGAAATTTCATAAGTACAACATTTGGCCAAAAGACTTACATAAATGATATTTAATAAAATACTTAGACAAAAGTGACATTCATTTAGAACAATAGTGTGAGAATTGAATACAAGCTTGATGATTCCTAAAGCAAGAACTGAAATTGATCTTCCATCTCCAACATTTAGGAATCTCTCGCCTTCTTCAAACCTTTTACTGATCTATAAACCTTGCAATGAATTATAAATATGATAAGGACTTTTAGTATCTAATACCTAGTTAGTATTATTACATATTGAGAAATTGCAAGGAGTTATCATATAATTATCTTATCCAGGAATACATTGATTCTTTTTTGACCTGTTTGGATCCAGGGAGGCAATATACTGAGCATAGTTTCTCTTTTAGTGCCCTTGCTTCTTACAATAGAAGCACTCCACTTGACTCTTATCGAGCTTGGGTTTTTTGGTCTAACCCTACATTGATGTCCCAGCATGCTTCTATACCTTCTTACTCTTCTTTTTGTTCTTCTTTTCTTTCTTAGAGGGTCGACGATTAGAAGAAGATCCTCCCACTACATTCACCAACTTCTTGTGGAGCTGGTGATCTTTTTCAAAGTTTTGCAACAATCTCAGCAAATCATGATAGTTGACTATAGGCTTTATCATTTTAAAATGAGTAAGAAATGAAAGAAAAGACTTAAACAAGAAGTTCAGAATAACATCTTTTCCAAGCTGCTCAAGCAAGAAAAAGTTGAGCTTGCTCAGACACTCAATCATCTTGATCATGTATAATACATGATCAATAACTAACACCTCTTCCCTTATCCAAGTGTTGAAGATAGCACAACTAGTCTTGTACCTCTCAACATCGTCAGAAGTAGCAAAAGACTCGTTCAATATTTGAAGCATATCTTCTGGCTAAGTGTTCTCGAACCTATGAGTAAACTCATCGTTCATAGCTACTAGCATGATGTAACGAACTATGGTTCGGTCATTAAGTCACTTCTAGTAAGTATCTCAGACCATCCCTCGTGCATTCGGAGCTGGCTCCTTAGGTCTTGAATTTGTCAGAATGCATAGAATTTGCTTATGCTCTGAGATAATCTTTAACTTTCAATACTAGCTATCGAAGTTAGATCCATTAATTTGTCATTGTCCAATAATGATTAGAGCGATAGGGTAGTAGCCATAACTACACAAAAAAAAATTAAAAAATCTAATTAGTATATGATTTATTAAATCTAAAAACTTGGACTTTACTCTGAAGATTCTCCTACTATTTTATATAAATTGGTAGCCTCTACCTCCAATTCAATGAATTACTTTAATTCTTTAGTGGGTACTAAAATCTACATAGACTGTACACAAGCCTGACTTTGGTTAGTCAATCCATGTGTATCTATGGATAGATTCTTAATCAATTATTTTTCTAAATAACTTCTAGTAATTTAATTTTATCTTAAAAGCCTAATCAATAGGCTTTAGCTTCCACTCAAAAGGTTCGATTAGGTCCAACCATTAATATGACCATATTTGGTGTATCTAACCAACGAATGATTAAACTCGACTTTGGTCATTAATCTAACTACCATTGAGAGAGACATGGCCAAGTAATCGTATTATGAATGATAATTCTAATAGTCGATAAGCACCAGGACTTTGAGCCTTCAATGATTATGGAGCTAGTGGACCTATTATCACTCAACTTAATGGGAGGCTATGATCTAGTTATCACCACAACTATTTCATTTTTATAGACTTAATAATTTTAAAGGATTTGATTAACTCATTTTAAGAGAAGAGAGAAGATTAACCAGCTAATCACGATCCTCCTACTGACTTCACCAAGTCAGATTAATGGAGACCAAAGATAAGCCGATCTAGGGGCATCTAAATCAGTCACACTGATTTATCTAGTTGACATAGGTTGGCTCGAATCATCAAGTGATCTAATCAAAACTTAATTTTACCAAGATGGCTAGATAAATGAGATCGGTAGGAGGGATATGCCATTAACTCGCTATAGATGCCATCTATGCGAGGAGCTCCTAATTAAAGATGATCGATCGAAACTGCCAGACTTACCTTAGACACCAACTGATTAATTAGTTTCAATTGAATCTATCTAACAATCTGGACTAGACCACTAAGCCAAAAATCAAGTCTATTTAGTTCTTGTTAAAGCATAAACTTGACCAACTACAACTATTAAAATTGATCTTGAGTGTCCTTGACCTAATCTAAAACAACACTTGATTAAATTTAGTTAATTACTCTAATTAAGTTCATTCTTTAATCTAATCTTAGGTCTAACCCAATTAATGGACCTAATTCATCCTAACACATTGACCTAAGTATTATGATTTTGTCTTAGGATCTTTAATTAACAATTCTAAATCCTAATTTATAATCCTTAATTCTTAATTAAGTATTGGGCTGATGGGTTGGGGTTTGGCATTTGAAAATAATTTTTAAGTTTTATAAAATATTTTTATAATCTAATTCTATCCACTAAATGGATCGATTCATTTCAGAAATAGATCAGCTCATTTTATTAACAGCAACTAGTTGCATGTTTAAATCAATAACTATGCATATAACTCAAATAAAACTACGAATCAATTTTAGATCAAATCCAAACATATTTATGATTATTATTTTTTAAATCAAAATAATTTTAAATCTATTAAATCATAAATTTATTTAGATCATATCTAACATATTTATGAATATGATTATGTTTTTAGATCAGCACGTACTAGGACAACCTCTCTACTATAAAAGATAAATCTTATAGCTGGACAATCTTATAATCAGTCCGTGCGATCTAAAAATTTATTTATTTTAGATTTAATTTTAAGGATATAATTTAGATCTAATCTAAATAATCATATCTAAATAGGTATATATACTATGTTAATTGACCTATGCTCTGATACCAATGATGAAAAATATTATAGAGTTTCATACATATATTTTAAAACTTTTTCAAAAATTATCAAGCTAAAGACTTAGATTAATCATATTAATTTATTTATGCTTATAAAAATACCTACAATCCAGGATCTTATGACATGATCTAATATATGAATAAATCTAAAAAATAAAAGATAAAATTGTATTGATCATATTAATATAGATCCAGATCGAATCTATCAAGTTATAGAGATCAGATCTCTATATCTCAGTGTGGGTCGAGAACTCCGCTATTGATCTTTGTGGATGTGATCATCGCTTAGAGCTGCATAGGATGTCTGACCTCTACAGGTTGTCTACATGAAGCTCCTACACTAATCGAAGGTTCAACAATCGAAGATCTGCACGGGGTGCTAGCTTCTTGCATATCTCTCCTAACGGTTGATCTTGAATCTTTGTCTTCAGATCTCTTGGACCTTCTAAAGGATGAAGAATCAGAGGAGGACTTAAGAAAGAAACTCCTCATCTCTTATCTCTCAAAATTATGTAGAAGAGGGAGATCAAAAACCTTAAAGAAGAACCCCTTCTCTTCTTTCTTTTCTCTCACTAGCACACACAAACATGATGTCCTAAACAAAGCCCACATCCTAAAGGATTTTGCGCCCAATAAACCCATGCCCCAACCTTTATTTCATGATGAATTTCTCTTAGAATTTCTATACCAAGGGTCTCTTTAAATAGGAAGTTTAAGAAGAGTCATTGTCTAGGTCAAATACCTAGAAAGATAAGTTTCCAAAACAAGAAACTTGAGCGACCCAGCTTTTGGGTGCCTCCTTTATTTCCTTTGGCATGAGCAATCAAAAAGATCATGCACAAAATTTTTTCTTTTTTCATAAAAAATTAGATCAAAATCTGATTAAAATGGCATCCTAGTTGGATAGAGTTTTAGAATTAACAGATTATCAAATAGAGTTCTAGGTCAAAATAACTTACCTTATTTGACCTAGTCAAAACTAATTTTCAAATCAAGGAGATATGAGGTGTGCGTGGGATCCTCTTAGGCATGAGAAATGTCATGCAAACATCAAAAAATTGGGTGCATGGGCATGGAGATCTAGGCACAAGGGAAGAAAGAGAGTCCCGGTCAAATTAGGCTCTCATGCTCTATTTGGTCAAACCAAATTTCAAATATATTTAAATTAGGACTGGTGCAACCTAATTAAGAATGATCCTAGTCCAATTAAGAGTCTATTTAAATCTGATTAAATTTTATTTAAATCTAATTTAAATCCTAACCTAATTAAAAATTAGGTGCATACAAGTCCTAATTAAATAGGAAATTGATCTTCTTTATAATTAGGCTATCTCATAAATCTATTAGACTTGACCTAATCATGTTCAAACTAAACCAAATTAAATTTAATTTAATTAGACTTGATCTCAACCCTGATGCTCAATCAAATTGAGCTAATTAGCAATCCAATTACTAATTAATCCTCCTGCAATACTTGCACTTAATCAATCATCAATCGCATTGATAATTTGATTTTGAAATAATTCATAATCATTGATCAGGTATTTAATTAGATAGAAACTTCTTATGTGTATGATCCCATAGATTCAAACCTAAGCTGGTAGCATAGGAATAGATTTCTGTACCAATTAAAGTAACTATTTAGCAATGATATCCGACATTCTGATAGGTTGAATGTATGTAAAGCAACATTTAAGAATCCACTCGAATATGGTTATTGTATAATTCATCCTTTTGACTTTTATATTTAGGATGACTCAGGTTAAACTATCAACCTTGAAAAAGTACATCTATAATGTGTCTCAATGCAATAATCCTATAATTCCTTCGGAGGGATACTTATATCCATATCTCTTTGGAGTAAATCTTGATAACAGAATGCTCCAGAGTTGGTCACGTTCAATATAGATGGATCCCTATATCTCACCTATATGCCATACCAATGTCTCCACACTCCTTGTTTAAGAGGATAATCAATCTATATGATATACAACGACCTACACTCGATAAATATTGTCATCCTAGATAACAACGTATCATTTGATCACGAACATATTTAAGGACTAAACGATAAATCCTCTCTTTGTCGATTATAAATAGTTCTAAGAACTTCATCATAATACAAGAGTTTATAAAGGAAGATACACAACTTGTGATAATTAAGCCAAACTAAACTTTTTATTTATAATAAATTTTGTATAATTTATAAAATTAGCTCAACCATTAACAGACTCATGATTAACTTTGGAACATAATTTTCAACAAATGCTTCTTCCAAAATATGCTGATCCTCTCTCTCCTCCACTGCTAGTTAGTTATAACCTCCTACTAGTGTTTGTCAGATATACATATAATCTTGCTAACCCCCAAGGATTGATTTTGATGAGTAATAAAATATCTGAGTATATGTTTAGACTAATGAACTACTTGAGATAATGTTTTAGGATGAATTATAGAGTATTAAAAGGATAAATCCTAAAAGTGTATTTGAAAATCTATAAGAAAATGTTGGAAGCTTTTGAAGCATGGAACACACCCAAAGCAAGGCTTAAAGAAGGTATTTCAAGACCAAGATTGAAGAGAAAGTAAATTAGACAAAGCAAAAAATTTTAGCAAGAAAGACCTCGAGTCGACTTCTGAAGATGGCTATTTAGCTTGAGCTGAAATGAAAGGAAAAAGAAGTCTGGCATGCAAAAGTTTTAGTTGGCATACTCTCAAGTCGACTCATGATTGAGCTTGAGTTGACTCGAGTGAATAGTGGCAGAAAAATAATTTTTTAAAGTAGAAAATATATTGGCTCGAGCATAGGGCCAAGTCGACTCGAGTTCCTCAAGTCGAAGTCTCAGGAAGATACAGAGAATATAATTTTTGGGACAAAGTTTGGGGTGGTCTCGACCAGAAGATGAGTCAACTGAAGTTTCTCGAGTCAAAGTCTTAGAGAAATACAGTGAGCATGATTTTTGGAACAAGACTATCGAGTTGACTCAAGGAAAACGATGAGTCGACTCAAGCTCCAACAGCTAATATTTTCTAGAATATTCAGAACTATGTAGATTGCTTCCAAATGACTAAATTTAGTCCTTTAATGATCAAAAGCCCCTCTCTAGCCTACCAAACATTGGAGAAGAGCTACAAAACACTTGGAAAAAGTGACTTGACCATTTAATCATTGAGAGTAATCAAAAGTGAAGTAAAAAAAGCCAAATAGCATTGAAAAAGAGAGCATTCCACTTCCAACTAAAAGAAACATCAAATTAAGAGATTTCATTCAGCAAGAAGACAAGCTCAAAAGCTCAAAAGCCTTCATCAAAGAGTATTTCAAAAGCTTCATCGACCTACTTGCTCATCAAAGGAGCTTTGTGTTTATTTTTGTGGTTCAACTCTTATATTTCTTGTAATTTAGCTTTAATAGGGGTTTGAAGCTAAGGAGAAGGTCTATCCAAGCCTAAGAATTAGATTATAAGCCAAGGATTGGTTTAGGATTTGGTTTTGGTTGGTGATCCGGTATAAAATTAACTAGGTTTTAGATAGTAAGCCTTGAAAAACTATTTGGCTATAATCTTGAAGAAATTATAGTGAAATTTTTAAATGGATCTTGGGAAGTGGATGTAAGTGCAAGGAGCACCGAACCACTATAAATTCTTTATGTTTATGATTGCTTTGGTTCTTGCTTTCCACTACATTTACTTTTTTGCATACTTATATACATTACAATTGAACACACTTCAACATCTCACTAGTTTTCAAAAATAGCACATAACTTGTTCACATTTTGAAAAACCTAATTCATCCTCCCCCTCTTGGATTATCTTATTGGGCAACAAGTGGTATCAGAGCCTAGTACTCACTTCATTTGATTTAACAATCAAGAGTTAAGATCAAATGGCAACCTAAATGAGTGCATCCCTTATCGAAGGACAATCGATCAATCGTCCATCCTTATTCAATAGAATAAATTATACTTATTGAAAAGCATGCATGCACATTTATATTCAAGTACTAAATTATTAACTTTGGAGAGTGATAATCAAAAGTCCACACACTTCCATAATTAAAGTAAAGGATAATGAAAATTTTAAACCTGAAGAGGATTAAGATGAGCATGACATAAGAATGATAGAGTTAAATACTAAGGCCATGAATGTCTTATATTGTGCACTAGATCCTAATGAATTCAATAGAATTTCTATATGTGCTGAAGGGAAATCCTGATTTCCCGGTCCAGGTTCGTCCAGATCTGATTAGATCAAGAGATATATTTCAAAAATTTTCTCTTGACCTTAATCAGATCTTGATATGTTTCAGATCTGATTCTTATTATTTTAATAAATAAAATAAAAGAAGATAAATTAAATCAAATTCAATTTACCTGATTTGGGTAAGCCTATTACCCTGTAGATGATCCTGATTGCAGCGGAAGGTTCTGGATCTTAGCCACGCAAGCGCCTAGCCTCTACCGATATCCACTCGGGTTGGATCTGGAGAACCTCTTCTTCTCTATCACACCTCCAAAAATCAGATCTGGATCTGATCTGGAGGATCTTCAAAACTCTTTTGAAGATCTGCAGTCGTCCTTTTGCAGCAGCGCAGCCTTCTTGCTTTTGATCGCCTTTCCTTGATCTGAATCGCACCAAACTAAATCCAAAATACTTTTGGACGTGGAGAGCAAGGGGAGAAGAGACTATGGCATGGAGAAGGAGGGGAGAGGCAGCCTTGGGGCATGGGAAATCTCATTCACTTCACTTAGGATTAGGGTTGGGCGTAGGGTCTTATTTATAGACCTCTTGTGATCCAATTCCTCTTCCTCTCAACCAATCACAACCCTTTATGAAATCAGATCTAAATCTGATTGGTTGAAAAAGAGACCCCTGGATTCCTCCTTAGAGGGTGCCTAAGACCAGTCAAACTGGATTCTTAGTAGAACTCTGATTGGAATCCTAAAGGGAGGTGGAGTCCTTGTCCAACAAGGACTCCTAGGCGCCTCCTACTTGGGCTCACGCCACCCTTGGTGTGCGCCCATCTCCATGCCAGGTTCTGGCAGGGGGACAGGCCCCCACCAGCTCTCCAATAGGTGCATGACATGTGGTCAAAAGTCAAAGGGTGAATGGTCAACGTTTGACCAGTCAAAGGTAGACTTTTGACCAAAGTCAAAGAACAAGAAATGGCAGGTGACCAAAAATGGCAGGTAATGTCTTACAAATAAGACAACCTATTCTGACTTGGACAACCTCCAGTCAGACCATATGAAGGCCTCTGATTGAGCACAAACTCCTTTGGCTCAGTCAGGACAACTTATTTATGATAGTAAAAGAAGAACGTTAGGTTCAATCGAGTGCTAGCACGATTTCCTTGAACCTAATTGAATCTCATTCAGATCAATTGAACTAGATCAGTTTAATTGATGATCACCAGACTCAAACCCTTGTTTGTGTGACCCAGTTAGGTTCAGTTCTGTATGGTAATGGGATATGTCATGATCTCTATCATAGACATCATCGAAACTCCTTTCGATGGATCAGAACTCTTCTGATTCGAACAGCTAGAATGATCGATCATCTAAATCATTCTAATTGCTCCCAAAATCCACCAGTGACACCTAGCAGTATATGGTGGCAACCCATCAGAGCTGAATGCGAACCTCTTGGTGCAGCTACCTGTGTGATTAAGTTCTTCTATCTTGAGCCCCGATCAGATTAGGGTTAAGGTGAACTCGTCAAACCCTAGTCTCTGTCATATGATGTAATCATTCGATTCGAGTCCAATGTGAAAATCTAAATAGAAACTCTTTCTATTATTTCACTCTACCATGGCCATGGATTTCTGGACTTGATTCTCATGATCATCATAGGGCTACTCCTCTACCACCGAGGTAGATAGATCCCATCTTGATGCAATCCAGTTCCTACAGTGAACATGCTATAGCCAACATACACCTCAGGATTCCATATGGCTAGGAGACCGAGTAATGGTGTAGTCAAACTATAACACCCTCAAGGTGAACTACCGATGCATCTCAGGTCAAAGAACCAGACCACCACACTTTTACTTGCTTACCCATCGAGTCAGTCATATATGACGAGAAGGTAGACTCACCTAATGCACTCGATACTCGGTGTACAGTCTAGTGCCCTCGTTCTCTAACGAGTACCTGTACTCTCGCTCCGGTGTCTCCACACCGTAGACTCAAGACTCATCTACTAAAGAAAAGCGATCTGACACCAACCTTTCGGATCAAATCACATCCTTGTGATGATCTATGGTCGGGAGCTGGTTATAGTTAATAATGATATTTATTAGTCTTAAATTTTCAACTCTTGAAAATATGAATATTATATTACACATTAACTCAAAGGATGTATCACAGACACTAAATACACATGTGTGATAGAAATAACCCATTATTCATTAATTTTAGTCAAAATTACAATTTTGCCCCTAGAAGTGTATTACAAGTGTCAGCCAATTCTGGCTTCTAGGGCACATATATCTAACAATCTCCCACTTGTCCTAAAGCCAATTGGCTACAAGTCTAAGTCCCATCTTTCCAAGGTGGGCTTCGATCTTCTGCTGGCCCAATGGCTTTGTAAGTGGGTCTGCCACATTATCTGTGGAGTTGACTCTCTTGACCTCGACGTAACCCTTCTCGAGGTAATCGCGGATGAGGTGGTATCGCCGCTCAATGTGCTTGGATTTCTGGTGAGACCTCGGCTCCTTAGCAAGGGCTATGGCACCATTGTTGTCGCAGTATAGAGGAATGGCATCTGATGGCATTACTCTAATTTCTGCAGCAAACTTCTTGTACCAGAATGCTTCCTTTGCAGCCTCTGATGCAGCGATATATTCTGCTTCCATGGTGGAATCTGCTATCACAGTTTGCTTGGAACTCTTCCAGCTGACAGCTCCACCATTGCACACAAACAGACTTCCAGATGTCGACTTTCGATCATCTATATCGGACATGAAAGTCCGAGTCTGTGTATCCCTGGAACTTGGAGTTCTCCATTACCAAAGACCAACATCATATCCTTAGTTCTTCTCAAGTACTTAAGGATACATTTCACAGAAGTCCAGTGTTCTTCACCTGGATTTGACTGATATCTGCTTGTGACACTCACAGCATGGGCTATATCAGGTCGTGTACATAGCATGGCATACATGAGGCTCCCTATTGCAGAAGCATAAGGGATCTTGCTCATGCGTTCTATTTCCTCAGGTGTGCTGGGGCACATCTTCTTGGAAAGATGAATACCATGTCTGAAGGGTATTAATCCCCTCTTAGAGTTTTCCATACTAAACCTCTTTAGTACTTCCTCTATGTACATCTTCTGTGAAAGTCCTAGCATCCTATTCGGTCTATCCCTATAGACCTTAATTCCTAGAATAAAGGATGCTTCACCTAGGTCTTTCATGGAGAATTCCTTGGACAACCACATCTTGACTGATGTCAACATGGGAATATCATTCCCAATAAGGAGGATGTCATCCACGTACAATACGAGGAAGACAACAGCGCTCCCACTGACCCTTTTTGAAAACACATGGTTCCTCTTCATTTTTGATGAAACCAAACTTTTTGATCACATCATTGAAACGAGTGTTCCAGCTCCGAGATGCTTGCTTAAGTCCATATATGGACCTTTGCAGCTTGCAAACCTTGTGATCAGTATCACTGGATGTGAAACCTAGCGGCTGTTCCATATAGATATCTTCCTCAAGATATCCATTTAGGAATGCCGTTTTCACGTCCATTTGCCATATTTCATAATCGAAATAGGCTGCAACAGCAAGCAATGTGCGGATGGATTTTAGCATAGCTACTGGGGAAAAGGTATCCTGATAGTCAATGCCTTCGCGTTGACTATAACCTTTTGCCACCAGTCTAGCCTTGAATGTCTCCACATTCCCATCTGCACCAATCTTTCTCTTGAAGATCCATTTACACCCAATAGGTACTATACCTTCTGGTGGATCTACCAAGGTCCAGACTTGGTTTGAGTGCATCGAGTCAATTTCTGACTGCATTGCCTCTAGCCATTTCTCGGAGTCGATATCTGATATCGCCTCGTTGTAGGTTTTGGGATCATCACCATGAGCACCATTACCTATGAGGAACATTTCCTCTACATCCTCTGAAATAATACCTAAGTATCTTTCAGGGGGATGGGAAACTCTTTCCGATCTACGAGGTGGAGGAGGTAGTGTTCTTATTGGCTCAACCTGATTTGGTTCCACTTGGTCCTTAGCTCGTTCTGCTTGTGAGACTTTCTCATCAAGCTTAATCTGCTTTCCAATGCCGCTATCTTGAATAAACTATTTTTCAAGAAAGATGGCATGTCGACTCACAATCACATTGTGGTCTTCTGGAATGTAGAAATAGTATCCTAATGACTCTTTAGGATATCCTATGAATCGAGCTCTAAAGGACCTAAACTCTAACTTGTCCGCTTGTTGTCTTTTGACATGAGCCGGACAACCCCAAATTCTGAGATGACTCAGACTTGGTTTCTTACCGTGCCATATCTCATACGGTGTGGTAGGAACGGTTTTAGAGGGAACCCTATTCAGTAGATAGATTGAAGTTAACAATGAGTGTCCCCAAAGAAAATCAGGGAGGTCTGTGAAGCTCATCATGGATCGAACCATATCCAATAGAGTCCGATTTCTCCGTTCTGAAACCCCGTTGAGTTGAGGTGTTCCTGGTGGAGTCCATTGAGAGACTATGCCATTTTCCTTAAGATAGTCTAGGAATTCCCGGCTAAGGTATTCACCTCCTCGATCTGATCGAAGAACCTTAATGGGTTTTTCCAGTTTGTTTTTCTACTTCATGTCTGAATTCTTTGAACTTTTCAAAAGGCTTCAGACTTGTGTCTCATAAGATACACATACCCATACCTAGACAGATCATCGGTAAAGGTAATGAAGTAGACAAAATTGCCTCTAGCCGGCACATCAAATGGGCCGCACACATCAGTATGTACTAGGGCAAGGAGATCTGTGGCCCTCTCCCCATGTCCAACAAAAGGGAGTTTAGTCATTTTGCCTTGAAGACAAGATTCACAAGTTGGATATGACTCAAAAGTCAATGGACTCAATAGCCCATTTTTCTCCAATTTGTTGATCCTATCTTCTGCTATATGACCTAATCTCAGGTGCCATAGATATCTGTCGTTTGGACTATCCCTAGGTCGTTTGGCATTCACGTTTTGCTCGATAGTTAAAATAGGTACATCAATATGTAGCTGATAAAGACCATTAATAAGGAAACCATTTGCAATTTTATTTCTTTCATAAAGAATGTTACAATGGTCCTTAAAGAAGGTGATCACATAACCTTCTTGTGCTAAGCATGAAACAGAAATCAAATTCCTGCTAGCTGCAGGCACATAATAACAGTCTTTTAAAACTAAGTCTAAACCAGATGGTAATCGAAGAGGGTATGTTCCCACGGCTACTGCAGCAACTCTTGCTCCATTACCGATGCGTAGGATCATGTCTCCATCCCTCAGCCTCCTGCTATCCTCAAGACCCTGCATAGAAGTGCACAGATGAGCACTAGAACCAGAGTCAAGCACCCAACTGGATGCAGAAGAAACCGTAAGGTTAGACTCAATAACGAGCATACCTCCAGAAGGACCTTCCTTCTTGTTCTTCAGGGTGGCCAGGTAAGTAGGGCAGTTCCGCTTCCAATGGCCGTCGCTGTTGCAATGGAAACACTTTCCTTTGCCATCGGCCTTTCTTCTTCGGTTCTGCCTTCTTCTTCTTTGATCCTTCCACCTTTTGCTTTTTCACAGACTTCTTTTTCTTTCCATAAGACTTTCTTTTGGAAGAAGTCCGTTCCATAGCAAGAACTGAGCCTTTAGAACCTTTCATAGAAAGCTCAGCGGTAACCAGCATATTCATTAACTCGGCCAAGGAATTTTGAAGTTTATGCATGTGGTAATTCATGATGAATTGCCCATATGCATCAGTCAAGGATTGCAGAATAATATCGTTCTGCAGATCCAAGTCCAACTTCACACCGAGCTTCTCAAGCTCTTCCATGTCCTTGATCATTGTCAGACAGTGATCTTGGACTGACTGCCCATCACGCATCTTAGCCTTAAAAAGTCATTTTGTGACTTGATATTTGGCTGCGCGACTCTGTTCACCAAACATCTCCTGCAGGTGAGCCAACATTTGGCGAGCAGTCCCGATATCCTCATGTTGGCGCTGGAGCTCATCAGACATCGAGCCCAACATGTAATATCTGGCCTTATTATCTTCGTCAATCCATTTTTCCAGAGACGCTCTCTGTTCAAGTGGATGGACGAGCTGGTAAGGTGGGAGGGTCCTGGTCCAAAACATGGGTTAACTTCTCTGAACCCAAAACAATTTTGTAGTTCCTGAGCCAATCTTTATAATTGGGTCCAGTCAGTCTATGTGTGTCCAGGATACGTGCCAATGGGTTGGACGCAGACATTTTTCTGTAGAGAGTCAAAGATTCTAGTTAGATACTGTAATTTTGACTTGACCAATTTGTTTAGGGATTTTATTTTTAAACAAATTAGCTCCCACTATTTTCTCGGATCCCTACACTCCCTCTGTAGAGATGCGAAAATCTCCACGATTAATGATTTCTAGTGGGTGGTGCGGTCTCACCAACTGACTCATCACCTCACCTAACAGTTATTGGTGATGGGTTAGCCAATGAGTGAACAACTCTTGTTCAATGATTCTCTAATCATGGTGCACCCAAACTTGGTCTCTAATTCATGAATCTCACCGTATCCGGAAATATTGATCCACTCCTTAGTTAAGTCAGACCCACCATTTGCATAGACTGGGTTCCTAATTGAGTCTCTCACCGTATCCGGAATATTGAGCCCAACTCATCCTCCAGCCCATAGCATCCAATGCCTAATAGACATGGTTGCATCTTCCCGGTGCAACTGAGCCACTGTATCCAGCCGAGAACAATCAACCCCGGGAAGGGCCCGCACATCTACAATGGTGGAAGACCTCAGACTTAATCTTTTCTTAGGGAGAATTGATTCAGGTCTCATTAAACTAGACTTGGCTTAGTCATAACAATTATGACTAACCTAGTGGCATGGGTTAGCTCGGATTATTGACCACCTCAGATCAGAACTGTGTCAACAGATATGGCCAGGTAAGTGAGACCGGTGGAAGGAATATGCCATTAACTCGTACAAGAACGCATTCAGGTCGAGTAGCTTCCAATTAAAAACCAGTCGGTCGTCTGTGCCAAACTTACCTTAGACACCAAATTGTTGAGTCAGAACCAATTGGGTTAGCCTACAATCCAGACTCTAACCTCTGAGCCTAATTAGGTCTTGCTTGATCGTGACTCGATCTTGACCCAGACTTAATCCTATTAGGCTGGTCAATTTAAGCATTGTTGATCCCATCTAACCAACTCTTGATTCGGTTTGATCAACCGCTTAGACCTAATTGAGCTACCCAAGCCCGAACCCAGTATTATGAATATGTCTTAGATCTGAAATTCTCAATTTTAGACCTAATTAATATTCCATAAACTTAATTCTTAATTAAGTTAGGGTTCATAAACAAAATATGCACAATAAATCCTAGGGTTTCAGGATCTAGGGTTTTGCAGAAAGTAAGTTTTGGGTTTCTGATTAAGGACGAACACGCAGCACCCCTACACATCATAAGAACACCCCATCGAATGGGAAGAGAGGGCCTTTAAACCCTTCTTCGTTCTTATGACCGGACGGCCAAGAGGAACGCCTTAATCAGGAACATTCAATACTACAAAACAGTTTATAGATCTATATCATATATCTCATATACAAATTAGATCTAATCATGGCATATTTTGCATACATCTCATGTATCAAATCATGCATGTTTTTCAGATCTAAATTATCTCATAATAATCTAAAAAATTAGATTTAAATTGATCTAATCAAAATAAATTCTAATCTAGACAATTATGTAGAACTATTCTACAACTAGTCTAGACATGCATCAATCATATCTCATATGATATTTAAAATTAAATAATTTTTATTTGCTATTTTTTCAGATGTTATTATAACACTTATAATATCAAAAAATAGTAAATAAAAGATCTAAAATATGATTTAATCAGATTAAATCAAAACATGCAAAACTATTCTATAGAACTATTCTATTTCTAGAACTAGTCATGCATATCTTCTAATCTTAGATCCAAATCATTTAATTTTAATTTTTTCTGATTTTCAGATCTGATCACATCTCATGTGACATCTGAAATCACTTTATTTTCTAATTAAAATAAAATTTAAAATCAGATCTAAACAATTTTAGAACCATGGCTCTGATACCAGTTGAAGGGAAATCCTGATTTTCCCGGTCCAGGTTCGTTCAGATCTGATCAGATCAAGAGATATATTTCAAAAATTTTTCTCTTGATCTTAATCAGATCTTGATATGTTTTAGATCTGATTCTTATTATTTTAATAAATAAAATAAAATAAGATAAATTAAATCAAATTTAATTTACCTGATTTGGGTAATCCTATTACCCTGTTGATGATCCTGATTGCAGCGGAAGGTTCTGGATCTAGCCACGCAAGCGCCTGGCCTCTACCGGTATCCACTCGGGTTGGATCTGGAGATCCTCTTCTTCTCTATCACACCTCCAAAAATTCAGATCTGGATCTGATCTGGAGGATCTTCAAAACTCTTTTGAAGATCAGCAGTCGTCCTTTTGCAGCAGCGCAGCCTTCTTGCTTTTGATCGCCTTTCCTTGATCTGAATCGCACCAACCTAAATCCAAAACACTTTTGGACGTGGAGAGCAAGGGGAGAAGAGACTATGGCATGGAGGAAGGAGGGGAGAGGCAGCCTTGGGGCGTGGGAAATCTCAATTCAATTTCACTTAGAATTGAGTTGGGCGCAGGGTCTTATTTATAGACTCTTGTGATCCAACTCCTCTTCTTCCCAACCAATCACAACCCTTTGTGAAATCAGATCTAAATCTGATTGGTGGGAATAGAGTCCCCTGGATTCCTCCTTAGAGGGTGCCTAAGACCAGTCAAAGTTGGATTCTTAGTAGAACTCTAATTGGAATCCAAAAAGGGAGATGGAGTCCTTGTCCAACAAGGACTCCTAGGCGCCTCCAACTTGGGCACACGCCACCCTAGGGTGGCGTGCGCCCTTCTCCTTGCCAGGTTCTGGCAGGGGGACAGGCCCCCACCAGCTCTCCAATAGGTGCATGACATGTGGTCAAAAGTCAAAGTGTCAATGGTCAACGTTTGACCAGTCAAAGGTAGACTTTTGACCAAAGTCAAAGAACAAGAAATGGCAGGTGACCAAAAATGGCAGGTAATGTCTTACAAAATAAGACAACCTTTTCTGACTTGGACAACCTCCAGTCAGACCATATGAAGGCCTCTGATTGAGCACAAACTCCTTTGGCTCAGTCAGGACAACTTATTTATGATAGTAAAAGAAGAACGTTAGGTTCAATCGAGTGCTAGCACGATTTTCCTTGAACCTAATTGAATCTCATTTCAGATCAATTGAACTAGATCAGTTCAATTGATGATCACCAGATTCAAACCCTTGTTTGTGTGACCCAGTTAGGTTCAGTTCTGTATGGTAATGGGATATGTCATGATCTCTATCATCGACATCATCGAAACTCCTTTCGATGGATCAGAACTCTTCTGATTCGAACAGCTAGAATGATCGATCATCTAAATCATTCTAATTGCTCCCAAAATCCACCAGTGACACCTAGCAGTATATGGTGGCAACCCATCAGAGCTGAATGCGAACCTCTTGGTGCAGCTACCTGTGTGATTAAGTTCTTCTATCTTGAGCCCCGATCAGATTAGGGTTAAGGTGAACTCGTCAAACCCTAGTCTCTGTCATATGATGTAATCATTCGATTCGAGTCCAATGTGAAAATCTAAATAGAAACTCTTTCTATTATTTCACTCTGCCATGGCCATGGGATTTCTGGACTTGATTCTCATGATCATCATAGGGCTGCTCCTCTACCACCGAGGTAGATAGATTCCATCTTGATGCAATCCAGTTCCTACAATGAACATGCTATAGCCAACATACACCTCAGGGTTCCATATGGCTAGGAGACCGAGTAATGGTGTAGTCAAACTATAACACCCTCAAGGTGAACTGCCGATGCATCTCAGGTCAAAGAACCAGACACACTACTGCAGCATCGAGTCAGTCATTGACGAGAAGGTAGACTTCCCTAATGACTACTCGAGGTGGTCACGCTCAGTGCCCTCGTTCTCTAACGAGTACCTGTACTCTCGCTCCGGTGTCTCCACACCGTAGACTCAAGACTCATCTACTAAAGAGAAGCGATTGTACACCAACCTTCCGGATCAATCACCATCCTCGTGATGATCCTATGGTCGGGAGCATTTTATGAGTTAATAATGATTATTCATGTCTTAAATTTTCAACTCTTGAAAATATGAATTATCATTACCATTAACTCAAAGGATGTATCACAGACACTAAATACACATATGTGATAGAAAATAACCCATTTTATTGATTATAGTCAAAATTATAATTTTGCCCCTAGAAGTGTATTACAAGTGTCAGCCAATTCTGGCTTCTAGGGCACATATATCTAACAAATCCCAGAGGGCGTGGCCAGTCTCAAGAAGAAGAAGACCATAGCACTCAAGACCACTACTTCCAAGGATGATGAGAGTGAAGAGTTCGATGAAGAGAAGAAAGAACAAGATTTGGCCTTGATTGCAAGGAAGTTCAAGAGGTTTATGAGAACGAAGAAGCAAGGGTTTAAGAAAAAAACCTTCAAAGGTGAGCTAAGTAAAGAAAAGAAGAAAGAAAAGGAGGAGTTATCAATTTGCTTCGAATGTAAGAAACCCAGCCATTTTAGCATGGCCATTTTAAAACCCGACCATTTTAGAATTGGCCACTTAGAGTGATAGTGAGCACTCTAACTCCGAAGAAGAATTACAAGAAGTGGCCAATCTTTACTTAATGACATATCATGAGGAGGTAAATGTAGAAAACTCTTTATATTTCATATTTGATTAATTACAAGTTGTTTTTTTTAAACTTGTTGGGTGTAAACCCTTTCCTGCCAAAGTTCAATAGGATGTCGAGCCTTGAGGTGACTTCATCTAGCAAAGATGACCATGCTTAACTCCAATGATTGAAGAGTTTTTGCTTAGATGCCAAGACTACAGTCCTCCAATCTGAATTTATCGATCGATCTTCTTCACTCTGATTTCTAGCTCCATCGAAGAGTTTCAGAACCTACAGGGCATTGTAAATTTTGCCCAAATGAGTTTGAACGGTGATGGCAGTGAAGAAAAAATCTTGATTTTCTGGATCAGATTCATTCAGATCTGATCGGATCAAGAGATATATTTCAAAATTTTTTTTCTTTGATCTGAATCAGATCTAGAATGTTTTAGATCTGATCTTTATTATTCTAATAATTAAAATAAAATTAAGATAAATTAAATTAAATTAAATTTACCTTGATGTAGGATAATCCTATTACCCATTGATGATCCTGTAAACAATGAAAGGTTCTGGATCTAGCCACGCAAGTGCTTGGCCTCTATCGATATCCACTCAAACTAGATCTAGAGATCCTCTTCTTCTCTATCATATCTCCAAAAATCAAATCTGAATCTGATTTGGAGAATCTTCAAAACACCTTTCGAAGATCAGCAGTTGTCCTTTGCAGCAGCGCAGCCTTCTAGCTTTCTGTCGCCTTTCTCTCATCTGGATTGCACCAACCAAGATCCCAAACCACTTTGGGCATGGAGAGGAGAGGGAGAAGATGGACTTGGCATGGAGGAGGAGGAGAGAGGCAGCCTTGGGGCATGGGAATTTTTCAATGCTTTTGAGTTGGGCGCAGGGTCTTATTTATAGACTATGCGTGATCCAACTCCTCTTCTTCCCAACCAATCACAACCCTTTGTGAAATCAGATCTAAATCTGATTGGTGGGAATAGAGTCCCTTGGATTCCTCCTTAGATGGTGCCTAAGACCAGTCAAAGTTGGTTCTTAGGAGAAGTCTAATTGGAATCCAAAAAGGAGATGGAGTCCCTATCCAATAGGGACTCCTGGGCGCCTCCAGCTTGGGCACACGCCAAGGGTGGCGTGCGCCCTCCTCCTTGCCAGGTTCTGGCAGGGGGACAAGCCCCCACCAGCTCTCCAATAGGTGCATGACACGTGGATAGAAGTCAAAGTATCAATGGTCAACATTTGACCAGTCAAAGGTCAACTTTTGACCAAAGTCAAAGGACGAGAAATGGCAGGTGACCAAAAATGGCAGGTATTGTCTTACAAAATAAGACAACCCTTTTCTGACCTGGACAAGCTCCAGTCAGACCAAGTGAAGGCCTCTGATTGAGCACAAACTCCTTTGGCTCAGTCAGGACAACTATTTATGATAGTAAAAGAAGAACGTTAGGTTCAATCGAGTGCTAGCACGATTTTCTTGAACCTAATTGAATCTCATTCAGATCAATTGAACTGGATCAGTTCAATTTGATGATCACCAGATTCAAACCCTTGTTTGTGTGACCCAGTTAGGTTCAGTTCTGTATGGTAATGGGATATGTCATGATCTCTATCATCGACATCATCGAAACTCCTTTCGATGGATCAGAACTCTTCTGATTCGAACAGCTAGAATGATCGATCATCTAAATCATTCTAATTGCTCCCAAAATCCACCAGTGACACCTAGCAGTATATGGTGGCAACCCATCAGAGCTGAATGCGAACCTCTTGGTGCAGCTACCTGTGTGATTAAGTTCTTCTATCTTGAGCCCCGATCAGATTAGGGTTAAGGTGAACTCGTCAAACCCTAGTTTCTGTCATATGATGTAATCATTCGATTCAAGTCCAATGTGAAAATCTAAATAGAAACTCTTTCTATTATTTCACTCTGCCATGGCCATGGGCTTCTGGACTTGATTCTCATGATCATCATAGGGCTGCTCCTCTACCACCGAGGTAGATAGATTCCATCTTGATGCAATCCAGTTCCTACAATGAACATGCTATAGCCAACATACACCTCAGGGTTCCATATGGCTAGGAGACCGAGTAATGGTGTAGTCAAACTATAACACCCTCAAGGTGAACTGCCGATGCACCTCAGGTCAAAGAACCAGACACACTACTGCAGCATCGAGTCAGTCATTGACGAGAAGGTAGACTTCCCTAATGACTACTCGAGGTGGTCACGCTCAGTGCCCTCGTTCTCTAACGAGTACCTGTACTCTCGCTCCTGGTGTCTCCACACCATAGACTCAAGACTCATCTACTAAAGAGAAGCGATTGTACACCAACCTTTCGGATCAATCACCATCCTCGTGATGATCCTATGGTCGGGAAGCATTTTATGAGTTAATAATGATTATTCATGTCTTAAATTTTCAACTCTTGAAAATATGAATTATCATTACCATTAACTCAAAGGATGTATCACAGACACTAAATACACATATGTGATAGAAAATAACCCATTTTATTGATTATAGTCAAAATTATAATTTTGCCCCTAGAAGTGTATTACAAGTGTCAGCCAATTCTGGCTTCTAGGGCACATATATCTAACAATCTTCCACTTGTCCTAAAGCCAATTGGCTACAAGTCTAAGTCCCATCTTCTCAAGGTGGGCTTCGATCTTCTGCTGGCCCAACGGCTTTGTAAGTGGGTCTGCCACATTATCTGCGGAGTTGACTCTCTTGACCTCGACGTAACCCTTCTCGAGGTAATCGCGGATGAGGTGGTATCGCCGCTCAATGTGCTTGGATTTCTGGTGAGACCTCGGCTCCTTAGCAAGGGCTATGGCGCCATTGTTGTCGCAGTATAGAGGAATGGCATCTGATGGCATTACTCCAATTTCTGCAGCAAACTTCTTATACCAGAATGCTTCCTTTGCAGCCTCTGATGCAGCGATATATTCTGCTTCCATGGTGGAATCTGCTATCATGGTTTGCTTGGAACTCTTCCAGCTGACAGCACCACCATTGCACACAAACAGACTCCCAGATGTCGACTTTCGATCATCTATATCGGACATGAAATCCGAGTCTGTGTATCCCTGGACTTGGAGTTCTCCATTACCAAAGACCAACATCATATCCTTAGTTCTTCTCAAGTACTTAAGGATACATTTCACAGAAGTCCAGTGTTCTTCACCTGGATTTGACTGATATCTGCTTGTGACACTCACAGCATGGGCTATATCAGGTCGTGTACATAGCATGGCATACATGAGGCTCCCTATTGCAGAAGCATAAGGGATCTTGCTCATGCATTCTATTTCCTCAGGTGTGCTAGGGCACATCTTCTTGGAAAGATGAATACCATGTCTGAAGGGTATTAATCCCCTCTTAGAGTTTTCCATACTAAACCTCTTTAGTACTTTCTCTATGTACATCTTCTGTGAAAGTCCTAGCATCCTATTCGGTCTATCCCTATAGACCTTAATTCCTAGAATAAAGGATGCTTCACCTAGGTCTTTCATGGAGAATTCCTTGGACAACCATATTTTGACTGATGTCAACATGGGAATATCATTCCCAATAAGGAGGATGTCATCCACGTACAATACGAGGAAGACAACAGCGCTCCCACTGACCTTTTTGAAAGACACATGGTTCCTCTTCATTTTTGATGAAACCAAACTTTTTGATCACATCATTGAAATGAGTGTTCCAGCTCCGAGATGCTTGCTTAAGTCCATATATGGACCTTTGCAGCTTGCAAACCTTGTGATCAGTATCACTGGATGTGAAACCTAGCGGCTGTTCCATATAGATATCTTCCTCAAGATATCCATTTAAGAATGCCATTTTTCACGTCCATTTGCCATATTTCATAATCGAAATAGGCTGCAACGGCAAGCAATGTGCGGATGGATTTTAGCATAGCCACTGGGGAAAAGGTATCCTGATAGTCAATGCCTTCGCATTGACTATAACCTTTTGCCACTAGTCTAGCCTTGAATGTCTCCACATTCCCATCTGCACCAATCTTTCTCTTGAAGATCCATTTACACCCAATAGGTACTATACCTTCTGGTGGATCTACCAAGGTCCAGACTTGGTTTGAGTGCATCGAGTCAATTTCTAACTATATTGCCTCTAGCCATTTTTCGGAGTCGATATCTGATATCACCTCGTTATAGGTTTTGGGATCATCACCATGAGCACCATTACCTACGAGGAACATTTCCTCTACTTCCTCTGAAATAATACCTAAGTATCTCTCAGGAGGATGGGAAACTCTTTTCGATCTATGAGGTGGAGGAGGTAGTGTTCTTATTGGCTCAACTTGATTTGACATCGGCCTTCTTCTTCGGCTCTATCTTCTTCTTCTTTGATCCTTCCACCTTCTGCTTTTTCGCAGACTTCTTTTTCATTCCATAAGACTTTCTTTTGGAAGAAGTCCGTTCCATAGCAAGAACTGAGCCTTTAGAACCTTTCATAGAAAGCTCAGCGGTGACCAGCATGTTCATTAATTCGACCAAGGAATTTTGAAGTTTATGCATGTGGTAATTCATGATGAATTGCCCATATGCATCAGTCAAGGATTGTAGAATAATATCGTTCTATAGATCCAAGTCTAACTTCACATCGAGCTTCTCAAGCTCTTCTAAGTCCTTGATCATCATCAGACAGTGATCTTGGACTGACTGCCCATCATGCATCTTAGCCTTAAAAAGTCATTTCGTGACTTGATACTTGGCTGCGCGACTCTATTCACCAAACATCTCCTTGCAGGTGAGCCAACATTTGGCGAGCAGTTTCGATATCTTCATGTTGGTGCTGGAACTCATCAGACATTGGGCCTAACATGTAATATCTGGCCTCATTATCTTCATCTATCCATTTTTTCAGAGATGCTCTTTGTTCGATGGACGGACGGACTGATAAGGTGGGAGGGTCCTGGTCCAATACATGGGTTAACTTCTCGAAATCCAAAACTATTCTATAGTTCCTGAGCTAATCTTTATAATTGAGTCCGATCAGTCTATGTGTGTCGAGGATACGTGCCAATGGGTTGGAGGCAGACATTTTCCTGTAGAGAGTCAAAGATTCTAGTTAGATATTGTAATTATGACTTGACCAATTTATTTAGGAATTTTTTTTTTAAATAAATTAGCTCTCACTATTTTTTTGGATCCCTACACTCCCTCTGTAGAGATGCAAAAATCTTCATGATTAATGATTTCTAGTGGTGGTGTGGTCTCACCAACTGACTCATCACCTCACCTAACAGTTATTGGTGATGGGTTAGCCAATGAGTGAACAACTCTTGTTCAATGATTCTCTAATCATGGTGCACCCAAACTTAATCTCTAATTCATGAATCTCACCATATCCAGGAATATTGATCCACTCCTTAGTTAAGTCAGACCCACCATTTGCACAGACTAGATTCCTAATTGAGTCTCTTACCGTATCCAAAATATTGAGCCCAACTCATCCTCCAGTCCATAGCATCCAATGCCTAATAGACATGGTTGCATCTTCCTGGTGCAACTGAGCCACTGTATCCAGCCAAGAACAATCAACCCCGGGAAGGATCCGCACATCTACAATGGTGGAAGACCTCAGACTTAATCTTTTCTTAGGGAGAATTGATTCAGGTCTCATTAAACTAGACTTATCATAGTCATAACAATTATGACTAACCTAGTGGCATGGGTTAGCTCGGATTATTGACCACCTCAGATCAGAACTGTATCAATAGATATGGCCAGGTAAGTAAGATCGATGGAAGGGATATGCCATTAACTTGTACAAGAATGCATTCAGGTCGAGTAGCTTCCCAATTAAAAATCAGTCGGTCGTATGTGCCAAACTTACCTTAGACACCAAATTATTGAGCCAGAACCAATTGGGTTAGCCTACAATCCAGACTCTAACCTCTGAGCCTAATTAGGTCTTGCTTGATCGTGACTCGATCTTGACCCAGACTTAATCCTATTAGGCTGGTCAATTTAAGCATTGTTGATCCCATCTAACCAACTCTTGATTCGGTTTGATCAACCGCTTAGACCTAATTGAGCTACCCAAGCTCAAATCCAGTATTATGAATATGTCTTAGATCTAAAATTCTTAATTTTAGACCTAATTAATATTTCATAATCTTAATTTTAATTAAGTAGGGTTCATAAACAAAATATGCATAATAAATCCTAGGGTTTCAGGATCTAGGGTTTTGCAGAAAGTAAGTTTTGGATTTCTGATTAAGGACGAATGCGAGCACCCCTACACATCATAAGAACACCCCATCGGATGGGAGGAGAGGGCCTTTAAACCTTTCTTCATTCTTATGATCGGACGGCTAAGAGGAATGCCTTAATCAGGAACATGTAATACTACAAAACAGTTTTAGATCTATATCATATATCTCATATACAAATTAGATCTAATCATGGACATATTTTGCATACATCTCATGTATCGAATCATGCATATTTTCAAATCTAAATTATCTCATAATAATCTAAAAAATTAGATTTAAATTGATCTTATCAAAATAAACTCTAATCTAGACAACTATGTAGAACTATTCTACAACTAGTCTAGACATGCATCAATCATATCTCATATGATGTTTAAAATTAAATAATTTTTATTTGCTATTTTTTAGATATAATTATAATAATTATAATATTAAAAAATAGTAAATAAATAGATCTAAAATATGATTTAATTAAATTAAAAATATGCAAGACTATTCTATAGAACTATTCTATTTTAGAACTAGTCATGCATATTTTCTAATCTTAGATCCAAATGTTAGATATATGTGCTCTAGAAGCTAGAATTGACTGACACTTGTAATACACTTCTAAGGGCAAAATTATAATTTTGACTAATATCAATAAAATGGATTATTTTCTATCACATATGTATATTTAGTGTTTGTGATACATCCTTTGAGTTAATGGTAATGATAATTCATATTTTCAAGAGTTGAAAATTTAAGACATGAATAATCATTATTAACTCATAAAATGCTCTCGACCATAGGATCATCATGAGGATGGTGATTGATTCGGAAGGTTGGTGTACAATCGCTTCTCTTTAGTAGATGAGTCTTAAGTCTATGGTGTGGGGACACCGAAGCGAGAGTACAGGTACTCGTTAGAGAACGAGGGCACTGAGCGTGACCATCTCGAGTAGTCATTAGGGAGTCTACCTTCTCGTCAATGACTGACTCGATGCTGCAGTAGTGTGTCTGATTCTTTGACCTGAGGTGCATCGGTAGTTCACCTTGAGGGTGTTATAGTTTGACTACACCATTACTCGGTCTCCTAGCCATATGGGACCCTGAGGTGTATGTTGGCTATAGCATGTTCATTGTAAGAACTGGATGGCATCAAGATGGAATCTATCTACCTCGGTGGTAGAGGAGCAGCCCTATGATAATCATGAGAATCAAGTCCAGAAGTCCATGGCCATGGCAGAGTGAAATAATAGAAAGAGTTTCTATTTAGATTTTCACATCAGACTTGAATCGAATGATTACATCATATGACAGAGACTAGGGTTTGACGAGTTTACCTTAACCTTAATCTGATCAGGGCTCAAGATAGAAGGACTTAATCACACAGGTAGCTGCACCAAGAGGTTTGCATTCAGCTCTGATGGGTTGCCACCATATACTGCTAAGTGTCATTGGTAGATTTTGGGAGCAATTAGAATGATTTAGATGATCGATCATTCTAGCTGTTCGAATTAGAAGAGTTCTGATCCATCGAAAGGAGTTTCGATGATGTCGATGTTAGAGATCATGACATATCCCATTACCATACAGAACTGAACCTAACTGGGTCACACAAACAAGGATTTGAATATGGTGATCATCAATTGAACTGATGATAGGGACACGATGCTGTCGTTAAGACACCGTGTTTATCAATTTAAATCCGACTCTTTACTTTTTAAATTAACTAAAAATTATGAAGAAAGTGGCGAGTCGGGTCGAATCCACAGAGAGGCAATGATTTATTTCTAGAATCTTTGATTCTTTTTTTTTTAAGAAAAGAAAGAAAGGATTTTTTTAAAAATTAAAGTTGAAAAATAGATCTATAAATAAAAATAGAATTTAAATTATGCAAAAATAAATTTGATACTAAGATCTACTATTTAGATCTTAGCAGCTACTTATAGTAAAATTAAAAAGCAATAAAAAAAAAATAATTTAAAGAGCTAGAATTGAAAAGAATAATGAAACTTTCTTTATTAAATTTAAAACTAAGATGCAGAATTTAAATACAAGAAATTAAAGAAAATTTAGAATTTTAATACAAGAAATTAAAGGAAAAAGACAAGATGGAGATCGTAGATCAGCGTAGGCATGAAGATGGCGTAGAAGACCGGCTCTTCTTCTCAGCACCGCAGCTTTGAAGCAACCTTTAATCCAAAGCTTGACTTCCACCCTATACCTTAGCTTTCCTTCCAACTCTCTTCTCTTTCTTAGAGGCTTAGGATCCTTTTTATAGAGCTAGAAGAGGTAGATATTTATTTCTAAAGGCAATATGGGACTAATTGCCTTTGTAATCATAAAAATCTGAATAAAATTTGAATAAAAATAACTTTGTTATGACTCTGATAAATCTAGTAAAATCTGGCTATTTGATAGGAATCCAACGATTCAAAAATCATCAAAATTGGATGCCTATCAGCCTAGATCAGGTCGGATTAAATTCTGGCCGTCCGATCGCGCTTGATCGAGGAAATCTGGCTGCAAATCATGCTTCGGGAGTCCTGATCACCATCGGGAGTGTTCTAGACCGTTGGATCGAAGCTGGAATCAAACGCTGCCATCTGATGGTGATCTGAGTGAAATTGGCAACCGAAAAAAATGCTGACCGTCCGATCTTAACCGCAATCAACCGCAGCCGTCCGATCGTGCAATCACTGTTCCCATGGACCGCGTAGACCGGCCGCACCGCACACCGCAACCAATCAACGCTTCTGTCGCCGAGTGAAATGACCAGATTGCCCTATGAGCCGCAATAAATTTCTGTAGACCCTTTAAGGGTCTAGGTCCGCCACGTGGCGATCTCTGATTCGTCGGTTTCTGCTGAGCTGACGGTCCACGCCTGGATCGTAGATCGGCTGATGGCTTCAACGGCTGAGTCAGCTTTGATGGCTTAGCTTGGCTTGGTGGCTCGGCTTACGGAGCCGACTGAGCCATTTTCTTTTTTTTATTTAATTTTTATTTATTTTATATCTTTAAAAATTTATATCTTTTTCGTTTTAGCTCCATTTTATTTGAAATTTATTTCATTGTGATCAAAAAAATGAGCTCTTTCGATTGATAATAAAATTTTATTTTTTAATTTTTATTATTTTTTAATTAATTTTTTTTAATGAAAATATGAATTTCTCAAAAATTATATATAAATTAATTATTAATTTTTAATATTAATTAATAAATTAATACTTTTATTGGTAAATTTATTGTACTTATCACACCCCCCAACTTAAGCTTTGCTCATCCTCGAGTAAAGAAAGAATTTTAATTTAGATCAAGTACCATATTTCATTGAGATCTTCCTTCACAAAAATAAATCTAGAGTTTAAGATCAAAAGTTTAGATAGTATCACTAACTAAGTATTGAGTTTCAAAAGTAAATTTTATGGCAGATTAATCAGAAACTTTCTTAAGAGTTCATCTAAAGATTTTCAGCACTGTTTTTGTGAATAACTAACTTAGCATTTGGTGTTGATTTAAAGGACAAATGAATCTTCTTTTGTCACTTATTTTGTTAGTTTTCTATATACTCCAAAATGCATGAATCAAGGTAGCTTTCATACTGCTTTTTTTTTTTTTGTGAATTGTGCTGAGCATCCTGCCTTCCCTTCACCGATTGATGTAAACTTCTACACTTGACTTAAGGTGCAGAGTTCTAGCTTAGGGCAATCCAATATACTCTATGTTTTTGCACTCTTTTTTTTTTTTTTTTAAATTTAAGCAGGTAGCTCTTTCCTTAAATTCAAATTTTTTTTAATTGAAGTATATATAAACCATCAACTTTTAGATAATTGAATCTTAATTTAGCCTTATAATCAACACCCTGCTTTACTTCATTAGTGTTCATGTGCAATTAGAAGTACTGCTAGCCTTTAATGACCTAAGTAGGCTGCTAATGGTCTGACCAAGTAATCTGCTTCTTAACTCGCTACCATTATTAGTTAATACTTTCCTAACTTTATTACTTTTTCCTAGTTTATTTTGCTTAGATTTTCTTTTCTGAAATATAGTTCATCCAAATTTGATTATTTTATAATATATATATTTAATTATATTTATTATTATTATTATTATTATTATATATTATATTTTTTATTATTATTTTTTTATTTTTATTTATTTATTTATTTTTATTTTTATTTTTATTTTTATTTTTATTATTTATTATTTATTATTATTATTATTATTATTATTATTATTTGAATTTTACCCCCCAACTGAATTGACATTGTCCTTAATGGAGAGGGAGGACAAATAAAAGGGTGAAAATTATGTTTGTTTATTTAGATGGGTTTTGAAGCTTATGATCCTTCTCTAGTCTTTTGTGGTTCTTCTCCAACTTACCCTAAAAAGAGACTAAAAAGAACAAATTAGATTCAAGAAGTATTGGGTTGCCTCCCAATAAGCGCTAAGTTTATTGTCTTCAGCCAGACAAAATGCAGTTTAATTCATTGTGGGTTCTATTAATTGCACTTGATCAATATTTCGAATTTAATGATATCCCTTCGATATATGTTTAGCCTTCGCCATTTAGCTTAAAAAAATTTTAGTCTTGGATCATATGAGTTTAATTGCACCATGTGGGAATACATGATTAACTATATAAGGTCCATCCCATCTGGATTTTAGTTTTCAGGGAATAATCGAAGCCTTGAGTTAAATAACCAGACTTGTTGATTTGGCTCAAAGGTTTTTCTTGAAAATATGTTTATCAGGAAGGCTTTCATTTTCTCCTTAATAAATTTTGAATTTTCAGTAAGCTTCTTGCCTTAATTCTTCTAATTCACTTAATTGTAACATCCGATTGGAACCAGCTTTGTTAAATTAAATTTCAATTATTTTATTTGCCAATATGCTTTATGTTCAAGTTCTACCAGAAGGGTGACATGCTTTCCATAGATTAATCTATAGGGAGACATTCCAATGGGGGTTTTATAAGCTGTCCTATAGGCCCATAATGCATCATCCAATGATCTGACCAATCTTTCGATCAGGCCTAATAGTCTTTGTAAGATATTCCTTGATTTTCCTATTAGAACTTCTACCTAACCACTTGTTTGCGGATGGTATGGTGTAGCTATCTTTATGTGTCACCCCGTATTTTCGTAAATAAAGTTCGAAATTGATGATTTGGTAAAATGGGAACCCCCGTCACTAATGATAGCAGTGGAAATTCCGAACCTGGAAAGATATTCTTCTGAATAAATTTTAGGACTACTTTATGATCATTGGTTCGAGTTGCTATTGGTTCAATCCATTTATAAACATAATCGACGGCTATCAAAATGTATTCAATCCATTGGAAGGTGAAAGGTCCCATAAAATCAATTCCCCATCATCAAAAATTTCAACCACTAAAATGGGGTTCAAAGGCATCATGTCTTTCTTTGAATATTTCCTAAGGCTTGATACTTAAACACTCTGACTAAAGTGATGGGCATCCTTAAATAATGTTGGCCAATAAAACCACTCTGTAACACTTGGCCGCAGTTTTTCGTCCAGAAAGTATCCTCCACAAGCAAGAATATGACAAAATGTAAATACTCCATTGTTCAGATTTAGGAACACATCTACGAATGATTTGATCAGCACAAATTCTAAAAAGCTCAGGATCTTCTCAAAAATAATATTTGATTTAGCAAATGAATCGAATCCTTTTCATTCTAGACCAGCCATCAGGAATTTGTCCTATATGAAGTAATTGACACATATTTGCAAACCCAAGGAGTCTTTGTATGTGAAACTGTTAAAATTGTTCATCTGAAAAAGATTCTCTGATTGATCATGGGTTCATTATCTTTCACTAGGATCCTAGACAGAATGGTCCTGCTACACATTTTTAGATCCCTTCTTATCTCGAATTTCAATTGTCAAATTCTTATAACAGTAAAATTCCATCTAATTAATCATGGTTTAGCATCTTTCTTTGAGGCAGGTATCTCAAGGCTGAATGTCTGAGGTAATTATGATTTTTGATCCTAATAAATATGATCTAAACTTTTCTAGGCAAAACACAATGCTAGCAACTCTTTTTCAGTGGTGGTATAATTATTTGTGCTTCATTCAGAGTTCTACTAGCATAATAGATCACTACAGTGGAC
>QRFJ01002708.1:0-41051 GCA_006176705.1 Cocos nucifera
TATGTTATAAGCTTTTATGTGATCCCAAGGCTCCTTCTCCTCTCAAAAACCCAATCCACAAACCCTTTGTTGGAAAATTCAGAATCTAAATTCTGATTGGTGAAAAAGAGGACCTGGACCTTCCTGTTTAGAGGGGGCGGCCCTAAGGGGGAACCAGTTCCAAACTGGGGATCTTTAGTAGAAAACTCAATTGGGATTCCAAAAGGGAGGGTGGAGTTCCTTGTCCAAACAAGGGGGACTGCCCTAGGCGCTTTCTACTTGGGGCCTCACGCCCACCCTTTGGCGTTGCGGCCTTCTCCTTTGCCAGGGTCGTTAGATATTTATGTGCCTTGGGGAAGCCCAAGAAATTTGGGGCGACAATGTAATACACCTTCTAGGGGGCCCAAAAAAAATATGTAATTTTGACTATAATTAATTTGAAATGGGGTTAATTTTTCTTTTCAACACATTTTATTTTTAGGTGTCGGATAATCCCTTGAGTTAATGGTAATGTAATTATATTTTCAAAGAGTTGAAAAAATAAAGACATGGAATTAAAATTTTTTCCATTAGTAAACTCATAAAACAGGCTCCCGACCATAGGGGGTCCATTCACGAGAGGGATGGTAATGATCCAGGATTGTTGTACGATCGGGTCTTAGGAGATTTGAGGTCTTTGGAAGTTTACGGTGTGGGAGGACAATCGGACGGGAAGTTTACAGGTACTTCATTAAAGGAACGAGGCCACTTGAGCGGTTGAAAAAACCACTCGAGTGTTCAATTAGGAGTTCTACCCTTCCTAATTGGGATGGACTCGATGTGCAGTTAGTGTGTTCTGGTTTCTTTGGGGACCTTGGAATGATCGGCGGCAGTTACCTTGAGGATTGTTATAATTTGGGACTTTGGGACTACCACATTTTTTTACCGGTTTCCCTAGGGCCATATGGAACCCTGAGGTGTTATGTTGGCTATGGACATGTTCATTGTAGGAAACTGGGATGCATCAAGATGGGGATCTATTCTACCTCGGGGGAAAGAGTAACCCTATGATGAATTTCAGTTGAGGACCAAGTCTTGAAAGCATGGGGGCCATGGGCAGAGTAAATAATAGAAAAAGAGTTTCTATTTAAGATGTTACACTGGGACTCGGAAATCGAATGATTACATTCATATTGACAGAGACTAAAGGTTGGAACGAGTCAACCCTTAACCTCCTAATTCTTGATCGGGGCTCAAGATGGAAAGAAACTTGAATTCCACCCACAGGGTACTGCACAAGAGGTTCGCATTCAGCTTTCGGATGGGTATTGCCAACCATAAACTTTTTTTTGCTAGGGGTGGTCACGGGTGGATTTGGAAGGGCAATTAGAAATTGGATTTAGAGATCGAATCATTCTAGCTGTTCGAATTCAGAAAGAGTCTGGATTCCATCGGGGAAAGAGTTTCGATGATGTCTATGATAAGGAAGATCAGGGAAAAACAACCCCCATTACCATTACAAGAACTGAAAAACCAACGGGGTCACACAACCCAAGGGGGACTGTGATCATCAATGAAAACTGATTTCTAGTTCAATTGATTCGGAATGGAGATCAATTAGGGTTTCCAAGGGAAAAAATCCGTGGCTAGGCCACTCGGAATTGAAACCTTACGCTCTACTATCTTAAATTAAAGTTGTCCTGGACGTGAGGCCAAAAGGGAGGTTTTGTGCTCAAAATTCAGAAGGCTTCATAGGGTCTGACTTAGAGTGCCAAAGAAATAGGGTTTGTTTCTATTGTAGGACCATTACCTTTGGCCCATTGGTTCACTGCCAATTCCTTTTTCTTGGGACTTTGGTTCAAAAAGCTTTACCTAATGGGACTGGTCCAAAACGTGACCATTCCAACCCTTTGGCTTTTTTGACCACATTTGCATTTTCCCCACCTTATGGAGAGCGGTGGGGGCCCTGTCCCCCTGCCAAGAAACCTCAAGGAGAAGGGGCGCACAGGCCAAGGGTGGCGTTGAGCCCAAGTAGGGAGGCGCCCTATAGGAGCCTGTTGGAAACAAGGACTCCAACCTTCCCTTTAGGACCCAATTAAGTTCTTTATTACTTAAGAATTCCAGGTGACCTGGTCTTAGGCGCCCTAAGGGAGAATTCCAGGGGTCTCTTTTTCAAACCATCCAGATTTAGGATCTTTGGAACCAAATTGGATGGTTGAAGAAGGAGGTTGGATCCACGGGCCTTAGTCTATAAATTAAAGGACCCTGCGCCAAAACCTAATTCGAATGAAGGTCAAAGTCATTGAAAAGAGGATTTCCCACCGTTCCAGGTGGCCCTCTTCCTCCTTCTCATGCCATATACTTCCTCTCTCCTTGGCTCCTCCAGTTCCAAAGTGGTTGGACTTAGTTTGTTGCCGATTCAGGTTAAGGGAAAAGGCGATCAAAAGGCAAAGAAGGCTGCGCTGCTGCAAAAAAAGGGGGCGGAACTTGAGATTCTTCAAAAGAGTTTTGAAAAAGCCTTTCAGTTTCAGGATTTCCAAAGATCTGATTTTGGAGGGTGGATAAAGAGGAAGGAAAGAGGGTTTCTTTCCAGATCCAAACCCAAGGTGGATTTTCCGTTAGAGGCCAGGCGCTGTGTGGGCTAGATCCAGGAACCTTCCGCTGCAATCAGGATCACTTTTTACAGGGGTAATTAGGATTACCCCAAATTCAGGGTAAAAAAATTGGGGAAAGTTGATTTAATGTAGCTTTTTATTTTTATTTATAAATAATAGGAATTCAGATTCGAATAATTTTCAAGATTTCTAAATTTAAGTATTCAAGAGAAAATTTTTGAAAAATATATTTCTTCTGATTTTAATCAGATCTGGGGGACGGAAAACTGACCGGGAAATAGGGATTTCCCTTCAACTGGTATCAGAGCCATAGTTGCACTAAATTGTCATAGAATTCTGATTTTAAATTTTATTTAATTTAAAAAACAATGATTGTTTCAGATTGTCACATGAGATGTTGATCAGATCTGGAAAATCAAAAAAATTAAATTAAAATGATTTTGGATCTAGGAAACGTGGAAATTTATTGGGCATGAAACTACTAGAATAGGAATAGTTCATAAGAAATCAGTGCAGGTCTTTGATTTAAATGATAAAATTTTTATATTTTAGATTTCTTAATTTTACTGGTTTCTTTATATTTAAAGTTATAATAACATCTGATTAAATGGCCAAATAAAAATTATTTTAATTAAATATCAATTTATTTGGGAGATAGGAGGCAATGACATAGAACAGGTAGAATAGTCTTAAACATTTTTTAAAATTATTCTAGGATAGAAAAATTATTTGGAGATCAATTTTAAAAAATCTTAATTCAGATTATTATTATTGAATTTTAGATCTGAAACCATTGCATGGATTATGGGATACATGATTTTAATTGTATGCCAAATTATGGCCCTTGGGTTAAGGGATCTAAAACTTTGTATAGAAGATAATATGTATAGATCTATTTAAACTTGTTGGTGAAAATAACATTGTTCCTTTGTTTAAGCGTTTCCTCTTGGCCGTTCCGGTCATTAAAGAACGAAGGAAAGGGGTTTAAAAAGGGGCCCTTCTCTTCCCAGGCGATGGGGTGTTTCGTATTGACGTGTTAAGGGGTGCTTGGCTGGTTCGTCCTAATCAGGGAAAAACCCCCAAAAAAAAAACTTACTTTCTAGCAAAAACCCCTAGGAATTCCCTTGAACCCTAGGGATTTATTGTTTGGCATATTTTTTTGTTATGGAAAAAAAACCCAACTTTAATTAAGGAAAAATTTAAGTGTTATGGGGGAATATTAATTTAGCGTTCTAAAAAATTGGAAGGAATTTCAGGTCTAGGAAAAATTCTTAAAAGTACTGGTTCGGGGTGGGTAAAGGCTCCCAATTAGGGTCTAAGCGTTGATCAAAACCGGGGAAATAAGGGGAGTGGTTAGATGGGATAAACAAGCTTAAAATTTGGGACCCAAGGGCCGGGCCTAATTTAGGATTAAAAAGTCGGGGGTCAAAGATCGGAGCCACGGATTCAAAGGGCAAGGAACCTTTAAATTAGCTCAGAGTTAAGGGAGTTCTGGGATTGTAAGGGGCCCTTAAAACCCATTTGGTTCTTGACTAAAAAAACCAAATTTGGTGTTCTTAAAAAGGTTAAGTTTGGGGGGCACAGGACGGACGACTGGTTTTTAATGGGGAAAAGGGGGCTTACCTCGACCTTGGGAATTTTGGCGTTCTTGTTTGCGATTTAACGGGGGGGCATTATTTCTTCCCACCGGCGTCACTACCTGGCCATTATCTTGTTGGGACCCACAGTGTCTGGATCTGAGGTGTCAAAATTTTTAAATCCGAGCTAACCCATTTTTGTTTTTTGGCCACTAAGGGTTTAAGTCTAAATGTTTTATTGGGGGACTTAAGGGGCCAGTCTTAGTTTTAATGAGGGGGACCCTGAAGTCAATTCTCCCTTAGAAAAAGATTAGTCCGAAGGTCTTTTCCACCCATTGTAGACGTTGGCGGGGCCCTTCCCGGGGGTGTGAATTGGTTCCCTCGGCTGGATACAAGTGGCTTTCAAGGTTGGGCACCGGGGGAAAAGGGGACGCACATGTCTATTTAGGGCCATTGGATGCTATGGGGTGAGGAGGAATTAGTTGGGCGTCAATTATTCCGGATCGGTGAGAAGGACACCCAATTAGAAAAAACCCAAGGTTTATTGGCAAAAAAAATGGTGGTCTGACTTAAACTAAAAGGAAGTGGATCAAAATTTTTCCGGATACGGTTGGGGAGGATTCATTGAATTAAGGGAGACCAAAGTTTGGGTTGCACCATGATTTAGAGAAATTTCATTGAAAACAAAGGGAAGGTTGTTTTCAACTTTATTGGCTTTAAAAAAAAAACCCATCCACCAAATAACTGTTTAGGAGGTTGATGAGTCAGTTGGTGGGGGGGAACCCGCCAAAAAAACCACCCACTAGGGGGAAAAAATTGTTCATGTTCCAAATTTGGGCGGAGGATTTTCCATTCTTCTAACAGGAGGAGTGTAGGAGCCGAGAAAATAGTTGGAAGGTGGCTTAATTTGGTGTTTAAAAAAAATAAAAAATCCCTAAAAACCCAAATTGTGTCCAAGTCAATTACGTTTATCCTTAAAACTAGAAATCTTTGGGGGACTCTCTTACAGGGAAAAATAATCTGCGTCCAAAACCCCACTGGCACGGTTATTCCTTAGGGGGGGACCAACCCACAAGACTTGACTGACCCCAATTTATTAAAGGATTGGCTTTCAGGGGAACTAACCAAAAATAATTTTGGGTTTCAGAGGGAAAAGTAACACCATGTTTGGGGGGACCAAAGGACCCTTCCACCTTTTACCAGCTCGTTTTCCATTGCCCAACTTGGAACCAAGGAGAAGGCGGTTCTCTAGGAAAAATGGATTGGACAAAAGGGACAATAAGGCCCAGGGAACTTAAATGGTGGGGCCTCGATGGTCTGATGAAAGCTTTCCAAGTGCCAAACATTTGAAAATTAATCGGGAATGGGTGGGGCCGGCCCAAAATGTTGTGGCTTAGTACTTTACATGCAGGGAGGAGGTGTGGGTGGAACAAGTCGCGCAGCCAAAAATCAAGTCACGAAACGACTTTTTAGGCTAAGATGCGTGATGGGCGTTCAGTCCAAGATCACTGTTTCTGGACAATGATCAAGGACATGGAAGAGCTTGAGAAGCTCGGTGGGAAGTTGGACTTGGACTTGCAGAACGAATTATTCTGCAATCCTTGATGATGCATGATGGGCAATGCATCATGAAATACCACATGCATAAAACTTCAAAAATTCCTTGGCCGAGTTGATGAATATGCTGGTTACCGCTGAGCTTTCTATGAAATGTTTCTAAAGGCTCACTTCTTTTGCTATGCCGAACGGACTCTTCCAAAAGAAAGTCTTTATAGGAAAAAGAAAAGGAAGTCTGTGAAAAAGCAAAAGGTATTAGAAGGATCAAAGAAAGAAGAAGGGCAGAACCGAAGAAGAGGTCGATGGCCAAGAGGAAAGTGTTCCATTGCAACAGCGAACGCCATTGAAGCGGAACTGCCCTACTTACCTGGCCACCCTAAAGAACACAAGAAGGGGAGGTCCTTCTGGGGTATGCTCGTTATTGAGCTCGAACCTTACGGGTTGTTCTTCTTGATTAGTTGGGTGCTTGAACTCTGGTTCTAGTGCTCACTATGCACTACTATGCAGGGTCTTGAGGATAGCAAGAGGCGAGGGATGGAGACATGATCCTGACGGCGTCGGTAATGGAGCAAGAGTTGCTGCAGTAGCCGTCGGGAAATTACCCTCTACGATTACCATCTGGTTTAGACTTAGGTTTGTAAAAGACTGTTATTATGTGCTTGCAGCTAGCAGGAAATTTGTTTCTTTTCATGCCTTAGCACAAGAAGGTTATAGTGATCACCTTCTTTAAGGACCATGTGTACATTCTTTTATGAAAGAAATAAAATGAAATGGTTTCCTTGTTAATGGTCTTTACAGTGCATATTGATGTTACCTGTTTTACTATCGAGCAAAGTGAATGCCAAACGACCTAGGGATAGTCCAACGACAGATATTTATGGCACCGAGATTAGGCTCTATAGAAGAAGATAGGATTAACAAATTGGAGAAAAATGGGCTATTGAGTCCTTTGACTTTTGAGTCATATCCAACTTGTGGAATCTTGTCTTCAAGGCAAAATGACTAAACCCCTTTGTTCCGGACATGGGGAGAGGGCCACAGATCTCCTGCCTTAGTACATACTGATGGTGCGGCCCATGTCGATGTGCGGCTAGAGGCAATTTTGTCTACTTCATTACCTTTACCCGATTGATCTGTCTATGGATGGGTATGTGTAATTCTGAGGACACCAAGTTCTTGAGCTTTTGAAAGTTCAAGAATTCAGACATGAAGTAGAAAAACAAACTGGAAAACCCATTAAGGTTCTTCGATTCAGATCAGAGGAGGTGAATATCTTAGCCGGAATTCCTATACTATCTTAAGGAAAAATGGCAGAGTCTCTCAATGGACTCCACCAGGAACACCTATCAACTCAACGGGGTTTCAGAACGGAGAAATCGGACTCTATTCTGGATATGGTTCGATCCATGATGGAGCTTTCACAGGGAAACCCCCCTTGTTTTTTCCCAAAGGGGGGATTTTTTTTATTTTTTCCCCTTTTGGGGACATTCATTATGAACTTCTATCTATTTACTGAATAGGGTCCCTCTAAAAACCGTTCCTACCACACCGTATGAGATATGCACGGGTAAGAACCAAGTCTGATGATCTCAGAATTGGGGTTGTTCCGGCTTAATGTAAAAGACAACAAGCGGACAAGTTAGAGTTTAGGTCCTTAAGAGCTCGATTCATAGGATCTAAAGAGTCATTTAGGATACTATTTTCTACATTCCTGAAGACCACAATGTGATGTGAGTCGAATGCCTATCTGAAAAATAGTTTGTCAAGATAGTGGCCATTGGAAGTAGATTAAGCTTGATGAGAAGTCTCACCAAGCAGGAAAGAGCAAGGACCAAGTGGAACCCAAAATCAGTTGAGCCAATAAGAACACTACTCCTCCACTCGTAGATCGGAAAGAGTTTCCGCCCCCTGAAAGATACTTAGGTATATTCAGGGATTGTAGAGGAAGATGTTCCTATAGTAAATGGTGCTCATGGTGATTGATCCCCAAAACCTACAACGAGGCGATATCAGATATCGACTCGAGAAATGGCTTGAGGCAATGAAGCAGAGATCGACCTGCGATGCACTCAAACCAAGTCTGGACCTTGGTTAGATGCCCCAGAAGGTTATATGTACCTATGGGTTGTAAATTGGATCTTCAAATGAAAAGAATTGGTGCAGATGGGAATGGAGACATATCAAGTAGGGACTTGGTGCAAAAGGTTATAGGTCAACGTGAAGGCATTGACTTATCAGATACCTTTTCCCCGATAGCTATGCTAAATCCATCCGCACATCTTGCTGTTGCCAGTCTATTTTGATTAGGAAATATGGCAAATGGACGTGAAAACGGCATTCCTAAATGGAATCTGTGAGGAAGATATCTATATGGAACAAGCCGCTAGGTTTCACAATCAGTGTACTTGATCACAAGGTTTGCAAGCGGCAAAAGTCCATTATATGGACTTAAGCAAGCATCTCGGAGAGTGAACACTCGTTTCAATGATGATGGATCAAAAGTTTGGTTTCATCAAAAATGAAGAGGGGAACCATTGTGTTCAAAAGGGTCAGTGGGAGCGCTGTTGTCTTCCTCATATTGTACGGGGATGACATCCTCCTTATTGGGAAATGATATTCCCATGTTGACATCGTCAAGATGTGGTTGTCTATGGATTATCCATGAAAGACCTAGGTGAAGCATCCTTTATTCTAGAATTAAGGTCTATAGGATAGACCGAATAGGATGCTAGGACTTTCACAGAAGAGTACATAGAGGAAGTACTAAAGAGGTGTAGTTATTGCGGAAAACTCTAAAAGAGGGATAATACCCTTCAGACATGGTATTCATCTTTCCAAGAAGATGTGCCCCCAGCACACGCTGAGGAAATTAGAACGCCATGAGAGCAAGATCCCTTATGCTTCTGCAATTAGGAGCCTCATGGATGCCATGCTATGTACACGACCGATATAGCCCATGCTGTGAGTGTCCACAAGCAGATATCAGTCAATCCAGGTGAAGAACACGGACTTCTGTGAAGTGGTATCCTTAAGTACTTGAGAAGAACTAAGGATATGATGTGGGTCTGTTGGTAATGGAGACTCCTGGTCCAGGGATACACAAGACTCGGACTTCATGTCCGCATATAGATGACGAAAGTCGACATCTGGAAGTCCTGTTTGTGGGCAATGGTGAGCTTGTCAGCTTGGAAGAGTTTTCAAGCAAACGTGATAGCAGATTCCACCATGAAGCAGAATATATTAGCTGCATCAAAGGCTGCAAAGGAGCGTTCTGACAAGAAGTTTGCTGCAAAGAAATGGAGTAATGCCATCAGATGCCATTCCTCTTTACTGCACAACAATGGCGCCATAGCCCTGCTAGATAAGAGCCAAGTCTCACCAGAAGTCCAAGCACCATTGACGCGGATATTCATCTCATCCGCCGAATTGCTTGAGAAAGGTTACGTTGAGGTCAAGGATGTAACTCCGAGATAATGTGGCAGACCCACTGAACAAAGGCCATAGCCAGGAAAGATCGAACCCACCTTGTAGAAGATGGGACTTAGACTTGAGCCAATTAGCTTTAGGCAAGTGGAGAGATTGTTAGATATATTGTGCCCTAGAAGCCAGATATTGGCTGACGACTTGTAATACACTTTTAGGGGCAAAATTGTAATTTGACTATAATTAATGTTAAAGGTTATTTCTATCACACATGTGTATTTAGTGTCTGTATACATCCTTTGAGTTATGGTAATGATAATCATATTTTCAAGAGTTTTGAAAATTTAAGACATGAATAATCATTATTAACTCATTAAAACAGCTCCCGACCATAGGATCATCACAGGGATGTGATTGATCCAGAAGCGTTGGTGTATGATCGCTTTTTTTAGAGATTGAGTCTTGAGTCTACGGTGTGGAGGACACCGGAGCGAGTACAGGTACTCGTTAGAGACGAGGGCACTGAGCGTGACCACCTCAGAGTAGTCGATTAGGGAGTCTACCTTCTCGTCAATGACTGACTCGATGCTGCAGTAGTGTGTCTGGTCTCTTTGACCTGAGATGCATCGCAGTTCACCTTGAGGGTGTATAGTTTTGACTACACATACTCGGTCTCCTAAGCCATATGGAACCTGAGGTGTATGGTTGGCTGTGACATTTCATTGTAGGAACTGGATTGCCATTCAAGAGTTGGGATCTAATCTACCTCGGGTTGGTAGAGGAGTAGCCCTATGATGATCATGAGAATCAAGGTCCTGAAGCCCATGGCCATGCAGAGTGAAATAATAGAAAGAGTTTCTATTTAGATTTCACACTGGACTCGAACGAATGATTACATCAATGACAGAGACTAGGTGTTGAGAGTCACCTAACCCTTAATCTGATCGGGGCTCAAGATAGAAGAACTGAATCAACACAGTAGCTGCACCAAGAGGTTCGCATTCAGCTCTGATGGTGCACCCATATACTGGCTAGGTTCACTGGTGGATTTTGGGAAGCAATTAGAAGATTGTAGTGATCGATCAATTCTATCTGTTCGACATGCAAGAAGATTCTGATCCAATCGATAAAGGAGTTTCGATGATGTCCTATTGATAGAGTCATTGGAACCATATCCCATTACCATACAGGAAACTGAAACCTAACTGGGTTCACCAACAAAAAAGCGGGGTTCTTGGGTCTGGTGATCATCAATTGAACTGATCCTAGGTTCAATTGTATCTGAATGAGATTTCAATTAGGTTCAAGGAAATCGTGCTACACATCATGAACCAACGTTCTTCTTTACTATACATACATAAAAAACAGTTTTTGTCCTGGACTGAGCCAAGGAGTTCTGGTGGCTCAATCAGAGGCCTTCCTATGGTTCGACTAGAGGTTGTCCAATGTCAGAATAGGTTGTCTATATGTAAGACATACCTCCATTTTTCTGGTCACCTGTGCCTTTCTTGTTCTTTGAACTTTGCGTCAAATCTCCTTGCACTGGTCAAACGTTGACCATTCACCCTTTGTACTGTTGACCAATGTCATCGCACCATGGAGAGCTGTGGGGCTGTCCCATGCAACGACGCTGGCAAGAGAAGTGTGCACCGCCAAGCGGTGGCGTCGAGCGCCAAGTAGGAGGCGCCTATGAGTCCTGTTTGGACCAAGACTCCACCTCCCTTGTAAGTCCAATTAGAGCTTTTACAAGAAATCCAGTTGACTGTCTTAGTGCGCCCTCTAAGGAGGACATCCAGGGGTTCTCTTTTCAACCAATCAGATTTAGATCCGATTGACACAAAGGGTTGTGATTGGTTGAGAGGAAGAAGAGTCTGGATCATGCTTAAGTCAGATAAATAAGACCCTGCGCCCCAAACCCTTAATTCGAAGTGAAGTCAAAGTCTTATTGAAAGAGGATTTCCCCGTCCAGGCTGCTCATCCCTCCTTCTCACACGCCATACTTCTTTCGTCCCCTCTGCTCTCCACGTCCAAAAGTGTTTTGGACTTCTAGTTTGGTGCGATTCAGATGCAAGGAAAGGCGATCAAAAAGCAAAGAGGCTGCGCTGCGTGCAATAAGACGACTGGAGTCTTCAAAAGAGTTTGAAGATCCTCCAGATCAGATCCAGATCGAATTTTTGGAGGTTGTGATAGAGAAGAGACGATTCCCATCCAACCCGAGTGGGATACCGGTAGAGGCCAGGCGCTATTGCGTGGCTAAGATCCAGAACCTTCCGCTGCAATCAGGATCAGTCTACAGGTAATAGAATACCCAATCAGTAAATTGATATTTGATTAATTTATCTTCTTTGATTTGATTTATTTAAATAATAGAATCAGATCTTGGAAATATATCAAGGATCTGATTAAGTCCAAGAGAAAATGTTGAAAATATATCCAGTTGATCTAATCAGATCTGGACGAACCGGGACCGGGAAATCAGCGATTTCCCTTGCATGGTTCTGTAGAGGAACAAGCCCGCACCCAGCTCTCCAATAGGTGTCATGACATGTGGTCAAAAGTCAAAAGCGGTGAAGATGGTCACGTTGACCAGTCAAGGTAGACTTTTATGACCAACAGTCAAAGATACCAAGAAATGGCAGGTGACCAAAAGTATGTAATGTGTGCTACAAAATAAGACAACTATTCTGAACTTGGACAACCTCCAGTCAGACACATATTTGAGGCTCTCTTTGTAGCACAAACACTCCTTTGGCACTAGACAGGACAACTTATTTGTGTGATTAGTAAAGAAGACGTTAGGTTCAGACGGTGCTAGCACGATTCCTTGAACCTATTGAATTCTCATTCAATCAATTGACTAGATCAGTTCAATGATGATCACCAGATTCAAACCTTGTTTGTGTGACCCTTTAGATTCAGTTCTGTATGGTAATGGGATATTGTTCATGATCTCTATCATATGACATTATCGAAATCCTTCGATGGAATCAGAACTCTTCTGCATTCGACAGCTAGAATGATCATATCTAAATCATTCTAATTTGCTCCCAAAACCCCAGTGACACTAGCAGTATAGGTGGCAACCCTCAGAGCTGAATGCGAACCTCTTGGTGCATTACCTGTTGATTCAGTTCTTCTATCTTGTATGCCCGATCAGATTAGGGTTAAGGTAAACTCGTCAAACCCTAGTCTCTGTCATATGATGTAATCATTTCGATTCGAGTCCATTGTGAAAATCTAAAGTAGAAACTCTTTCTATTATTTCCTCTTACCATGGCCATGGATTTCTGGACTTGATTCTCAATCATTCATAGGCTGCTCCTCTACCACCGAGGTAGATAGATCCCATCTTGTTGCAATCCAGTTCCTACAATGAACATGTCACAGCCAACATAACCTCAGGTTCCAATGGCTAGGAGAACCGAGTAATGGGTAGTCAAACTATAACACCCTCAAGGTGAACTGCCGATGCATCTCAGGTCAAAGAAACAGACACACTACTGGCAGCATCGAGTCAGTCATTGACGAGAAGGTAAGACCCTATGACTACTCGAGGTGGTCACGCTCAGTGCCCTCGTTCTCTAACGAGTACTGTTACTCTCGCTCCGGTGTCTCCACACCGTAGACTCAAGACTCATCTATAAAGGAAGCGAATCGTGACCAACCTTCGGATCAATCACCATCCTCGTTGATGATCCTTATGGTCGGAGCTGTTTATGAGTTAATAATGATTATTCATGTCTTAAATTTTCAACTCTTGAAAATATGAATTATCATTACCATTAACTCAAAGGATGTATCACAGACACTAAATACACATATGTGATAGAAAATAACCCATTTCATTAATTATAGTCAAAATTACAATTTTGCCCCTAGAAGTGTATTACAAGTGTCAGCCAATTCTGGCTTCTAGGGCACATATATCTAACAGGGGCGCCCAAGAGTTGGGCGCCCCAACAACTTGCCATATTATGTTCTTTCCTTGTCTGAGTTTTTGGCGAAACTTGGACTCTACATATCTTTTTATTTAGATTAAATTTTTTGCTGAAATTTTCATGAAATATAGATCATTAAGAGAACTTTGAGGTTTATAAAATTGAGGAGAGAGATTTTCTAGGCATGGGGATTCCATAGACACCAAACTAGGTGTCTAGGTGAGAGAAAAGAGAAGACGAAGAGGATCTTCTTCTAGGGCTGTTTTGATTTTCTCTTTTCCTCCTCCTTTTGAGATTTTTTTGAGAGAGTCTCAGATATGAAATTTTTCTTTTTTCTTTTAATATTTTGTAGCATCCAAGTCTCGAAGAAGGAAGCATCGAATCGACCATCGAAGAGAGATCAGCACAGTACTACCATGCTGTACTGATTTCCTACATCAGGATCTCAGATCGTGTTCGTGGGGTTGTGTGGACGACTCCTAGAGGCCAGATGAATGTGTGGCTCGGCGTCTCATGGCTTTATTCTCAAACCTAGATCAGTAAGTTAGAATGTCTAACTTACTCGGGTATCATATCTAATCTATTATTCTATAGCTACATTAGATGTAGTATTACAGCATGTTGATGAGATCAACATAGTAATCTTTCCTTTATATTTTTTAATTTTTTATTTAATATCATACCTTGATCATATAATAAATATTAGATTTAGAGTATTTTTATATTTATTTAAATAAATATTTAATTTATTTAAGTCTTTCGCTACATCATCTTGAAAAAGTTTCAAGATCTACCCGCAAAATTCTAGATTTGGTTTCTTCAATTGGTATCAGAGCCTAGGTTCATATTACATGATTTTCTTGAGCATATTTAAATTATTTATTAGATTAAATCTAATTTATAATCTAATTATTAAATCTAAAATTAAAAATTTAGATCTCACAAGAATCATGCATAAGGTTGTCCTGCTATAAGGTTTACCCCTTACAGTGAAAAGGTTATCCTAGTTCGAGATGATCCATTCCTAATCATAAATTTATTAGATTTGATCTAATTTTATTCATAATTTAATATATTTAAAATTATTTTAGATCTAAAAATAAAGTTTTTAGATTGCACTGACTGCTATAATATTATCTTGCTGTAAGGTTTATCCCTTACAGTAAAAAGATTGTCCTAGTATGTGTTAATCTAAAATATTGATCATAAAATTTTAGATTAGATCTAAAAAATTTTATGATCTAATTAAAATTATTTTAATCTAATTGTAATTATCATAAATATGTTAGATTTGATCTAAGTTGATTTAAGATTGATTGGTGTTGAAACTATTTCAATTATATGAACCTGTTTAGATTAGATCTAAAATAGATTCATGTTTATGTTACTCGTATTTTGATTATGAATTAAACATGCAACTTGTTTGATAGAACTATGTTGTAAAAATATTTTTTAAATATGAAAATCATTTTTGAATAGTCGAACCCCAACACTCAGCCCAAAACTTAGTTAAGAATTCAAAAATTGTTTGATCAGGATCTAGAATTGTAAATTATAGATCCTAAGACACGAATCATAACACATTGAGTTAAATGGATTAGTGGAGATTAGGTCCATTAATTTGGTTAGACCTAGGATTAATTAAAGAATGAACTTAATTAGAGAATTGACTAAATCTAATCAATTGTTGTCTTAGATTAGGTCAAGAACTCTCTAGATCAATTATAATAGTTGTAATTGGTCAAGTCCATGTCTTTAGCAAGACCCAAGATGAACTTGATTCTTGGTTACGAGGTCCAGCATAAACTATTAGGTTGATCTAATTGAAACTAATTGAATCAGTTAGTATCTAAAATAAATCAGATTGGTGGTCTTTAATTGGCTGCCTGCTTACGTGGCCATTTCTGATGGTGTCTAAGACAAGCTTTGACAGACCCTCCCATTGATTGAACTTATCTGACCTCTTGGTGAAATTATGTTTTGATCAGATTACTTGACTATTCGAGCTGACCCATGTCAGCTAGGTAAATCAGTTTGACTAATTTAGGTGCTTCTTAACCAGCCTATTAATAGTCTCCACTAAGCTGACTTGGTGAAGTCAGTAGAAGAATCATGACAAGCTGGTTCATCTAATCTTTCCTCTTCTTTAAAAATTAAATTTTCTAAAATTATTAGATCCTTAAATTGAACTAGATATGATGATAACTAGATCATAGCCTCCCATTAAGTGGATGATAATGGTTCTATTAGTTGGATAATCATTGGGGGCCCATAGGCCTGGTGCTTATCCGCTAATGAAATTATCATTCATAATATAATTTCTTGGATCCGTCTCTCTAAATGATGGTTAGATTGACCAACCATAGTTACGTTTAATCATTCATTAGTTAGATGGACCAAGTACAATCATGTTAATGGTTGGACCTAACCGAAACTTTCAGTGGAGGCCCTAGCCTATTGAAAAGATACCTAGGATAAAATTAAATTACTAAAAATTATTTTAAAAAATAATTGATTATGAACCTATCCTTAGATGTACATGTGTTGATCAACCATAGTTAGGCTTGTGTGCAGTCTATGTGTATTCTAGTATCCACTAAGAAATTAGGGTAATTCCTTGAATTGGAGGTAGAGGCTACCAATTTGAATAAAATAGCAGAAGAAACCTTTTGATTAAAGTCTAAATATTTTGGTTTAATGAATCAATTACTAATTAGACTTTTGGTTCTCCTTTATGCAGTTAAACCCAAACCATAGTTGCTCCATTCACTGTTAGACAGTGATTAACTTATGGGATCCAACTTCGATAATAAATATCGAAAGTTGAATGTTGTTCAGCAGCACGAAATGGTTCGTGCTGGGATCTCTATTTTTAATTTAAATATAAAATCTAAGAATAACCTAGATTAGGTAGAGTGCTTTCATTGTAAGAAGTAGGAGCATTGGAAGAGAAATTGTCCTTAGTGTCGTGATTCCCATGATTCCAACAAGCTGAATAAGAGAGATGAGCAAGTAGTTGCTGATCAAGGATGTTATATGGTAATACCTTATAAATTTTCTATTTATGATACTTCTACTTAAGTATTGGATATCGAAAGTCCAGTCCATATTTGCAATACGTTGCAAGAACTTCAAATTAGTAGAAGATTTGAGAATAATGAATGATTCTTGAATGTTGAAGATGGAAGGTCTGTTCCAATTCTAGCTATGGGAATAGTTCAACTTATTCTCAATACTAATATCATTTCTTCAAATGAATGTCATTATTGTCCTTTATTTCTATTGAATATAATCTCTATTAGCCTTTTGGCCAAAGATGGTTATCATTTATCTATAAAGAAAGATTATTATGACATTATTATGAATAATATTATAATAATGCAAGGACAACAAAGAAATGATACTTATATTTTATCACAGCCTATGAGTGTAATGTACACCTCTAGAAAATATCCTAGATTAGATGATGTCTCAGATATCTACCTGTTGGTGCAGAATCTGATCGACATCGAATCAAACTAAAATTTAGAAAGAAGAGGTCACCGTCGATGACCTACAAAACAAAGTCCCGCCTAGAGTCGGTGGTAGTGGCAGCTCTGGCAGGACCCTCTGATGATCAAGTCAGCTCTTCTGACCAACAAAAATGGAGTGCTCAGATAAGAACTCAGTAAAGTTTTGAGAAGAAGATGAGAGATTAGAGAAAATATATCTGGAGGGTCCCTTTTTATAGATGGAGCCTGTCGTAATCATCTAGTAGTGGAGTCACCTATAGCAGACTGATAAATAACAATCGTAACCATCCTATTAAATGATAGTCGTAACCATCCGATAGTGGGATCACCTATTCTTTGAGATTTAATAGTCAAAGTTTAGAGAAAGCAGGCATTGGTTGGTGATGAACTTTGATATATATCAATTGTAGAGGAGTTCGGACTCCTAAAAAAAATACGGCTAGAGGAGATCATCTGGGAGGAATACTACTTAAAATCTGAAAGTAATCTGCTAGAGGAATCTAGATGAAGTTTGACTGAACGAGAAGTCTGAAAAAAGTTTAGATCCTGGAGGAATCCAATTGAAGGAGACGTCCAGAAGGAGTTCGACTCCTGTAGAAATCCGACTAAAGAAGAGCTTCGGAAGGAGTTTAGCCCTTGAAGAAATTCAACTGAAGGAGATATCCAGAAGGAGTTCGGCTACTAGAGGAATCTAACTGAAGGAAACATCCGAAAGATGTTCGGCTTCTGAAGGAATCCGACTAAAGAAGACCTCTCAAAGGAGTTCGCCTCCTGTAAAAATCCATCTGAAGAAGAGGTCCAGAAGGAGTTCAACTCCTAGAGGAATTTGACTGATGGAGACATCCAAAAGGAGTTCGGCATCTGAAGGAATCCAACTAAAGTTAACGTTCGGAAGGAGTTCGGCTCTTATAGAAATCCGACTGAAGGAGAGGTTTGGGAGGGGTTCGACCATTGGAGGGAGTTCAGGTGCTTAAAGGAGTTCGACTGGGGTTCGACTGCTAGAGAAAGTTCAAGAGGGGTTCGATCGTTGGAGGAGTTCAACTGCTAAAGGAGTTCGGGTAGGATTTGGCTATTAGAGGAAGAATTCTCAATCGAAGCTCTTTCATGATTACCAGTCGCATTAGGCTAAGCATTAGATAGGACTTCGATGGGAGAGGGGTTTATCCCCAACAATAGTCCTCCCACTCTTGAGGTCGAAATTCGAAAGAAGAGAGTACAAAAAGATGACTATCAAAGTCCTTCTTTGGACTCTACATTCGTCGAGGTTGAAGCTTGGGAGAGATCCGATCTCCTATCGGGGTTGAAGGAGATCTTATCACCTATTGAGGTTGACGTTGAAGCTCGGAGGAGATCTTATCTCCAGCCAAGATTGAAGGAGATCTTATCTCCTATTGAGATTGACGTTGAAGCTCGGGAAAGATCTTATCTCTAGCAGAGGTTGAAGAAGATCTTATCTCCTGTTGAGGTTGACGTTGAAGCTCAGGAGAGATCTTATCTCTAGCTGAGGTTGAAGGAGATCTTATCTTCTATTGACGTTGGCATTGAAGCTTGGAGGAGATCCTATCTCCAGTCAAGGTTGAACAAGATCTTATCATTTGTTGAAGGGTTGGAGCTTGGGAGAAATCTTATCTCCAGCTGAGATAGAAGGAGATCTTATCTTCTGTTGAGGTTGAAGTTGAAGCTTAGGAGAGATCTTATCTCCAATCAAGGTTGAAGGAAATCTTATTTCTTATTGATATAGAAGTTGAAGCTCGAAGGAGATCTTATATCCAATCGAGGTTGAAGGAGATCTTATCTTCTGTTGAAGGGTTGAAGTTCGGGGGAGATCTTATCTCTAACCAAGGTTGAGGAAGATCTTATCTTCTATTAAGATTGAAGTTGAAGCTTGGGGGAGATCTTATCTCCAACCGAGGATGAAAGAGATCTTATCTCCTATTGAGGTTGAAGTTGAAGCTCGGAGGAGATCTTATTTTCAATCAAGGTTTGAAGAAGATTTTATCTCCTGTTTGACAATTGAAGTTCAAGCTTGAGGGAGAACCTTATCTCCAGTTGAGGTTGAAGAAGATCTTATCTCCTATTGAGGTTGAAGTTGAAGCTCGGGGGAGATCTTATCTTCAACTGAGGTTGAAGATCTTATTCTCTATTGAGTGGAAGTTGAAGCTCAGGGGAGATCTTATCTCCACCAAAGTTGAAGGAGATCTTATCTCCTATTGATGTTGGCGTTGAAGCTCGGGAGAGATTTTATCTCCAATCGAGGTTGAAGAAGATCTTATCTCTTATTGAAGGATTGGAGCTCGGAGGAGATCTTATCTCCAACTGAGGTTGAAGGAGAACTTATCTCCTGTTGAGGTTGATGTTGAAGCTCGAGGGAGATCTTATCTCCAGCCTAGATTGAAGGAGATCTTATCTCCTGTTGAGGTTAAATTAAAGTTCGGGGAGATCTTATCTTCAGCCGAGGTTGAAGGAGATCTTATCTCCTATTGATGTTGGCGTTGAAGCTTGGGAGAGATTTTATCTCCAACCGAGGTTTAAGGAGATCTTATCTCCTAATTGAAGAGTTGGAGCTTGAGAGAGATCTTATCTCTAGCCATGGTTGAAGAAGATTTTATCTCCTATTGATGTTGACATTGAAGCTCGGGGGAGATCTTATCTTCAGCCTAGGTTGAAGGAGTTCTTATCTCCTATTGAGGTTAAAGTTGAAGCTCAGGAGAGATCTTATCTCCAACCGAGGTTGAAGGAGATCTTATCTCCTATTGACGTTGGCATTGAAGCTCAGAAAAGATCCTATCTTCAGTCGAGGTTAAAGGAGATATTATCTCCTTTAGAAGGGTTGGAGCTTGGAGGAGATCTTATCTCCAATCGAGATTGAAGGAGATCTTATCTTTTATTGAGGTTGAAGTTGAAGTTTGGATGAGATCTTATCTCCAACCGAGGTTGAAGGAGATCTTATCTCCTTTTGAGGTTGACGTTGAAGCTTGGGGGATATCTTAGCTTCGATCGAGGTTTGAAGGAGATCTTATCTCCTATTGAGGTTGAAGTTGAATCTCAGAGGAGATCTTATCTCCAGTCGAGGTTGAAGGAGATCTTCTCTCCTATTAAGGTTGAAGTTGAATCTCGAAGGAGATCTTATCTCTAGCCGAGGTTGAAGGAGATCTTATCTCCTATTGAGATTGAAGTTGAATCTCAGGGGAGATCTTATCTCCAACCAAGGTTGAAGGAGATCTTATCTTCTGTTGAGATTGAAGTTGAAGCTCGGAGGAGATCTAATCTTCAGTTAAGGTTGACGGAGATCTTATCTCCAGTTGAGGTTGACGGAGATCTTATCTCTTGTTCAGGTTGACGTTGAAGTTCGGAGGAGATCTTATCTTCAGTCGAGGTTGAAAGAGATCTTATCTCCTATTGAGGTTGAAGTTGAAGCTCGAAAGAGATCTTATCTCTAGCCAAGATTGAAAGAGATCTTATCTCTTGTTGAGATTGAAGTTGAAGCTTAGAAAAGAGTTTCGATCCCAGGTTCCTGCACTTATTGCTTGTTGCGGACACCGAGCTCATTGTGGACACCGGGCCTGTTGTGGACGTCGAACTAGGACCTCTCTTGCAAACTAGGATAAGGTTTTGCCTTTCACATTTGACGTAGTTAGGTTATCATGGAAAAATACGTATTAGGATTTTCCACTAAGCTTCTTCTTTCTCCACGTCTTTAGCCTATGAGGTTCTGACTTTTGCTCATGTTAGGATGAGGTTCTCCTCCAGTTCCTAACAGACGACAGGGGCACATTAGGGCCATTGTCAGGGCCTCTCTTCTCACCTCATCTAAAATGAACAAGGCCTTCGACTTTGCTCATGTTAGGACAAAATTCTCCTCCTATTTCTAATTGGACTGTAGGGGCATATTAAGGCCGTTGTCAGGGCCTCTCCTCTCACATTGCCTTAAATAATCGGAGGTCTTTGACTTACCCATGTTAGGATGAGGTTCTCCTCTTATTTCTAATATGGCCACTTTTGATTATTTCTTTCCTATCATCACATAGTTTTTGCACCAAAAAATAATAATGTTGAAATGGAGGAGTTTTTTTGAAGAAACATTACTGGCAGTACATTCTTACACTCTCTGAGTTTCAAGATCATAGGAGCGTTGTTCCTCCAAGCTCCTTCAGATGATAAGTTTCGGATCGAACGACCTCCTTTATTTCATATGGGCCTTTTCAATTTGGAGCAAGCCTTCTGATAGGAACACGATGCTATCGTTAAGACATCGTGTTTATCAGTTTAATCCGACTTCTTAAAATCATTGAAAATGCGTAGATAGGAGTGAGTCGGGTCGAATCTATAGGGAAGGTAGTATTTCAGATTTGAAATCTTTGATTTTTGAAAAGAAAAAGAAAAAAAGAAGAGTTTTGGGATCAAAAGTAAAGTCGGAAAATAAAAAGTAAAAATTAAAAGGTGCAGGAATTTAAACTTGGTACTAAGATCTACTAGTTAGATCTTAGCATCTACTTGCAAGGCAATAATTTAAAGTGCAGAAATTAAATTACAATAAAAATAAAAAGCAAAAAATTAAAGTGCAAAAATAAAATTTTTATTAATTAAAATTTCAAAATTTAAATACATGAAATTTAAAAAAAATAAAATAGCCTGATCTCTGATCTTGGATCGGCATTGGCTGAAAGATGGTGTAGAAGCTCGGCTCTTCTTCTCAACATCATTGCTTCGAAGCAGTCTTTAACCGATAGCCTGGCTTCACCCTGTACCAAAGCTTCATCTTGATCGGAGATGTTAATTTCTGATGGCCTGGGGTCCTTTTTATAGAGCTAGGAGGGCTGGATATTTTTTTCTAAAGGCAATATGGGACTAATGCCTTTGTAATCGTCAAAATACAAATAAATTCAGATAAAATTTAAATCAAAATAGCTCTGATATGACTCTGATAAATCTGATAAAATCCAGCCGTTCAATAGGAATCCAACGGTCCAAAAATCATCAAAATCGAATGCAGATCAACTCAGACCGGATCAGATTAAATTCTGGCCATCCGATCGTGCTTCATCGAGGAAATCTGGCCGCATATCGCGCTTCGAGAGTCCTGATCACCGTCGGGAGCATTCTGGACCGTCGGATCGAAGCTGGTTCAGGCGCTGCCGTCCGATGGTGATCTGAGTGAAATTGGCAACCGAAAAAAATGCTGACCGTCCGATCTTAACCGCAATCAACCGCACCCATCCGATCGCGCAATTACTGTTCCCATGGACCGCGTAGACCGGCCGCACCGCACACCGCAACCAATCAACGCTTCTGTCGCCGAGTGAAATGACCAGATCGCCATGTGGCAGGCTCTGATTCGCCGAATTTTGCTGAGCTGGCGGTCCACGCCTAGATCGTAGACCGGCTGATGGCTTCAATGGCTGAGTCGGCTTTGATGGCTTGGCTTGGCTTGGTGGCTCGGCTTGGCTTGGTGGCTCAGCTTGCGGAGCCGGCTGAGCCGTTTTCTTTATTTTTTTATTTTTTATTTATTTTATATTTTTAAAAATTCATATCTTTTCCATTTTAGCTCCATTTTTCTTGAAATTTATTTCGTTATGATCAAAAAAATGAGCTCTTTCTATTGATAATAAAATTTTATTTTTTAATTTTTATTATTTTTTTATTATTTTTTAATTAATTTTTTAATTAATAAAAATATAAATTTTTTAAAAATTATATATAAATTGATTATTAATTTTTAAAAATTAATATCAATTAATTGATAAATTAATATTTTTATTGATGAATTTATTATACTTATCACACCCCCCAACTTAAGCTTTGCTCGTCCTCGAGTAAAAAAAAAATTTAGTTTTAAATACCTTTTAACTTTAGAGTTTCGAATTTTACTTAAGCAATTTTCAAAATGGCCAATGATATTCAGTAGAGCTTAAATGAGACATATCATTGGGGTATTAATACTTATCAATAGAAAAATTAAGTAAAGAACATTAAATTTTTTCAGGAACTTTTTCTAAATTATTCCACTTTTATCTCTGATTTATCTAAACTTTCATATAAGCAGGTGTATTGCTACTTCCATCCTTCATTTATTAATTTTTATTTTCACATTGCCCACTTTTTGATGCGAATATCATTGCTTACTTAGGCAACGGGACCCAATTACTTGGTGGGAAACCAATGTTTTTTTTTTTTTTTTTTTTTTTTTTTTTTTTTTTTTTTTTTTTTTTTTTTAACGTTGTACCACTATTGAGTGTCTTAACTCCTTAAGCTTTCTATTTGATCCATGTAGCGAGTCTTGGGCCAATGACTCCCAAACCAGTTGGCTTTAGGGCACTAGGTATGGAATACCCCTCGGGCTTACTAGCTCGAATCAAATAGGCTACGAGTTAAGACTAGCTTTACAACGAGCTTCTTTGCCCTTCCCACCTTTTGATGCGAAACTCAATGCTTGCTTAGGCAAAGAGGCCCGGTTACTCAGTGAGAAGTACTTGGAAACTATTTTATTAAAATAAATTTTTATATGAAGAAACGTATAGTTACCCTACACAAGCCTATAAAAAGTAGACTTTTCTTTGATGCTAATAGAAATAATTAGAAATGCTCCAAGAAAAAACTTTTTATATTCTAGACTTAACTCTTTATTGAATTTTCTTAATACTTGATTCCTCAATATCTCATAGATTCTCTAATCTGTGCATCAATTTTTTTTTTTTAAAATGCTTAGTTTAATTCGATTCTTAAGCATAATCAGGTATCTAAATACTAAATACTAACTTTTTCGAGGACTTAAAATTTTAAAATTTTTATTTTTCTCTCCCCCCAACTTAATCGACATTGTCCTCAATGGAGAAGAAGAAAAAATAAAGGATGTAATAAAAAAAATGGAAGAATACACCTAACTTAATATATTTATTTATTTATTTATTTATTTATTTATTTTTTTTTTGGTCCAGCACATGCCTTTACAAATTTGAGCTCTCCCTCCAACTTATTCAAATTATCCTAAAAAGAAAATAAGATAAATTAGATAAAAACTAAATATTGGATTGCCTCCCAACAAGCGCTAAGTTTACTGTCTTCAGCCAGACACAATGTAGCTCACTATCCTGTGTCGGATATTGGATTGACAAATTCCAATGGTTTTGGATTGCCAATCTCAGAAAGTTGATGTTGATTTTAATCCCATTATTGATATATTCACTATTAATTTTTGGGATATATTTTATGATTTCATTCTCAAACCCATGTTTATTAAGAATTACTCCTATTTGTTCTTCTAAAATGCTCATGAATGGAGTTTTAGGAGTTAAGTTTGATTCAATGGGTGCTAGAATGGTGACTAAAGGCGGTTTTAATTCTGGAGGTAAATTAATATGATCCTGCTTAAACAACTCCATTGATATTTCATTACATGCCTTTTGATTTTTATAAGAAGAACCAGCTTCTAAGGTTGAGGGGAATAGGACATTAGGTTTATAAGTCTCGGGTAAATCATCTATTCTCTTTTCTCTTATTTCTATCTCATTTAAACTAGAACTAGCATCAGTACTAATTCCTGACTTGGGTTCTTCTATGTGGTTAGTCTCAGTACTAACCAGTTCCTCTAAATTTTCATTTTGGCTAGCATCAGTACTAGCTTCTCTCACCTGATCTTGGTATGGGTCCATAAGAATCCTATAGCTTTTAAGTTCAGGAATTACTTTGGTATTCTCAAATTGAGAATTCTTAGATGAAATATTAGATTGATAATTTAATCCAGGTGGTTGGTAGTCATTAGGTGGGTTGTTTGAAATTGGTAGGTTTGGTAGTTGATCTAGTTCTCTCCTCATGTTAGACTCAACTAATTGTCCTATTTGAGCTTCTAGTCTGGCGATAGATTGCTGTTGAGTCAGAATCAATTGTTGAAGTTGGTTAAATCTATCATCAGCTAGATTGGTCTGTTGAGGAGGTGGGTATGAGGGTTGATTATAATATGATGGTTGAATAAACTGACTAGGCTGACCATTATTATAGGCATAATTTTGATAATTTTGCTCAAGTGAAATTTGGGTCTGAGCCTGAGTCTGTTGGAACATCCAAGAAAAATTAAAGTTACTCCAATCTGAATTATATGAATTTGAAAATGGGTCATTAATCAATTTGGAGTATCCTTGAGCAGCTTGAACTTGTTCTTGGATAAAATGTGGAAATTGTGCAGCCATAGGACATTCACTCACATGATAGGTTGGGCTAGCACAGTTTGAATAAGTCTCCTGATAATTAGAAGATGATGTGAATTGTGTAGGAGATTGTTGACCTAGGGTTAGGAGTTGATCTATTTTCTGAGCAAGAAGGTCAACTTTACCTAATTTTTGGACTATTAGGTTCATATTAGCCATTTGATTATTAGGTTTAATATAAATCAACCATTCAATTAAATTCAACTAAATCAGAAAAAGTGATTTCCTACCATGCATTTATTAGTGTAACCCTAATGTATGGTTCAAAAAAATTTAGAATATTTTTTTTTATTATTTTTATTTTATTATAAATTAATTTTTTTTATTTATTAATTTTAATTTAATTTAATTATTATTTTTAATATTTTTTTAGTTAGTTTAATTTAATTTTTATTTTATTTTATTTTTAAAGGAGTAAGAAGAAGAAAGAAAGAAGAGTTCTAAAGAAGAGGTCCTAAGGAGTCCTAGAATTAAGAAGAAAAAGAAAGAGAAGAATTAGGTTTAATTAGATTTAATATTGGTTAGCAATCAAGTTGGTCAATCAATCCTGACTAAAGGTTGTCCTAGATCTAGATAGCTCCTAACTATCAAGATCACCTTCAAGCCCTCCAAGTGTAGGATTAGCCAATCAACTGGTCAGATAAGTGTAAGGTTGGTGGGAGTCCCCCTGTTGCTTGTCTTAGACACCAATTGTGTTTGGCAAGGTAAGCGAACGGAACCAATTAAAAATCACCTTCCTTTGGGCTCAGTCGTTCCTGAACCACTTTCCTAGACACCAGTCAAATTGACTTATCCTAATCCGGTTTAACTCTTAGGATTCCTTGTCCTATTGAGCTCGAATTCCTAGGGTTGATGTCTAATTGATTTTAATTTAAAGGCTTAGGTCAATGCAGGATGTTGGTTGGTTGTTTGTGGGCTAAGGAAGGGTGATCAAATCCCCACCTTATCTTATTTAATTGGGTATTGCCCTTAATTTGATTTAATATGATATGCAAAAAAATTCAATCAAAGGATTCTATGCAATTTAAACTAGATGCATGTAACTAATTATATTCTGAAAGGCTTACCTTGCCTCCAGCAATCACCAAAAAAATAAAAATAAAAATAAAGATAAAAATAAAACTAATATGATGCATGCTCTAAGCAGTTAGGGTTTCTAATCTTATCATGAGACTTTTAATTAGATTTAAATGAATATTTTTTTAAATTAATTTAAAAGTAAAATAAATAAATAAATAAATAAAAAGAAAAGAGGACTAAGGTTAGGATTGATCTCACCAGGCAAAACTTCTGATTCTTTTTGTTCTTTAATTTTTTTTTCTATAAAATAATAAAAAAATTAGCAAAAAAATAAAAGTTTTATTTATAATTTATTTATAGAAAAATCAAAGAGATCAAAAATTTAATGTCCGTGCCTTCTCCGACAACGGCGCCAAAAACATGATAGGGACACGATGCTGTCGTTAAGACATCGTGTTTATCAGTTTAATCCGACTTCTTAAAATCATTGAAAATGCATAGATAGTAGTGAGTCGGGTCGAATCCACAGGGAAGGTAGTATTTCAGATTTGAAATCTTTGATTTTTGAAAAGAAAAAAAAAAAAGAAGAGTTTTGGGATCAAAAGTAAAGTCGGAAAATAAAAAGCGAAAATTAAAAGATGCAGGAATTTAAACTTGGTACTAAGATCTACTAGTTAGATCTTAGCATCTACTTGCAAGGCAATAATTTAAAGTACAGAAATTAAATTGCAATAAAAATAAAAAGCAAGAAATTAAAGTGCAAAAATAAAATTTTTATTAATTAAAATTTTAGAATTTAAATACATGAAATTTAAAAAAAATAAAATAGCCTGATCTCTGATCTTGGATCGGCATTGGCAGAAAGATGGTGTAGAAGCTTGGCTCTTCTTCTCGGCACCCGTTGCTTCGAAGCAGCCTTTAACCCATAGCCTGGCTTCGCCCTGTACCAAAGCTTCACCTTGATCGGAGATGTTAATTTCTGATGGCCTGGGGTCCATTTTTATAGAGCTAGGAGGGCTGGATATTTTTTTCTAAAGGCAATATGGGACTAATGCCTTTGTAATCATCAAAATACAAACAAATTTGGATAAAATTTGAATCAAAATAGCTCTGATATGACTCTGATAAATCTGATAAAATCCAGCCATTCAATAGGAATCCAACGGTCCAAAAATCATCAAAATTGGATGCAGATCAACTCAGATCGGATCGGATTAAATTCTGGACGTTCGATCGCGCTTCATCGAGGAAATCTGGCCGCAAATCGCGCTTCGGGAGTCCTGATCACCGCCGGGAGCATTCTGGACCGTCGGATCGAAGCTGGAATCAGGCGCTGCTGTTCGATGGTGATCCAAGTGAAATTGGCAATCGAAAAAAATGCTGACCGTCTGATCTTAACCATAATCAACCGTACCCGTCCGATCGCGCAATCACTGTTCCCATGGACCGCGTAGACCGATCGCACCGCACACCGCAACCAATCAACACTTCTGTCACTGAGTGAAATGACCAGATTGCTCTGTGAGCCGCGATAAATTTTTATAGACCCTTAAGGGGTCTAGGTCCACCACGTGGCAGGCTCTGATTCGTCGGATTTTGCTGAGCTGGCGGTCCACGCCTAGATCGTAGATCGACTGATGGCTTCAACGGCTGAGTCGACTTTGATGGCTTGGCTTGGCTTGGTGGCTCAGCTTACGGAGCCGGCTGAGCCATTTTCTTTTTTTATTTAATTTTTATTTATTTTATATTTTTAAAAATTCATATCTTTTCCATTTTAGCTCCATTTTTTTGGAAATTTATTTCGTTATGATCAAAAAAATGATCTCTTTCTATTAATAATAAAATTTAATTTTTTAATTTTTATTATTTTTTTATTATTTTTTAATTAATTTTTTAATTAATAAAAATATGAATTTTTCAAAAATTATATATAAATTGATTATTAATTCTTAAAAATTAATATCAATTAATTGATAAATTAATACTTTTATTGATGAATTTATTATACTTATCACCTTCCCTGGCTTTGAGACTGAGAGATGGTGGCTCATCGAAGTACTAAGGCCCCCTAGAGATAGCATTGATGATGCTGAGAGGCGGCCAATCTTCTTGTTGTTCCTTTCTCATTGATGGTTCAAGCTGCGGTAGCATCCTTGGCTGATCTTCTCTTGCTTGAGACCGACGTTTGAGGAATCGACCCAGCCAGCCTCTCCTGATTAGCTCCTCGATCTTGTCTTGGAGCTAAATGCATTCTTCAATATCATGGCCATGATCATGATGATATAAATAGTACTTGCTTTGATTGTGCATGTTTGGGGGAGATCGTAATTCTTCTGATCTTGGTAGTTGATTCTTAATTTTCATCAAAATTTGAGTTTTAGGAGCATTAAGAGGGGCATAGTTATGAAACCTTCTGAGGGTAGAACTTCATCATGTCCTTCCGTCGGAGCTTCTTTGATGATGAGCTCGAGGAGGAGTTCGGGCTCACTTGCACTCGGGGGAGTCCGTGAGCCTGGCCAAACTTCATTCAGCCCTCTATCAGTGGTGGGTCTATTGGACTCGCCCGCCTGCCGCTCTTCTATGGCTTCTTCATCCTTCAACCTGAAGGCTTCTTCTGCTCGGGCATATCCTTCAGCCCGAGCTAGTAGATCCACAAAATTTTTGGGGGACTTCTTCTTCATGGAGAATAATAAATCATTCTTTTGAATGCTACCCTTGAGTGCGGCCATTACAACAGACTGGTCCAGATTTCGAATCTCTAATGCAGCAGTATTAAATCGGGTAACATAAGCCTAAATCGATTCTTCCTCCTTCTGCTTGATATTCATCAAAAAATTCGAACCTCGGCATGGATGTCGACTGCTAACAAAGTGAGCTACAAACTGATGGCTCATCTGGTCAAAGAAGAAGATCATACCCAGCTTCAACATTGAGTATCAGTTTCTTACTGCTTTCTTTAAGATAGATGGAAAAGCTCAGCATAAGATGACGTCTGGTGTGCCATGGAGTAGCATCATGGTCTGAAAGGCCTCCAGGTGATTGACCTATCAGAGGTTCCATCATAGCTTTCAAATTGGGAGAGCTTGAAGTTCGGCGAAATAGGCTCTTACATAATTCGAAGAGAGAAAGGAGGATTGGTGCAGACATCGTCATGGTGAGTCGAGGTGACGTGGTGGAGTTCCTCAATCCGTCGATCCATCTTTCATAGTTTTTGATCGAGGATGTCATCTCAATCATAGATCTTGGAATGCTTCCGATCGTAGATGGGAAAGATCTCTTTTAGAGAAGAATCATGATCCAAATAAGGATCCTCTAGTCTCTATTTTACCTTCCCAGGGGCGATGGGTATGCTAGTCCAAGTGCTCTTCCTCGAGATCGATTTTTGACATATCGATGGTGGATTTTCTGATGAAATCACCATCAGAGGCTACCGCATGGTCTGCACCATCTCGGTGAGGCCTTGAATCTGCTGAATCAGTAGGTTAAACTGCTTCGAATCTACCATGGCTACTGATGGAGGAGGAGGTTGATGCATCGATGTTGGAGTAGGAATGGGTGGGTCTAGCTCAGATATGGTGGCAGAAGCGATAGATCTTCGGGTGGTCACCTTCTTTGAAGGCATTTCTTGGGATCGAGGGAGAGGATAGAGATGGACCATGAAGAAGAAGATCCACAAGGTCGACTGAGCACTTCTTTAAGAACAAGGATACCTCAGGAATAGAGGATCCTTTCTCTAGCGCTAATTCTATTAGCGTAGAATCTGGTCGATGTCAGATTGAGCTGGAGTTTAGGAAGAAGAGATCACCACTGATGACCTACAAAATAAAATCTCGCTTGGAGTTGGTAGTGGTGGCTCCGACAGGATCCTCCGATGATCAAGTCAGCTCTTCTAGCCAACAAAAATGAAGTGCTCAGAAAAGACCTCAACAGAGTTTTGGGAAGGAGAAGAGAGCTTAGAGAAAACATATCTAGAGGATCTCTTTTTATAGACGGAGCCTGTCGTAACTGTTCGATAGTGGAGTCTTCTATTACAGACTAATAAATGACAGTCATAACTATCTTGATAAATGATGGTCGGAACCATTCGATAGTGGGATCGTCTGTTTGTTGAGATTTTAATAGTCGAAGTCCAGAGAAAGCAAGCATTGGTTGGTGATGAACTTTAACATATATCAATTTCAGAGGAATTTGAACTCCTAAAGAGAATACGGCTAGAGGGGATCATCTGGGAGAAATACTACTTGAAATCTAGAAGTAATCCGCTAGAGAAATCCAGATGAAGTTTGGTTGAAGAAGAAGTCCGGAAGGAGTTCAGCTCTTGGAGGAATCTGACTAAAGGAGACATCCGAAAGGAGTTTGGCTCTTATAGAAATCTAACTGAAGGAGACATGTAAAAGGAGTTTGGTCTCCAGAGGAATTCGATTGAAGGAGAAGTTTGGAAGGAGTTCGGCTCCTGAAGGAATTCGACTGAAGGAGATGTCCGAAAGAAGTTTAGCTCCTATAGAAATCTGACTGAAGGAGAGAGGTCTAGAAAGAGTTCGACTCCTGAAGAAATTTGACTGAAGAAGAGGTCCGAAAGGAGTTCGGCTCTTGGAGGAATTTGATTGAATGAGATGTTCGAAAGGAGTTCGGCTCCTGTAGAAATTCGATTGAAGAAAAGGTTTGGAAGAAGTTTGGCTCCTGGAGGAATCTGACTGAAGGAGACGTCCGAAAGAAGTTCAGCTCCTATAGAAATCCGACTGAAGAAGAGGTCTGGGAGGGGTTCGATCGCTGGAGGAAGTTCGGGTGCTTGAAGGAGTTTGGCTAGGGTTCGATCGCTGGAGGGTGTCTGGGAGGGGTTTGGCCACTGAAGGAGTTCGGCTACTAAAGGAGTTCAGCCGGGATTCGACTGCTGGAGGAAGAATTTTCAATTGAAGCTCTTCCATGATTATCAGTCGCATTAGACTAAGCATCAAACTGAACTTCAGTGAGAGTAGGATTTATCCCCAACACTACCAATGGCACTGTAGACTAGATCACATTAACAAAAATAGGATAAATAGGTTGACCCAAGAAGGAATCCTCAAAGTTGATGATTGTGAATCACTTCCAACCTGTGAGTCCTGTCATCTTGGAAAAATGTCTAAGTTACCTTTTTCTAAAAAAGATGAGAGAGCTTCTGAGCTCTTAGGTCTAGTACATACTGATGTATGTGGATCAATGAGCACAGGTACCATAGGTGGATATGTCAACTTCATCACTTTCATAGATGATCTATCCAAATATGGATATGCCTATCTGATGAAACATAAGTCGAATTTATTCGAAATGTTCAAAAGATTCCAAAGTGAAGTAGAAAAACAAACTGAAAAAAGTATTAAAACTCTTCAATCGGATCGAGGAGGTGAATATCTATCCAGTGAGTTCTTGATATATCTAGGAGAGAATGAGATTCTCTTACAGTAGACTCCTCTTGGCACACCACAACATAATGGTGTATCGAAAAGGAGAAATCGAATCTTGTTATACATGGTTCGATCCATGATGGAGTTTTCTAGTCTGCCTGTTTCGTTTTGGAGTTATGCTCTTGAGACTGCATGTTATATATTGAACAATATACCGAGTAAATCTATCTCAAAGACTCCATATGAGATATGGACTGGACGTACGCCTACACTCTCTCATCTACGGATTTGGGATTGTCTGGCCTATGTTAAACATTTGCATACAGATAAGCTTGGACCTCGGTCTGATAAATGCATGTTTATAGGATATCCCAAAGAAAGTAAGGGTTACTATTTCTACCATATTGATGAACAAAAGATATTCATCAACCTTAAGACAATCTTTTTGAAAAAGAAGTTCCTTAGTGAAGGAACTATTGCCTCTAAGGTTGAACTTGATGAAGTTCAATAGGTAGAAAAATCGATACCAATAGCTGAATCTAAGTGAAATTTGATTAGATCAGATCCAGAGCCTAGTATACCTATACCATTAAGATGATCTGATAGAGTACAACATCATCTAGATAGATACTATGATTTCTTGATCCAAGATAGTGATCCCATTGAACTCGATGAGAATGATGAGGATCCGATCACCTATATGGATGCTATGCAAAGACCTGATTCCGAGAAATGGCTTGAGGCCATGAAATTTGAAATAAAGTCCATGAAGGTCAATGATTTATGGACATTAGTTGACCCATCCAAAGGGGTTAAACCCATTGGGTGCAAATGGGACTTGAAAAAAAAAAGAGGTGCAGATAGAAAGGTGGAGACCTATAAAGCTCATTTGGTTGCCAAGGGGTATCATCAATGTTATGGTATTGACTATAACGAGATGTTTTCTCCTATGGCAATACACAAATTCATTCAGATTATGCTTGCCATTGCTGTCCATCTGGACTATGAGATCTGGTAGATGGATGTAAAAATAGCTTTTCTGAATGTTGAGTTGACTGAAGAGGTGTATATGATACAACCTGAGGGGTTCACATTTATAGATGAGTCCAAGGTGTGCAGGCTTCAAAGATCTATTTATGGATTGAAGCAGGCATCTCAGAGTTGGAACATGCATTTTGATAAAGTGATCAAAACGTATGGCTTCATTAAGAATGAAAAAGAATCCTGCATTTATAAATGGACAAATGGTCCAACAGTAGTATTTCTTGTCTTGTACATGGATGACATTCTCTTAATCGAGAATCACATCCCTGCACTATAGGGAATAAAAGTTTGGTTGTCATCACAATTCTTCATGAAAGACTTGGGTGAAGCATCCTACATCCTAGTGATGAAAATCTATAGGAATAGATCTAAAGGGATGCTTGGATTATCCCAGTCTACGTACATAGATACTGTGCTGAAGAGGTTCAGCATGAAGAATTTCAAAAAAGACTATCTTCCGATAGACCATGGAATTTTTCTCTCTAAGAAGGATTGTCCGACAACTCTTGAAGAGGGAGAGCATGTGAGTTGAGTCTCATATGCTTTGACAGTGGGATCTATCATGTACGCCATGATATATGCAAGATCAAATGTGGCATACTCACTCAGAGTAGTGAGTAGATATCAGTCTGACCTTAGAGAAAATTACTAAAAAATGGTTAAAACCATCCTTAAGTATTTGAGAAATACTAAGGACCAATGGTTGGTTAATAGCGAGTTAGATTTGAAACTTGTGGGATTTACAGACTCCAACTTTCAATCTGACCATGATGACAGCAAACACATGTCAGGATATATCTTTACTCTAAATGATGGAGCTATCTATCGAAAGAGTTCCAAGCAGCATACTATGGTAGACTCTATTTGTGAAGCAGAATACATCGTAGCATCAGATACCATGAAGAAAACTGTGTGGCTGAGGATGTTTATCACCAAGCTTGGAGTAGCATCCTTCCTAGATGGTCCAATCCTACTCTACCGTGACAGCACTGGTGCCATAGCTCAGGTGAAGGAACCAAAGGCACACCAGTGGTTGAAGCACATCCTATGCCACTTCTACTTGGTCTGGGAGATCATGGATAGAGGTGATGTCGATCTTCAAAAGATCGATGGAAAAGAGAACCTTACCGACCCCTTCACTAAATCCTTGATGATAAAGAAGTTCGACAACCACAAGTCGAAGATGGATATTAGATATTGTATTGAGTGGCTTTAGGATAAGTGGGAGTTATTAAAAACTGTGTCCCAAAGCCCATCGTTAGCCTATTGATGGTTGAACTTATTATAATTATAATTGATTCATTAATAAATATAATATATTTTTGGTATTTTTCATTGCAAAGTTTTCATCTTTTAACAAACTCCATTATTGTGATGAAGTTCTTAGGACTATTTAGCTTTGATAAAGAAAGGATTTATCGATTAGTCCTTAAATCTATTCATGACCAAATGATAGGTTGTTAATTAGGATGACAGTATCTATCGAGCACAATGTTGCCCAGAGGTAGCAATCCAAGAGGGGGAGGGGTGAATTGGGTTCTTATAAAAGCTATGGCTAACTCTAAGCAATTATGTGCTTTGATTTTAATCTAAGTGGTGAGGATGAGATGTATATAATATGAGTAGCAGAATTAAGATAACAAAATCAAACTATGAAAGTAAAGTAAGAATTATAAGCATGCAAAGTATATAGAGAGATAGAAGAAAAAAGCACAACATAAATACACAAAAATTTATAGTGGTTCGGAGCAACCTGCTCCTATGTCCACTCTTCAAACTTTTCTTGAGAATTTCACTATAATCTATTCTTGATTACAATGTGTTTATTTTCTCAGGCTCATAAACAAACCTAGTTGGTTTTCACAGGAGTACCAACCAAAATTTAATAATGTTAGTTTTTCGGATTTACTAACAACCTAGTTGGTTTTTCGAGATCACCAACCAAAATCTACAATGTCCAATTCCAAGCTTGGACAGGCCTAAACCCCAAGTTTCTTTTCCCCAATGAAACTTGTAAACAAATCAAAAAATACAAGTAAAGTTTCAGCATAATATAAAAAATAGAGTATAAGCTCTTTTAAATCCTAAAGAACAAGTCAATAATCTGCTCGATTGAAGCTTGGCTTTTCTTCAAATTATGCTTGAGAGGATGTGGAAGATGTTGGAGAAGATTGCTTTGAAGGCTCGCTGAAATCTGTGCATAATACTCCTCTCTTTTTTCTTTACTTTAGATATTCAATGTTCCACAAAAAATCTAAAAGTTTCTCTCTCTAAATCTCTTAATCTCTTTTTTCTATTTCTTTCCATTGATTCTCTATCTTTAATACCTTTAGAGAAGGTTGGAGTAAGAGTTCTAGCTATTGGAAGCTCTGAAATAGCCGTTGGAAAACTATCCATTGAAGGCTATCCGCGCAGATCGAGATCTCTCAGTTTTTCATGAGACATCTCGCTAGAATTGCAAGATCTTTCGAAAAATTTATGAGACCTATCACTCTCAGAGCATAGAAATAAAGTTTCTATCTTCTGAGAATGAGACATCTCGAGTTCAATTTGAGACTTCTCGAGACTATGCTAGAAAACTATTTCATTATGCCAAATCATTCGAGAGTTCTCGAAAAAAATTCAAGATGTCTCGAAAAATTCTGACTTTATTTTTCTTCAATGTTTGACCTTCCAAATATGAGTTTCTTGATCTCAAACTCTTTTAAACATAATTGCTTCCTTCAATTTTAATTTCTCTTCTTTCAATCATACTTTCTTCATACCAAGCCATCTAAATATGTGTAAATTTGCTCTTTTAAGTATTTTGGCATGGCATCTTGAGAGAATTTATTCTTGAGATAAATTCTTTAGTTTAGATACTTGAAAAGTCCTACACACATTCTTGAAATACATGATTAGATACATAATATACTCAATATTTTGAAATCATCAAAATCAATCTCAGGGTCGGCAATCTTTCCCTTTTTGATGATGACAAAATATTGAGTATATGCACAACAAAAGCAAATAATGTATTTCTATGCATTTTGCTAAAAAGTATCATGAAGTATAGATTAAACACATGAATGAGTACTTCATAAATGTTCTCAATTATTCTTTTAGTTTATTGCACAAATTTTATATACTCATAAAAAAATATTTTAATTCATATCAGTGAGTATTAAGTTTTCATTTCAAGCATCAATATAATTCATTGAGTTTTTTCAAGCATATACTCAACATTCCTCTCCCCTTTTTTGACAGCATCAAAAAGCTCATGGGAAAGAAATATGAAAAATATGGGGAGACAATGTTACTAAAATATTAAAAGAAAAATGAATCCTTGATAACTCCAAAATAAGGGAAGAAATACTTTTTTATCTTAATTTGATTGAAGATTTTGATCTTAAGCTCTTAATCAATTAATTTATGAACTCCTTAGATTGAGCTTTCATGTATTTATCCAATTTTATTTACGTGATTTGATTACTCTATCTTGTTTTTGGACAATTAGTTGAAGTTAAAAAAAGTTTGAAATATATTCTTACTCCAAATAAATTGATTTTGATATATTCTTATAATTTTAAGGTTCTTATAAAAGCTTTGTCCAAATTTAACTTTAAGCAATTATGTGCTCTGATTTTAATCTAAGTGGTGAGGATGAGATGCATATAATATGAGCAGTGAAATTAAGATAACAAAATCAAACTATGAAAGTAAAGTAAGAATTATAAGCATGCAAAGTATATAGAGAGAGATAGAAGAAAAAAGCACAACACAAATACACAAAGATTTATAGTGGTTCGGAGCAATCCGCTACTACGTTCACTTTCCAAGCTTTTTTTGAGAATTCTACTATAATCTACATTTGATTACAGTGTGTTTACTTTTTTAGGCTCACAAACAAACCTAGTTGATTTTCACAGGAGCACCAACCAAAATCTAACACCATTAGTTTTTCGGGTTCACTAACAACCTAGTTGATTTTTCAAGATCACCAATCAAAACCTACAATATCCAATTCTGGGCTTGAACGGGCCTAAACCCTATGTTTCTTTCTCTCAAAGAAACTTGTAAAGAAATCAAAAAATATAAGTAAAATTTTAGCACAATATAAAAAATAGAGTATAAGCTCTTTTAAATCCTAAAGAACAAGCCGATAATGTGCTCGATTGAAGCTTGGCTTTTCTTCAAATTATACTTGAGAGGATGTAAATGATGTTGGAGAAAATTGCTTTGAAGGCTTGCTGAAATCTGTGCACAACATTCCTCTCTTTTCTCTTTTCTTTGGATGTTCAATATTCCTCACAAAATCTGAAAGATTCTCTCTCTAAAGCCCTTAATCTTTTTTTTCTATTTCTTTTCATTGATTCTCTACCTTTAAATACCTTTAGAGAATGTTGGAGTAAGAGTTCTAGCCATTGGATGCTCTAAAATAGTCATTAGAAAACTATCCATTGAAAGCTGTCCGTGCAGATCGAGATCTTTCAGTTTTTCACGAGATCTCTTGCCAGATTTTGAGACGTCTCGCCAGAGCTGCGAGATCTCTCAAAAAATCTATGAGACCTCTTGCTCTTAGAGCATAGAAATGAAGTTTCTATCTCCTGAGAATGAGATGTCTCGAGTTCAACTCGAGACCTCCCAAGACTGTGCCAGAAAACTATTTCATTATGCCAGACCACTCAAGAGCTCTCGAGAAAAATTCAAGACGTCTTGAAAAACCCTGACTTCATTTTTCTTCAATGTTTGTCCTTCTAAACTTGAGTTTCTTGGCCCCAAACTCTTTTCAACATAATTGCTTCCTTTAATTTTAATTTATCTTCTTTCAATCATACTTTCTTCATACCAAGCCATCCAAATATGTGTGAATTTGCTCTTTTAAGTATTTTGGCATGGCATCTTGAGAGAATTTATTCTTGAGATAAATTCTTCATTTTGGATATTTGAAAAATCCTACACATTCTTGAAATACATTATTAGATATATAATATACTCAATATTTTGGAATCATCAAAATCAATCTCAAGGTCAACACATAGGTTGTTGTATGCCATATAGGTTGGTTGTCCTCTTAATCAAGGAATGTAGAGACACTGGTACGGCATATAGGTGAGATGTATGGGTACATCATCATTGAACATGACCAACTCTAGAGCATTCTGTTGTCAAGATTATCTCTGATGGGATATAGGTATAAGTATCCCTTAGATCTGAGATCATCTCAGTGACTTACAAGCAACTCACTATACTTTAGTACCAAACTAACTAAATTTTTAATTCAGTAATGGAAGGCTTTTGGGCACAGTCAAATACTTGCGAAGTTAGAATGTTATCAAGATAGAATTGACCACTCTAAGAGTTGGAGAAGAATGTATCACTATATTTCAATATAGCAAAATCTTGATCAGAAAATTCCATCAGATGGATTTGATATTTTAAAATATAATATGGACAACCTAATCATAGTTGATAATTGATATCTAAGGTTTTCCATGAGCATATTGGTCAAGGGTATGAATTATATGAAAACTATATCCGCATGGGTTCTACGGATGTTGTTCTACACATTCGATCTATCCGACCGTTAGGTACCATTGCTAGATGATTACTTTGATTAGTGTAGAAATTTATTTCAGTGCTACCAACTTAGATTTGGACCTATGAGGTCACACACATTAGAGCTCATGATTTGATCAGATGATTGATTAATGATTAAGAATCGTTCTAGGGTTAAACGATCAATACGATTGATGTTTAACCTAGTGCAAGTGTTGCAGGAGGATCGATTAGCAATTTAATTACTAATTGACTTAATTTGATTAAACCAAAGAATTGAGATTAATTCCAACTAAATATAATTTAATTAGATTTAGTTTGGACTTGATTGGATCAAGTCCAATTGGCTTATTGGATAAGCCAAGTGTAAGAAAAAACTAGTCCTAGTTCAACTAAGACTTGGGTCAACCCAATTTTTTAATTTGATTAAAAAATTAAATTAAAATTAAATATTATTTAATCTAATTTAATTAAGTACTTAATTTAATTAGAACCTTATTTTATTTAGTTGACTTGGTTTTGATTTAATTTGGTTTGAGAAACCATGTTTGACCAAGTCATAGATCGAATCCTAGTGAGACTAGGATTCCACCTTGTGCCACCTTAGCCCTCCGCACCCCCCATGCCTATTTTTTAGGAATTTTTTATGAAAATACTCTTCCCCTAATCTTCATGCATGCCTCCTCTCTCCCTCTTTTTCTCATATGATAATTTTGTAGTTGACCAAATCAAAAGGAGAAGTATGTTTTGATCTAGGATTCTATAAAATAGAATCCTTATAAACTAAAACACCTCCTTCTAATTGTGCTGCCCATACCTTCTTTATTTTTTCTAAATTCTATAGTAAATGAAGAAGTTTTTATGCACCCCTATTGCTAGTCCACGGCAGGAAATAAGGTAGGGGCGTCCAATAGTTGGGTGCCCCAACAACTTGCCATATTATATCCTTTCCTTGTTTGAGTTATTGACCAAACTTGGACTCCGCATATCATTTTATTTAGGATGAATTTTTAACTAAAATTTTTATGAAACATAGATCATTAAGAGAGCTTTGAGGTGTGTAAAAATTAAGGAGAGATAACTTCTAGGCATGGGGATTCTATAAACACCAAACTAGGTGTCTAGGTGAGAGAAAAGAGAAGAAGAAGAGGGTCTTCTTCTAGGACTGTTTTGATTTTCTCTTCTCCTCCTCCTTTTGAGATTTCTTTGAGAGTGACTCAAATTTGAAATCTCTCTTCTTTCTTCTGATATTTTAGAGAATCCATGTCTCAAAAAAGAAAGCATTAAATCGACCGTCGAATAGAGATCAGCACAGTACTAGCATGCTGTGCTGATTTCCTACATCAGGATCTTAGATCATATTCGTGGGTCGTTGTGGATGACTCCTAGAGGTGGATGCGTTGTGCGGCTCATGACATTCATCCTCAAAGTTAGATTAGCAGTTAGAACATCAAACTTGCCGGTTCAGATTCTAAGCTTTATTCATATAGGCTACATTAGATGTAGTATTGTAGAATAGTGATGAGATTCAACATGTTATCTTTTCTTTGTATTTTTGATTATAAATTTAATAATCTATTATGATTATGTATAAATCTTATCTATTAGTATTTTTTATATTTTTAATATAATATTTTGATTTTTTTAAGTTCTTTCCATTGCATGTTCTAGAATAAAATTTCAAGATCTACACATGAAACTAGATCTAAGTTCTTTGATAATCTATAACCATAATAGTTGATGATATCTCTTGATAATCATATGTGGGCTTTATAGGTCTCACACTTTCTGTCTATTGCTCTTTTCCTTTTGAAGATCATCCACACCTATGTGAGGGTAGTTGTTTGAGGTACAATTCATCTCTAACTAAAGATCCTTAAGATCATTGTAAGGAGTGATCTTCTTCCAACCATATCCTCCTTGAGCACGAATTATGCTTCACTTATATGTCAGGTTGGTGGTTGGAAAGCAGTTAAATAATTCAAGTGTTAACTTTTATTCCTAAATAATATGTTCATGGACTCTGTTCCTATTAGTTTGAATGTTAGGACATTAGCTATGTTAGTAAGGTTTGCTAAAATGATGGGATGATGGCTAGGGTGCGTACATTCCATGTCTAATACAAAAAATTACAAAAGGTAGATTCGTCTCCTTATAACACACACTTCTAGCATTCTATGTGGTATCTTTAATGGATCTATGCTAATTGCAAGGAACCAAAGTGGGTTTTACTTCTCCCAAAACTTAAGAGTCGTATTGAGCTAGGAAGAAGTTACCTTTGTTCCCCAAATCTAATTATTATCTTCTTCATGTAAGGTTCTCTATGAATTAGGAAATGCATAGGGGTATAGGGTCTTGAGTTGGGAATGGGGTATGTGTATCGAAGGTTGAGCTAACTTGCTTCAATTAGACAAAGACTTTTTTTAAGGGTAATGGCATAATTTGTCGGATGTTTTTTGGTGGCACAAGTTCTTTATGAAATTTTGCATGAAGCCGAAATCTATTTAAATTACGGATGTAAAGAGGGAGGTTTATTTTGAACTTGTCCAAAAAGTTCAATATTTATCATGTTGGTGTTTGAAATGAAACCGTGTTGGAAGATTGCTAAATTTGAAGGTCCGAGACTCACCAGTGAGACTACAAAAATAGTAGTCGATGGCATGGAGGTGGGTTTCCTCTAGTGTGGACCTTCCGATGATCAAGGTTCAAAAAATTCACCAACAAGAATGGAGTAACAAGAGTTAGAGAGTGAAAAGAGCACTTAAAGAATAAAACATATCATAGATGGGTTCTTGTTTATGGATGGAGCCATAACTGATTGATGGTGATTACTTATTATAATATCAGTAGGTTTCAGTCGTTCAAATTTTATAATAGAGAGTGGGCTGAATGTTGTCGCTGTTAGATATATGTGCCCTAGAACCAGAATTGGTGACATTGTAATACACTTCTAGGGGCAAAATTTAATTTTGACTAATATCAATAAAATGGGTTATTTTCTATCACATATGTTATTTTGTTGTCTGTGATACATCCTTTGAGTTAATGTAATGATAATTCATATTTTCAAGAGTTGAAAAATTTAAGACATGAATATCATTTATTAACTCATAAATTGCTCCCGACCATAGGATCATCACGAGGATGGTGATGATCTGAAGGTTGGTGTACAATGCTTCTCTTTAGTAGATGAGTCTTGAGTCTAGGTGTGGAGACACAGAGCAAGAGGTATATGTCACTGTAGAGAATCGAGGGCACTGAGCGTGACCACCTCATCTCTCTCC
>QRFJ01002708.1:41076-212094 GCA_006176705.1 Cocos nucifera
GCTCGATTGTGAAGTACATGCCAATTTCTTGAAAATAGTTATTCAAGACAACGCATTGAAAAAATAGATAAGCTTGATGAGAAAGTCTCACAAGTGGAACGAGCTAAGACCAATTGAACCAATCAAGTTGAGCCAATTAAGAATACTACCTCCTCCCTTATTAGATCGGAAAGAGTTTTCCGTTCGCCTGAAGATATAGGGATTATTTCGAGAAAGTAGAGGAAATATTTTCGTAGGTTAAGTGCTCATGGTATGATCCCAAAATCTACACACAACGATCACATCATCAAATATACTTGAGATGGCTAGAGGCATGCAGTCAAAAATTGACTCGATGCCACCAAACCAAGTCTGGACCTTGGTAGATCCCACCAGAAGGTATAGTACTATTGGGTGTAAATGGATCTCAAGAGAAAGATTGGTTTAGATGGAATTGGAAACATTCAAGGCTAACATTGCAAAAGGTTATAGTTACGTGAAGGCATTGACTATCAGGATACCTTTTCCCCAGGCTATGCTAAAATCCATCCGGACATTGCTTGCCATTGCAGCCTATTTCGATTATGAATATGGCAAATGGATGTGAAAAGCGTTCTTAAATGGATATCTTGAGGAAGATATCTATATGGAACAGCCCTAGGTTTACATCCGTGATACTGATCCAAGGTTTGCAAGCTGCAAAGGTCCATTTATGGACTTAAGCAAGCATCTCGGAGCTGGAACACTCGTTCAATGATGTAATAAATATTTGGTTTCATTTAGAAACAATGAGGAACCGTGTGTTTTCAAAAAGGTCAGTGGAGCGCTGTTGTCTTCCTCGTATTGTATTGTGATTGACATCCCCTTATGGAATGATATTCCCATGTTGACGATAGTCAAAATGTGGGTTGTCAAGGAATTCTCCATGAAAGACCTAGGTGAAACATCCTTTATTTTTAGGAATTAAGGTCTATAGGATAGACCGAAAAGGATGCTAGAGACTTTCAAAATACTAGAGAGAATATACTAAAGAGGTTATATAAAACCTTAAGAGAGATTAATACCTTCACATGGGTATTCATCTTTCCAAGAAGATTGCCCCAGCACACCTGAGAAATAGAATGCATGAGCAAATCCCTTATCTTCTGCAATAGGGCCTCATGTATGCCACTATTAATGTCACGACCTGATTAGCCATGCTGTGAGTGTCAACAAGCAGATATCAGTCAAATCCAGGTGAGAACACTGAACTTGTTCGAAATATATCCTTAACTACTTAGAAGAACTAAGATATGATGTTGGTCTTTGGTAATGAGAACTCCAAGTCTAGGTACACAGACTCGGATTTTCATGTCCGATATAGATGATCGAAAGTCGACATCTGAACAGTCTTTATGTGCAATGTGGTACTATCAGCTGAAAGAGTTCCAAGCAATGGTGATCCACCTCATCCTCGATTATCTTAAGAAGGTTACGTCAGTCAAGAGAGTCAACTCCATAGATAAGTGCAGACCACTTACAAAGCCATTGGCCAGACAGAGAATCGAAGTTCCACCTTAGAAGATGGACTTAGACTTGTAGCTAATTGGCTTTAGGATAAGTAGGACATGTTAGATATATGTGCCCTAGAAGCCAGAATTGGCTGACATTTGTAATACACTTCTAGGGGCAAAATTTATAATTTGACTAATATCAATAAAATGGGTTTTTTCTATCATATGTATATTTCGTTGTCTGTGATACATCCTTTGAGTTAATGGTAATGATAATTCATATTTTCAAGAGTTGAAAATTTAAGACATGAATAATCATTATTAACTCATAAATTGCTCCCGACCATAGGATCATCACGAGGATGGTGATTGATCTAGAAGGTTGGTGTACAATTGCTTCTCTTGTTTGATGGCTTGAGTCTACGGTGTGGACACCGAGCAGAGACAAGGGTACTTGTTAAGAGAATGAGGGCACTGAGCGTGACCACTCGTATCAGATAGTCATTAGGGAGTCTACCTTTTCGTCAATGACTAACTCGACTGCAGTAGTGTGTCTGGTTCTGACCTGAGGTGCATCAGCAGTTCACCTTGAGGGTTGTATAAGTTTGACGTACACCATTACTCGTCTCCTAGACCATATGGAACCCTGAGGTGTATGTTGGCTATAGCATGTTCATTGTAGGAACGATGGCATCAAGATGGAATCTATCTACCTCGGTGGTCAGAGGAGCAGCCCTATGATAATCATAAGAATCAAGTCAGAAATTCATGGCCATGGTAGAGTGAAATAATAGAAAGAATTTCTATTTAGATTTTCGCATCGGACTCGAATCGAATTATTACATCATATGACAAAGACTAGGGTTTGATGAGTTTACCTTAACCCTAATCTGATCGAGGCTCAAGATAGAAGAACTTAATCACACAGGTAGCTGCACCAAGAGGTTCGCATTCACTCTGATGGGTTGCCACCATATACTGCTAGGTGTTGGACAAGGACTCCATCTCCTTTTTGTGGATTCCAATTAGAGTTCTTCTAAGAATCAACTTTGACTGGTCTTAGGCACCCTCTAAGGAGGAATCCAGGGAACTCTATTTCCACCAATCAGATTTAGATCTGATTTCACAAAGGGTTGTGATTGGTTGGGAAGAAGAGGAGTTGGATCACAGGTATTCTATAAATAAGACCCTCGCCCAACTCAAAGATTGATTGAGATAAGAGTTTCCATATGCCCAAAGGCCTTTTCTCCTCTCCTCCTATATGCCAATGCTTCTTCTCCCTCTTCTCTCCACGTCCAAAATAGTTTTGGAGCTTGGTTGGTGTGATCCAGATCAAAGAAAGACGATCAAAAGCAAGAAGACTGCACTGCTGCAAAGGATGACTGCTGATCTTCAAAAGGAGTTTTGAAGATTCTCCAGATCAGATCCAGATCTGATTTTTGAAGATGTGATAGAGAAGAAAAGGATCTCTAGATCTAGTCCAAGTGGATACTGATAGAGGCCAGGCGCTTGAGTGGCTAGATCCAGAACCTTCCACTGCATACAGGATCATCCAGGGATAATTGGATTATCCAAATTAGGTAAATTAAATTTAATTTAATTTATCCTTATTTTATTTTATTTATTAAAATAATAAGAATCAAATCTAAAACATTCCAAATCTGATATAGATCAAAGAGAAAAATTTTTGAAATATATCTCTTGATCTAATCAGATCTGAACGAACCTGGATCAGAAAATCAGGATTTCCCTTCAGTCGCCATCTATTGGTGGTTAGCTATTATCTATGAAAATTTGGATAAAGATTGGACACTTTTGAGCTTGATCATAGGTCATTTGATTTGAAATTACACTGTCGGAGCTAGGATCAGATGAACTAAACTTGAGGGTTATTCTTTGGACAATGGATGATAAGCTTGTAGATCAGTTTTCTGATTTGGATTGGAATAGGATTGCTTCAACTATCCTTAGAAGCTTGGCTATTTTTAAAGTTGGCTCTTAATGGAGGTTGGTATTTTGGTTTGAAGTTGTATTGTAGATGTTGAGGTCAGAAGAAATGAGCTGGAGAGCTATCTTGAAGGCTAACTGCTTGAACTGGATTTATAATTAGAGCATTGAGGTTGGATGAACTTGAAAGCTAAACAGCACTATCACTTAATTTAAATTGCAATTAGTTTGTTATCACTGAGTTAATGGAGTTTGGCCATATCCAAGGTTGGATCCTATTGAAATCTTTTGTTACAGAGTGACCGTCACTTATCTTGAATCGGAGATCAGAATCAATCAAGTACTGAGCCTCCCTAGTGGCTGAAGTTCATTTGACTAGAAGTCAGGTCATGGCAAGATCTACTACTATGATGACATTGTTATCAAGCCTGAATCGAAGGTCAGAATTAATTGCATTTATGGAGCAAATCCTTTGCTGTTGAGCAGATCTTGGAAACTGATCTAATGTTACCTTGGACAGGATTGTATCTTGAGTCTGAATAACATGCTCCGAGGACCAATAATGTTCGACCCACTTAGATTTCGTCAAGAAATAATTTTCTTCAGCACTTGTCCACTTACTCCTAAGTTTGAAGTTCGGATGAAGGGAGTACCATCATTTGTGATTATCAAAGTCCAATTCTACTTTCATGTCTTTGGGATGTGCCATTTTTTGGATATTTCAAGCTAGCATAGAAGCTTCATTATTACGGAATGACCTAAGACAATCTTAGATTTAAAAATTTTCTTTGGCACAGAGCTCAATTGTATGGTGCAATAACTACTCTGCTTGATATCTGCAACTACAATAATGGTCTGGACATGTGGTAAGCTAGGATTAGGCAATGGCGATTCATAATCATAATAGTTTATAGCACTATCAACTATTTAAACTCTTTTTTTCTCTTTGTTTCTTATTCTGAGTTTTCTTCTTCAATTCTTCTTCTACCATTGCCTTCACTGACTTCGTTTACTCTTGCTCTTCCACCACTACAAGAATCTAGACTATTAGCGATGGTGAAATATCATTTCTAATAGTTGGTCTACTATTGCTAATACTGATACTGTTGATAATACCGTCGTAAAAGCCAATCTAAAAAATTCTTATCACTAATTGGGACCATAGTAATGGTAGAAAATGCCATCGCTAATAATAGAATTAGTGACGACTTCAAAGATGAAACAAATTCATCTCTAATTAATTTTTTTAAAAAAATTTTAAAAAAATTAGTGATAGCATATTCATTGCTAATATCATTGCTAATAATTATTAGCAACAAATTATTCTATCTCTGATACCATCTCTTATTTTATTTAATTTTTAAATTAACTAAAAATAATAATTTAAGAAATATTAGCGATGGCAGATGCCGTTGCTAATACTGATGGTAATACTTAATTCAATTTTTTTAAAAAAATTAATAATAATATTTTTTAAAATTTATTTTAGTTAATTATAATGAATTATGGTTCTTAATACCTATTATAAATAAAATCCAAAGATAATATGATAATCAAAAGTTTAAAACTAATTATATTATATTAAAAATAAAAATTATATAATTTTTTATAGGCAATAAAAAAAATATAATACATCAAAAAAAAAATCAGGTCTAATCCTCATCATCATTAGCCTCCTCCTCCTCCTATTCCTCTCTAACAGTTGGTGGATGAATGCTAGATGTCCCAGCATCCTATAATAAAAATAATAAAATAATATTAATAAGTTTTGATACGGAGGCGTATCTTTCGATATACTTTTTTAATTCTCAAATAGATTATTTTTACACATTCTATTCGATGATATGGAGCTATAGACACCTTTGATCTATCGATTAAATAGTTAGATTAAATTTTTAGCCCCTAGATCCCCTTCCCAGACTTAAACCTAAATATATAAAGCTTCTAAAAATAAAAATTTAAAATAATTATAATAATTTAGTAATATATACTTGATGTGATGGTTGGGATGATGAGCCCAGCTGGTCATGCAGTTGTAGGTCTCGGAGAAGCTCTATGACCATGTCGTGGATGGCATCCAGGAGACTTTGAGGTCGCTATCTTAGAAGCCTCTGCACGACCTCCTCCATGTGTGCATTACTTTAGGTCTGGGATGTCGAGGCCTGTGAGGATGCCAAAGGATATCGAGATGGTAGAGGGGCGAAGTTGTGGCCAAATTCTATGATCCGGCTCCTACTCATCCCATCGGTGGTGCTGAGCCATCCCTTAAGATCAAGGGGGTCTCAGAAGATAGATCATCACCATGCCTCTCAGTAATATACTCTGCATAATGCATATGCACCATTAAAAAATATATTAGTTATAATATTAAAATTAGATGCTGTAATAACTTAATTAATAATAAAGGTTGAAGTTCTTACTATGATCTATCGTGACATAGAATCTAAATTGTCACCAGTCCTCCTAGACTGATGTGTGGCCCACCACAACTACAGCTGATCTGATGGATGACCTAGCTGCCGTGAGTACAATAAGTAAATAATAAAATTAAATTAATTAAAATATGCATATAAGATTTTTTACAATCCTAGTGAAGAACTTTTATATTGATTTCTTATCAGTCTATTGGCCACAACATGCACTATTATAGAATGGAGGTACGGCAGCACATAATATTGTAGCGATTTTAAAAACCGCTGCAATAAACTCTACAGCAGTGGTTATGAATAACTACTATCATAGGTCTAACATATAGTAGTGGTTACTATCAATCACTGCCATAGGTCAACTTATAGTAGCGATTATATAAAACCACTATAATAGATTGATCTATAGCAGTGGTTTACAATAACTGCTGCCACAGGTCAACCTATGGCAGCGGTTAATGAACCACTACCAAAGATCCTACCATAAATTGAATCTATGGTGGTAGTTAGCCATAACTGCTATAACAGACTAAACCTATGGTAGCAGTTAGCTATAACTGCTATTATAGGTTTAACCTATAATTGCAGTTTTTTATAATCGCTGCCATACGTACAGTCTATCACAGTGGTTTCTTATAACCGCTGCTATATTTCTTTTCATATTTTTTTAAATATTATATAATTCTAAAATTTAATGCACATCTTCACTATTCATTATCTTAATAATTATCATTAGAGTGTCATCATAAAAGATCGTCTCGATCCAATAGCCCTAGCTTCATCAATTAATAAAATTTGATTTAGATGATCATGAACGACGATGCGATGATCTGATAGATGAAGACCATTGGTGGATCCAAAAACCTACAACGATGATCACGATGATGTTTTAGTATACTATCAAAGTTTCACTTCAATCCTATATCATTATAATAGTCAATTTAGTAAGGAATAATTTTGACTATTAAATGAGAAATAAGTGATCAAAAGATCAAACAACATCTGATTATGAGTTAATTATTTAGTTAAATAATCTTAGCTATAATTTTAATTATTCTATATAGTAATGATCGTAAAATCTAAATAATTTTTATATGAACTATTCACATTAAGCAAATCTTATAAAACCACAAGCACAATTACTAAAAAAGTTTAAGAATGGGTATTAAGCGATATATAGTTTTGGATAGTTTTTAGACCCATAGTTTAAATTTTATGATCACTACAATAAAAATGATTAAAGTAATAGTCAAAATCATATATCTAAAAAATTATCTCACAATGGAATGTCATCTAGTACTTTAATCACTCATTTCTTATTTAACGACTGAAATCATCCTATAATAAATTGACCATGATAATGATATTTGATTGAAGTGAAACTTTGATAGTATGATACAAATGGCACCAAGATCATCATTGCAAGTTTTTGGATTAATCGATAGTCTTTATCTATCAAATCATCATGCGATCGTTCATAGCCATCGAAATTAAATTTTTTTGATCAATATAGCTAGGGCTATTAGATCGAGCCGATCTTTTATGATGACACTCTAACGATAATTACTTAGATAATGAATAGTGAAGATAGGCTTTAAATTCTAAAATTATACCATATTCAAGATAAAATATAAAAATTTTATATTTGTATCTATAGCAGCAGTTGGCAAAAAATGCTACTATAGGCCTATTACAGTGGTTGTTAATCACTGCTATAGGATATATAGTAGCCATTTCTGATAATCACTGTAATAGACCAATGGTAGTGGTTTCGAAAACTGCTACCATAGTCTAACATAAATTTTTGCTCCGCATCGATCTTTTCATCCTCCATAACTCCACTCTCTCTTTCTTTCTTCCTCTTCCTCTTTACTCGAGCCCTAGCTGCCCTTCCCACCACCAACCCACCCCTCCACCGATCTGCCCCATTGCCAATCGCCTCCCCACCCGCCTCTCTCTATCTCTCTTTCTCTCTTCTCGCCTTGGCCCTAGCTACTACCTCATGCCGGCCCGCCTACCACAGCCCCCTCCCTCAGCCTACTGCTGGCTTTGGCTCCCTTGGCTCTCTCTAGCTCTGGCACCCTTAGCTCTCTCCTCCCTCAGCCCTGCACTGGCTCCATCCCTTCATCACTACCCCCTTCCTCAGCCCCGATGCTCCCTTCCCTCTAGCACCACTATGGCCCTATCTCCTCAGTCCCAACCTGCCTCGCTACTTGCTCCTTTGTCCCTATACTCCCTCGGCCCCAGCCGTGCACCCGCCCATCACCCCTTGGCCGCACCCACCGCCCACCTTACCGTCGACCACCTCCGCCTATACCCTTTGACTTCATTATTTTTATTAATTAATTAATTAATTAATTCATTTATATTATTTAATTTTTTTATTAATTTACCTCTTAAAGCATATATATTATATGACTTGGATTGCTAACATGTTAATGTGATTTTTGATGCTTAATGAATATAATATTAAATTTATTATATTATTCATAAATTATTTATTATTATATTCATAAATTATAATATATTCATAACTTTATATTATATTTTAAATTACTAAATTTAATATTATTTATTATTTTATATTCATAAATTAAAATATATTTATAACTTAATATTATATCTTAAATTATTAAATTTAATACTAATAAAAATATTATATATATCATTTTTTATTTTGTTATTTTTTGTAACATTTTATTTTAAAAATTTAGTTTTTTTTATAAAGAGGCTATGATGATTTTGAAGGAAAAAATGCTATTTTTTTGATGCAGTTCATTCAGATCTGATTGGATCAAGAGGGATATTTTAAAATTTTTCTCTAAGATCCTAATCAGATCTAAGACTCTTCAGATTTGATCATATTGATCTGATAAAAAAAAATTAATTTAATTTAATTTAATTTAATTTAATTATACCTTTGTTATGGGTAATCCTATTATCCTGTGATGATTTCAATGTTTGTCTGAGGTTTTGGATGTAGCCACGCAAGCGTCTGGCCTTATCGATATCCACTCGAGCAAGATCTAGAAATCTTCTTCTTCTCAATCTATCCTCCAAGATTAGATCTAGATCTAATCTTGAAGGTCTTCAAAATGGCTTTTGAAGATCAGTCATTGTCTCTTGTAGTAGTGCTGCCTTCTTCCTTTCCTGTCATCTTTCACCTACTTAGATCGCACCTAACTCATGCCCAAATCCTCTTGGGCATGGAGAGGAGAGAGAGGACTAGAGGGTGGCATAGAGAAGGAGGGAGAGGGGCTATATGGCATGGGCTAAGGTAGAAACTCTCTCAATCTAGGCGTAGATAGGGTTTTTATAGACCCTACTGCACCATGCAGTGCCACAATCTTCCAAACCAATCATGACCCTTTGTGCAATCAGATCTAAATCTAATTGATGGGATGACATCATCTGATCTAATCAGATTAGAGTTCCTCAAAACTCTCCTTAGATGGTGCCAAGACTAGGTCAAACAAGGCTCTTTGGCGCCATCAAGTTTGATTCCCTAAAGCAACTGGAGTCCCATCTGTATGGGACTCCAATCCTTATCCACATGGGGCTTACGCCTCCCTAGGCATGCACCCTTTGTCTCTCTACCTTTTAGTGGAGGGACAAGGGTCAAAGTTCTCTCCTATGGGTGCATGACACATAGGCAGATGTCTAAGTGTCAAAGGTCAACATTTGACCAAAGTTTAAAGATAAGATTTAGCAGGTGACGAAAAATGGTAGGTGTTGTCTCAAATTTATCTCATAAATTAAGACAAACTTTTTCTGACTTGGACAAGCTCTAGTCAGACCAAATAAAGATTCCTGAGTGAGCCTAAAAATATTTGGCTCAGTCGAGACAAGCTTTAATGATTGTTAAAGGAGAACATTAGGCTTAATTATATTCTAGCATGATTTTCTTGAACCTAATTGAATCTTATTCAAATCAATTGAACTAGAATAGTCCAATTGATGATATCCAAATCCAAACCCTTATTTGTATGACCTAGTTAGGTTCAGTTTCATATGGTAATGGGATATGTTATGATCTCTATCATCGACATCATCGAAATATCTTCTGATGGATCAGAACTTTTCTGATTCATACAACTAGTATGATCGATCATCCAAATCATTCTAATTGCTTCCAAAATCCATCAGTGACACCTAGCAGCATATGATGGCAACCCATCAGAACTAAAAATGAACCTCTCGGTGCAGTTACCTATGTGATTAAGTTCCTCTCTCTTGAGCTCCAATCGGATTAGGGTTAAGGTGATCTCGTCAAACCCTAATATCCATCATATGAATTAATCATTCGATTTAAGTCCAATGTGAAAATCCTAATAGAAACTCTTTCTATTATTTCACTCTACCATGGCCATGGGCTTATGGACTTGATTCTCATGATCATCATAGGGTTGCTCCTCATCTACCAAGGTAGATAGATCTTCTATTGGTGCAATCCAATTCCTACAATGAACATGCTATAGCCAACATACACCTCAGGATTTTGAATGGTAAGAAGACCGAGTTATGGTGTAGTCAAACTATAACACCCTTAAGGTGAACTATCGATGCACCTTAGGTCAAAAAACCAGACATACTACTGCAGCTTCAAGCCAATCATCGACGAGAAAGTAGACTTTCTGATGACTGCTCGAGGTGGTCATGCTTAGTGCCCTCATTCTCTAACGAGTACCTATACTCTCGCTCCGATGTATCTACACCGTAGACTCATGACTCATCTATCCTAAAGAAGCGATCATACACCAACCTTTCAGATCAATCACCATCGTCATGATGATCCTACGGTCGGGAGCATTTTATGAGTTAATAATGAAAATTCATGTCTTCATATTTTCAACTCTTGAAAATATGAACTATCATTACCATTAACTCAAGGGATATATCATAGACACTTTCAAATACACACTGCGATAGAAAATAATTCATTTTATTATTTATAGTCAAAATTATAATTTTGCTCTTAGAAGTATATTACAAGTATCAGCCAATCTGGCTTCTAGGGCACACACATATCTAATAGATTTATGATGAAAAATGGTTAATTCTTGGTATGATTTTAGTGATATGAGCTCTCTTATTTTTTCTCTTATTCTATAAATATTTTAATAGTTCCAAATGGTAAGGTGATCTTGGATGGCCAGCGACTATTTAGCGGACAACCATTCACAGTCGATTTGGTTTAGTTGTAGCAGATATCGAAAGTATGTTGCAATGCATGATTAAATGATGAATCTAATTAAGCCTCCTTTTTACTTTTATTTTCTTTATTTTTTTAGTTTTTCTAAAATTTAAGGTAAGTTCTATTCTAACTAACCTAAGGAGTACTCCTTAATGCTTTTGAGATGATATATAATGGGAATATTAGAGACAGATTTTTCTTAATCTTGGAAGGTAGATAGAAAGTGAAATTATTTATTTTACTCCTCTTTAATTATTTATGAATATAATTCATGTTGTAGAATTTATTTTATTTTTTTAAAATTTTATTATAATATTTATTAATCATTTATAATATTTATAATAAATATTATAAATATTTATTATAAATATTATAATTATCTATCGATTGTGGATTATGCTGGTGGATAAGAGAACTCCTATCGATTGGTTCTAGATCGTGTCAGTGGATTCTAGGCTGGGCCATGCTGGCAACCTTGGGCCATGTCGTGCTGGTGGCCGTGGATAGTCTTGGGCCATGCCGACAGTCTTGGGTCGCTTGATCTTTTCTATCAATTCTGCATGATGTAAGAGTGTGATAAGATTTAAATAGACTCCAATTAGTTAGAGTCTATTTGTTGATGCTTTATTAATATTATTGTTTAACATGTTATATTGATTAATGTTCATTAACATTACAAGTCATGATAGTACTGAAATGCCATCTAACTTTCACTCCCACCTCTTGATAGGCTACGCGGAGCTTTGTATCTAAGTCATAGGTAAAACATACTTTACCCACCTCCACATCAGCTACCTAGGGCCCATCGATATCTACTCCTCCATCGGCATCTACTTCTCTACCAGCATCTGAGCCTCAAGCATCAGCCACATCTCTGGTACATGCTCCACCCATCAATGAGTATCCACTGGCATCCACGTCGCACGATCCTATGGCTAGTGAGTGTACATTTTTATTGCATCATTTATTTATTTATTTGTATAGTTATTATAGACTCTTATATATTTGCATAATATATTTTTATTGCAGGTGCATCATCTAGTAGGATATTTCACGGTCGCACAAGTATGCTGCACGTATGGAACCACCAGCATCAGGTGATGGTGTAATACGACATAGAGGGAAGGCCAGTAGGGGAGACCACATGGGGGATGCATTTCTTTTTTGGAGTGCTTGTGAGGTGGTCCGACATCATTTCAGTACTACCCATAGACTGGAGATTGATGGACGCTAGTATCAGGAACTGAGTATGAGAGGAGATATGAATAAATATATCTTAATTATATTTTTGTATTTAATATATTTATACTATATTTGATTAGAATAATTTCATAACTAATTTTCAATAACTTTATGTAGAGGAGGTACGACTTTCTAAATCATGAGAGAGCTCGAGATACCCAACTGAAGAAGATTGGAGAGTTGTACTGGGGCTACAAGATCAAGCTCCATAGAGGATGGCTTGAGCACCAACGAGACACTCCAGAGGAGCTTGTTCCTTGGATATAAGATCGTCTTCCAAGTTAGTGGGAGGGGATGGTTAGGCATTGGAGGAGATAGGAGTTTGAGTTTTAATTTTTAACTTTTAAATTTTTTAATATACTTAAATTTATATTTAAATACCTTTTAAATACTTGTTATTTATTTAAATATTTTTTAGGCTACCTCTCGTCAAAATTGGGTAGCTCTGGAGTACACGCACACTTTTGACTGCAAGTCTATGGCTAGTCGTGCACATAGAGAGGTAATGAATTCTAAATCTTACTAAAAAAGTTAAATTAATATTTTTTTGCATGTTTCTAATAAATTGACCCATTGTTATAGCTGATGAGAGATGGGATGATGTCCAGCCATAGTGAGATAATCCAATCTAGCTGTACGAACAAGAAGGGCAGGTCGATGAATGCCGCAACTGAGAGAATTTTTATAAATAATAAATATAGGTATGATTAGTATTATAGTATTTTTTATGATATTTTATTTGAATTTATAATTATAGGAGTAGTTAGACGTGCTTGCTAGCAAGTATTCGAACACCTCTGGCCTTCATGACCATCTATCTTAGGTCTTGGGGCCTGAGCACTCTAGGAGGATCCAATGTAGGATTGGACATATGCCGACGAGCTACTAGTTTAAGGCGAGCGTCTCTTCACATGCTTCTGGTGTCGTCAGTCGGGAGCAGCTGGAGGAGGTGTTGGCATAGGTAGCTCAGGCCAGAGTGCAAGCAGATCAAGCTAGAGAAAAGGCTGCTCAGGCTAGGGAGCAAATTGCTTAGCTATAGGGCCTTGTGACCGCTATAGTGATGAGGCTTAGTGCATATTTTGGAGCTGACTTCATGGGCTATGTGGACTTGTTGGCTGGTATTCCAGCTCTTGCCCCTCCAACTCTAGCTCCAGCTCTTCTCGATGATGATGACTTAGATGTAGATTTTGGAAACTTTTCATATATTTTTTAAAAATATTATAATAAATTTTATTTAGTAATGAAACTTAAGCATTTTAGAAATATTATTATATTTATAATATTTTTTTACATTATATATTGAACTACATTTATCAAATAAAAAAAATTAAAAAATTTATATTTTTTTATTATTCAAAATCTATGATAGTTGTTGCAAAACCGCTGCCATAGGCATGCCAACCACTACCATAGATCATGTGCCAACTAATGCAATAGTTGTATCACAGTGGTTCTATAACAACTGCCATAGATCAATTATTGCAATAGCCGACCTATGACAGCGGTTCTATAATCACTGCCATAAACTCTTTAGCAGTGGTTACAAAACCACTACCATAGATTAAAAATAATAGTAGTTCAAAGAATCCCTATAAAAATTATTATCATAGACCTATGACGATGGCCACAGTGGCAGCAGTTCGAGTAGTTTTATAATCACTGCCATAGATTAAAAATAACAGTTGTTCAAAGAACCCCTATAAAAATTGGTGTCATAGATCTACGATGACGGCCATAATGGCAGCGGTTATCGAACCACTGTCATAGGCTATGGTAGCAGTTTTTTGGGCTATGACAGCGGTTGTGAACCACTGTCGTATTCTTGTTCTGTAGTAGTGATGTCTGCAGACCGAGCCGTCCATATGTCTGATCGGATCCTGTTAGACAGTCCAATTTTATTGGGCCCTCTACCGCCTACCAGAGTACTCCTCACTGCCCCACTAGTTGTAGAGGGCCTGCCATGTATCTGCCCACATCCAGTGATTCATGAAGGATCTCTAGTTCGATGATGACTGAAAATCGGAGTGCTGGATGGCAGATTACCTAAGGCTATAGAGGTCATCTCGGAGCCTCCATGTGGCCACCTCCTTGAAGATCTTATGGCCAGCCTTCTTATCCTAGAGAGTCTCGAATCGGTAGTAGTCTTGCAAGATAGAAGCAAGCATGTATTTATATGTAATTAAAAAATTAATGTATCGAGAATTTATAAATTAAACTAGTTTTGACTTACCAAAAATATGCCCCAGGTTGCATCACGTGCTCTAGACGGTCGGCTGAAAAACTCATTCACCAACCATAGCATCAAGCATCAGATGATACCGATAATGACACGAGATACTCCAGACTCTTTAAACATGCTGCAAAATTAATTTTGAATAATAAATATTAACTCTAGAATTGCTAAATTAGAAATATATTAATTGAAGTTATAATACTTATAGTGGCTCTAAATATGGATGAGCTGTCTATCCTCCGACCAAGTTAGAGGTGCCGCAAGTCGGGCGGGTCCTCAACCACAACTCTATGTCTGTGAGTCAGTCACTATTGCATATGACTATGGGGTCATGGTGACCCCCTATCATCCGATATAAGATGTACAGAACCATTTGAGCTGGCCGCATGATCGCTCTTTCCTTGAAAGCTCTATCCTTAGCTAGATTGACTCCGACCTCTAGAAGATATAATGTATAATATTTAAAAATAAAAATCAAAATCAAAATAAGTAGATGATCTAAAATTGGTTCAAACAAAATATCTATCAAAATATAACAAGATGATCAAAATTTAACTCACGTATAACAAAGATTGTTAGTGAGCATCTATAATGTATCAGTAGTCCAATGTTTCTCGTCCAACAATACATGATAATATGTTGGTATACTAATCCCCTAATTTAAGCATTGTTTGATTCTTATCTAGCAGTACATGATAATCTCAATACATGAAAATGTAAAGAAGGCTCAGATTTGCCACTAAAAAATAAGGCATTGCACATTCTTCTACACCTTTAATCATAAGGTGGCTATAAGCGGTTGTCTGCGATATAATAGACCATCCAAGCTTGTCCTACATTCCAAGTTCTTCTGCACCAAAGTACTGTGAGATGGCTGCAAGCGGTTGTGTGCAATGTAACAGACCATCCAAGCTTGACCATACAATAATAAGAATAGAATGCATCACCTCCATTTAGGTGCATCTCGCACAAGCAGTCATCATAGCCTCTATCTCTGAGACCCCCGACCGCCTCCTTGAGCTGCAAACCAGAAATATAAATTTTATTAAAAAATAAAATAATAACTTAAAATAAAATTCATGTGCTTGCATAGCCTAGTGATCTGGTAAGCTCCAAGTCCAAACTCCAAGTATTGATACCAGCATAGAAAGATGTGGGAGATAATATGCACGGATGGAAAGTTCTAATTGTCCAATACATTTATTGATGTGCAAGAGCTTAATGGTGATAGGCTTGAGCATATGATTAGCATATTTGGTGGATTTGATCTGGTTATTGATGGAAGCCCATGTAATAACCTTTCAGATAGCAACCACCATTGTCGTGATTGACTATAGGGGGTGCTATAGTTATAGCCTTGCTTACCCTCTAGAGGATAACAACCCTAAAAAGGGTAAGCATGACTATAACCATAGCAACCCTATCCATCATGACTATGGCGGTTGTGATCTAAAAAATTACTACATGGACATCCACCAATAACCACATCAAACACCAAATGTGTTAATTATCTGCTCAAACCATCATCATTAAGCTCTTGCACATCAGCAAGGGCTTAGACAAGTAGAGTCTTTCAATCCCTTGCAATTACCTCCCACAAATCGATCTCCATACAAGTACCAATGCTTGTAATTTAGCATAAATCCACGTCTCGGGCCTGTCTGTTGGGTTTGGTGTGCATAGCGAAAGCATAGATTTCAAAAAAAAATAATGAAATCATATAACCACACACAAAATCTAGGATCATCTTATTAGAATTTAAATCATATAATATATATTTATAACATAAATAATGGTACTGAAACATATCTCTGATCACTAAACTCCAACTTGACCTTGATCACCAATAACAGTTCGTCAGAGGTTCCACTAGGTGCCCACGTGTTCACACTCCAACATTGATCCACACAGAGACTTGATCGAGACATCAGTATCTTTATTTATTTTAATTAAAATTTTTATGATAAGAACTTTAATTATTTAGGTAGAACCTTTCCTAGCCTTTGTTGTCACCCTTCTTTCATATCCCTTCTTATCTTTCTTTTTTTCCTTATCTTCCTTTGCAATCTTTCTAAGCCCTTATGCTAAAGCAGACATTTTATCCTTAATTAGGACTTTTCTTAACAAGGGAAGGAAGAAAGAAATTGGACAACTATGGAGAGTGGTAAGAAAGAAAGAAGAGTTCCCAAAATCTCCTTGACACTTTAGAGTGTGCCCCTATTTATAATGTGTGTAGGGGTGCCTCCTCAATTTTCTCACATCTATTTTCATTTAAAATCTCATGCCCATCAGCCTATCTCTTGTCTCTTTAGAAGAAATTGCCATGTGGAATACATAGAATTAATATGAAGAGGTGCCTTAAAGCAGGACTCTTCGTAAAATTTCTATGTAAGTTTCTTCTGAAGAGTTGAAAGACTTCAATATGTAGCACCATAAATTAAGGGATGAGATCAAACTTAGAGGCCATCTAATGGCCTTCAAAAGGTGCGCCAAATAGTAGGTGGTTATGAAGATAAGGCATGGAAAAATCAAAAGGCCAAAGGGCCTTTGACTTGGTCCAAGAGGCACCTACAAGCAAGGGGGCGGCAAAGACTCTTTGGTTATCCAAAAACTTGATAACCAATGAAGAGAATAACTAGCAGAAGGACTCTTCTACATCCTTTCTTCATCTAAAATCACATAACAAAATTTACATGAAAAAAAACTAAGGAAGACTTTGGCGTCAAAATTTATCCATGCACCACATGTCCTTAGGGCATGGACCAAATCCCACATGGCAAAGAAAGAGAGTCTCTGGCACATGGGTGGCTTATTTATGACACCCAATCCCTTGGTTAGCAAGCCAAGGGTCAACCCAATCAATTAGCCAAATTTGATTTGACTCAAATTGGATTTAATTAGCCCAAATTGAAACTCGATTCAAATCCAATTTGAATCTTGGTGCTAGGGTTTGCAATATGTGCTAGCATATTCAACCTGCAGACATGATCTAATCTAATTAGATCCTTGATCAATTTTTTTGTGTGTGACCCATTGGATTTCACATCTAGCCAGCAGTGGATCCGGATGCAATTTGACCTAATTTGGCTAAAACTTAACCAAACCGATTTAGATCAAAACTTGCTAACCCGATTTGATCAATTAGAACTCTTTCTAATTAATAGTCAAATTAAATTCTTTAATTTGATCGAACCCATAAGATAATATTGACATCTAGCAATGTATCATATCTATTCGGAAGATATAGAATTTTGATGGAAAAATCAAAAATATCCTTCAGTGGAAAGTTATCATGCAATAGGATCCTTCAATCATCCTGCATCCCAAATATGACTATGGATATGGAATCATGTCAGAACCATATTCATATTTATTTTGCTTCTAATCATATGATGATGATTCAATTAATGAAACATTAGAAATCATTTCTAATTTTCATCATGCTTTGATCAAAGTCTTCCTGAACCATTATTCGATTGAAGCAAGTAGAATGCAATCTCCTCTTACCAGGAGTAATCGATTCTTTATTGACCTACTCATAACCTCCATATATAATCCATCATATCCGGATCATCCCATACATGACTAAGTCATGAATGAGTATGAACCAAAATATGGATCTATGCATACAAGGTTCTGTGGTAGTCTTAGATTAAAGGATTATATGCATAACTTTTACTATGAGAACTATCTATTAACATGTAGATAAGACTCCATTAGATATTCTCGAATTGGATCAATTTAGTGAACTCATTCTCTAATGAGCACCCACATCCTTGTATTAGTGTCATATACAAGTGGTAGTGAGATCAATCACCCTTACATTAAGCATACATAAGATGTGCTAGTCTTTCCAAAAATATTGATCCCCAACTCAATGTTCTATCGACCAAGAATATTTTAGATTAGGGTTTTGAGATTTTAGATCTCACAAGTATGATCTCATCATAACTCTAAAATCATAGTTCTAATTTATGGGGTTCATCATAATCTTAAATAAATAATTAAGATGTAGTATACGATGAAATAAAATATCTTTATTTATTTAAAAATATCATTACATGAGTTTGGAAGATAAAAAATAGCCCATCAAAATATAAATTTTGATTGGCTTGAAGGTATATTCCTTTCAAGATGTACATGGGTTGACCAACTATAGTTGGACTTATGTGTAGTCTATATGGATTCTAATACCCACTAAGAAATTAATGCAATTCCATGAATTGGAGATAGAGGCTACTAGTTCGAATAAAATAGTGGAAGGAACCTTTTGATTAAAGTTTAAATCTTTAGGTTCAATGAATCAACTACTAATTAGGCTTTTGGTTCTTCTTTATGCAGTTAAATCCTAACCACAGTTGCTCCATTCACTGTTAGATAGTGATAAACTTATGGAATCCAACTTCGATAATAAGTATCGAAAGTTGAATGTTGTTCAGCAGCATGAAGTAGTTTGTGCTGGGGCTTCTATGTCCAGTTTAAACATAAGATCCAAGAATAACCTAGACCAAGCAGAATACTTCCACTATAAGAAGCAGGGGCATTGAAAGAGGAATTGTCCTTAGTATCTTGATTTTCATGACCCCAATAGGCTAAAAAAGAGAGATGAGCAAGTAGTTTCTAATCAAGGATGTTATATAATAACACCTTATAATTTTTCTATTTGTGATACTTCTACTTAGGTATTAGATACTGGAAGTCTAGTCCATATTTACAATATATTGCAAAGACTTCAAATTAGTAGAAGATTTGAAAATAATGAACGATTCCTAAATGTTGGAGATGGAAGGTCTGTTCCAGTTCTATCTATGAGAATAGTTCAACTTATTCTCAATACTAATATCATTTCTTTAAATGAATATCATTATTGTCCTTCCTTTCTGATGAATACAATCTCTATTAGCCTTTTGGCCAAAGATAGTTGTCATTTATCTATAAAGAAAGATTATTATGATATCATTATGAATGATATTACAATAATGCAAGGATAATAAAAAAAATGGTATTTACATTTTATCATAGCTTGTGAGTGTATTGTACACTTCTAGAAAACATTCTAGATTAGATAACATCTCTGATATCTACCTATGGCACTGTAGGCTAGGTCACGTAAATAAGAACAAGATAAATAGGCTGACTCAAGAGGAAATCCTCGAAGTTAGTGATTATGAATCACTTTCAACCTTTGAATCTTGTCTTCTTGGTAAAATGACTAACCTTTTACTAGAAAAGGTGAGAGAGCTATTGAGCTCTTAGGTTTAGTACATACTGATGTATGTGGACCAATGAGCATAGGTACCAGAGGTGGATACTTCTACTTCATTACTTTCATAGATAATTTATCCAGGTATGAATATGTTTATCTAGTGAAACATAAGTCAGATTCATTTAAAATATTCAGAAAATTCTAAAGTAAAGTAGAAAAATAAATTAAAAAGGATATTAAAACTCTTCGATCGGATCAAAAAGATGAATATCTATCCATTGAGTTCTTGATATATCTAGGAGAAAATGAAATTCTCTTATAATGGACTCCTCCGAAAATATCGCAGCATAATGGTGTATCGAAAAGGAGAAATCAAACATTATTAGACATGGTTCGATCCATGATAGGATTTTTCAGTATGCCTATTTCATTTTGGGGGTATGATCTTGAGACTGCATGTTATATATTTAACAATGTACCGAGTAAATCTATCGCAAAAACTCCATATGAGATATGGACTGGGCATAGGCCTACACTCTCTCACCTATGGGTTTGAGGTTGTTCGATCTATGTCAAATATTTGCATACAGATAAGCTTGGACTCCAGTCTGATAAGTGTATGTTTATAGGATATCCTAAAGAAAGTAAGGGTTACTATTTCTACCCTGCTGGAGAACAAAAAATGTTCGTCAATCTTAAGATAATCATTTTAAAAAAGAAGTTTCATGGCGAAGGAACTATTGCCTCAAATGTTGAACTTGATGAAGTTCAACAGGTAGAAAAATCGACATCTATAGTTGAACCTAAGTTGGATGTGATTAGATCAGATCTGGAGCCCAATGTACCTGCACTATTAAGATGATCCGATAGAGTACCACATCAGTCGAATAGATACTATATTTCTTGATCCGGGATGGTGATCCCATCGAACTCGATGAGAACGATGAGGATCTGATCACCTATATGGATGCAATACAGAGATCCGATTCTGAGAAATGGCTTGAGGCAATGAAATCCTAAATGAAGTCCATGAAGGTCAATGATATGTGGATATTGGTTGACCCACCTGAAGGGGTTAAACCCATTGGGTGTAAATGGGTCTTCAAAAGAAAAAGGGGTACAGACGGAAAGGTGAAGACCTATAAAGCTCGTCTGGTTGCCAAGGGGTATCGTTGACATTATGATATTGACTATGATGAGACATTCTTTTCCATGGTAATGCTTAAATTCATTTGGATAATGCTTGTGATAGCTATCCATCTAGACTATGAGATCTAGCAGATGGATGTGAAGATAGCTTTTCTAAATGAAAAACTGACCAAAGAGGTGTATATGATACAACCTGAGGGGTGGACATCTACAAATGAGTCCAAGATGTGCAAACTTTAGAGATCCATTTATGAATTGAAGCAGACATCTCAGAGTTAGAACATGCATTTTGATAAGGTGATCAAAATGCATGGCTTCGTTAAAAATGGAGAAGAACCCTACATTTACAAATGGGCAAATGGTCCAATAGTGGTATTCCTTATTTTGTACATGGATGACATTCTCTTAATTGGGAATGACATCCTCATACTACAAGGAATAAAAGTCTGATTGTCATCATAGTTCTCTATGAAGGACTTGGATGAAACATCCTACATCCTATAGATAAAGATCTATAGGGATAGATCTAAAAGGATGCTTCGATTATCTCACTCTACGTACATAGATACTATGCTGAAGAGGATCAATATGAAGAATTTTAAAAAGGACTATCTCTCGATGGGCCATAAAATTTTTCTCTCTAAGAAAGATTGTCAAACAACTCCTAAAGAGAGAGCGTATGAGTAGAGTCCCATATGCTTTCACAGTGCGATCTATCATGTACGCCATGATATGTACGAGATTAGATGTGGCATACTTACTAGGAGTAGTAAGTAGATACCAGTCTGATCCTAAACAAAATTACTAAAAAGTGGTTAAAACCATCCTTAAGTATTTGAGAAATACTAAGGATCAATGGTTGGTTTATGGTGAGTTAGATCTGAAACTTATGGGATTTACAGACTCCAACTTTCAATCTGACCATGATGACAGTAGAAGCATATCAGGATATATCTTTACTCTAAATGATGGAGTCAATTACTGAAAGAGTTTCAAGCAGCATACTATTGCAGACTCTGTTTACGAAGTAGAGTACATCACAGCATCAGATGTCTGTGAAGAAAGCTATGTGGTTGAGAAAGTTTATCACCGAGCTCAGAGTATCATCCTTCCTAGATGGTCTGATCTTGCTCTACTATGACAGCACTGGTGCCATAGCTCAGGTGAAGGAACCAATGGTACACCTATAGACGAAGCACATCCTGTGCTACTTCCACTTAATCTGAGAGATTGTGGATCGAGGTGATGTCGATCTTCAGAAGAGTGATAGGAAGGAGAACCTGGCTAACCCCTTCACTAAAGCCCTGGCGATAAAGGAGTTCAACAACCATAAGTCGAAGATGGGTATTAAATACTGCATCGAGTAGCTTTAGGATAAGTAGAAGTTGTTGAAAAATGTATCCCAAAATCAATCATCAGTCTATTGATGGTTGTGCTACATTATATCTATAATTGATTCATTAATAAATAAAATATATTTTTGATATTTTTCATCACAAAGTATTCATCTTCTAACAAACTCCATTATTATGATGAAGTCCTTAGGATAATTTAGCTTCGATAAAGAGAGGATTTATGGATTAGTCCTTAAATCTATTCATGACCAAATGATAGGCTGTTAATTAGGATGACAGCATCTATCAAGAATAGGTCGCTGTATGCCATATAGATTGGTTGTCCTCTTGATCAAGGAGTATGGAGATACTGGTATGACATACAGATGAGGTATACAGGTACATCATCATTGAATGTGATCAACTTCAGAGCATTCTGCTATCAAGAATGTCTTTGATGGGATATAGGTATAGTATCCCTTAGATCTGAGATCGCCTTAATAACTTGCAAGCAACTCACTATGCTATGGTACTGGACTAACTAAATTTCTAATTCAATAACAGAAAGCTTTTGGGTATAGTCAAGTATTTGTGAAGTCAAAGTTTGATCAAGATGGAATTGACCACTCCAAGAGTTGGAGAAGAATGTATCACTGTATTTCAATATAGCAAAATCTTGGCCAGGATAATCCATCAGATGAATTTGATATTTTGAAATGCAATATGGATAGCCCGATCAGAGTTGACAGTTGAACTCTGAGGTATCCTATGAGCATTTTGATCAAGAAGATGAATTATATGAAAACTATATTCACATGGATTCTAAGGATGTTATTCTACACATTCGACCTATCCAGCCGTTAGGTACCATTGCTAGATAGTCACTTTGACTGATACAAAAATTTATTCCTATACTATTAGCTTAGGTTCAAATCTATGGGATCACATATATTAGAGTTCACGATCCGATCAGATGGTTGATCAATGATTGAGACTCGTTCTAAGGTTAAATAACCAATACGATTGATGTTTAACCTAGTACAAATATTGCAAGATGATCGATTAGCAATTTGATTGCTAATTGATTTAATTTGATTAAACCAAAGAACTAAAATTAAGTCTAATTAAATATGATTTAATTAGATTAGATTTGAATTTTATTAGATCAAGTTTAATTGGTTTATTGGATAAGCCAAGTGCAAGGAAGAACTAGTCCTAGTTCAACTAGGACTTGGGTCAACCTAATTTTTTAATTTAATTAAAAAATTAAATTAAAATTAAATATAATTTAATTTAATTTAATTAATTTTTTTAATTAGATTAGGGTCTAATTTAATTGAGTTGAGTTACTTCTTATTTGATTTGGTTTGAGAAACCATATTTGATCAAGTCAAATATGAAATCCTAGTAAGACTAGGATCCACCTTGCTTGCACCACCTACACCCCATGCCTCCCCATGCCCACTCTCTTTATTTTGTGCATGAAACCTCCTCTCCTTAGTCTTTATGCATGCCTACTCCTCTCCTCTCTTTCTTATATGGCAATTAGGTATGGACCAAGTCAAAGGAGGTAAGTTGTTTTGATTTCAAATTCTATAAGATAGAGTTTTGAGAAACCAAAATTCCTCTTTTCCTATGCCACCCACACTTTCAGATTTTCTCTAAAATTTTTTATGAAAGGAGAAGAGTTTTTATACAATAATTGAAGGTGGTCCATGCCTAAAACAAAGGAGGGGGCACCCAAGTGTTGGGTGCCCCAACTAGTTGCCATATTTGTTCTTTCTTAGTCTAAAAATTTGATCCAACAAGGACTCCTCTATATCTCATTATATAGGATTAATTTTATGCTGATTTTTGGATATATTCTAGATCTTGGAGAGTGCTTTTAGGTGTGTGAATACCGGGGTGAGAGACCACTTGGGAATGGGGCTTTCAGAGATACTAATCTAGGAGTCTAGGTGAGAGAACAGGAAAGAAGAAGAGGGTCTTCTTCTAGGGTTGCTTTATTTTTATCTTCTCCTTTTTTTTTTAAGATTATTTGAGAGTGTCTTAGATCTAAAATCTCTCCTCTTCCTTTTGATCTTTAGAGAAGGTCAAATCTAGAAGAAAGAAGCACCGGACCGACTATCGAAGAAGGATCAACATAGTACTAGCACACTACGCTAATTTCTTGCATAGGACTTCTGATCGAGGATCGTGGGCTTGTGTGGACATCTCTTAGAGACCAGATGTGTGTATGGCCTAGAACATCATCTTGAAACCTAAATCAATAAGTTAGAATATCTAACTTGCATAGGTAATATAGATCTGATCTATTATTACATACCTGCATTAGATGTAGTATAGATGCATGTTGATATGATCAAATTATTCTTCTTTTTTATATTTCTAATTTTTGATTTAATTTCATGCTATAATCATGTAATAAGATCATAGATCTAGGAGTTTTTTACTTTTTATGAATAAATTTTGATTTATTTTAGTCTTTCGATGCCTGATCTTGAAAAAGTTTCAAGATCTAGCCTTGAAATCCTAGATCTAGTTTCTTCAATTGGTATTAGAGCTTAGATTGATTATTACATAATTATATATGTATGTTTAGATTATTTTTTAGATTAGATCTTATTTATAATCTAATTATTAAATATAAAATTAAAAATCATGATCACATGAATTGATTATAAGGTTATCCTGCTGTAAGGTTTATCCCTTATAGTGGAGAGGAGGTGCTAGTTCGTGTAGATATGTTTCTTATCATAAATTTATTAGATATGATCTAATTTTATTTATGATTTATTAGATTTAAAAGAATTTTAGATCTAAAAATAAAAAAAGTTTTAGATTGCATGGACTGGTTATAAGGTTGTCCTGCTGTAAGGTTTATTCGTTATAGTAGAGAGATTGTCCTAGTACGTGCTGATCTAAAATATTGATTATAAAATTTTAGATTAGATCTAAAAAGTTTTATAATCTGATTAAAAATTTTTTAATCTAATTTTAGTCATAATAAATATGTTAGATTTGATCTAAGATAATATATGATTGATTGGAGTTGAAACTATTTCAATTACATGAACCTATTTAGATTAGATCTAAAGTAGTTTCATGCTTATCTTACTTGCATATTGATTATGAATCAAACATGCAACTTGGTTCGTAGAATCATGTTGTAAAACTATTTTACAAATATGAAAATTATTTTTGAAAAGTTGAACCCCAACCCTCAGTCCAAAACTTAATTAAGAATTAAGAAGTTGTTTGATTAGGATCTAGAATTGTGAATTAAAGATCCTAAGACACAAATTATAACATATTGGGTTAAATGGGTTAGTAGGGATTAGATCCATTAATTGGGTTAGACCTAAGGTTAGATTAAAAAATGGACTTAATTAGAGAATTGACTAAATCTAAACTGTTGTTGTCTTAGATTAGGTCAAGGATTCTCTAAATCAATTACAATAGTTATAGTTGGTCAAGTCCATATCTTTAACGAGGTCCAAGATTGACTTAATTCTTGACTACGTGGTCTAGCATGAACTATGATGTTGATCTAATCAAGACTAATTAAACTAGTTAGTGTCTAAGGTAAATCAAACTGGTGGTCTTTAATTGGCAGTCCACTTACCTGAATATTTTTGATAGTATCTAAGGCAAGCTTTGGCAGACCCTCCCATTGATCGAACTTACTTTATCTCTTGGTAAAATTATATTTTGATCAAATCACTTGACTATTCAAGCCGACCCATGTCAGCTAGATAAATCAGTGTGACTAATTTAGGTGCTCTTAGACCAGCCTATTAATGGTCTTCCTTAAGCTGACTTGATGAAGCCAATGGGAAGATCATGACAAGCTAGTTCATTTGACCTTTTCTCTTCTTTAAAATTAAATTCTCTAAAATTATTAGGTCCCTAAAATGAAATAGTTATTATGATAACTAGATCATAGCCTTCCAATAAGTGGGTGATAATGGATCCATTAGTTGGATAATCATTGGAGGCCCAAAGGTCTAGTGCTTATCAGCTAATAGAATTATCATTCATTATATGATTTCTTGGCTGAATCATTCTAAATTATAGTTAGGTTAGCCAACTAAAGTTGGGCCTAATCATTCATTGGTTTGATGGACCAAGCATTGTCAAGTTAATGGTTGGACCTAACCGAACTTTTTCAATGGAGGCCAAAGCCTACTGATTAGGGATTGGGGCAAAATTTTAATTACTAAAAATTATTTGGAGAAACAATCGGTTATGAACCTATCCTTAGATGTACATAGATTGGCCAACCAAAGTTGGGCTCGTGTGCAGTCAATGTGGTTTCTAGTACCCACTAAGAAATTAGGATAATTTCTCAAATTGGAGGTAGAGACTACCAGTTCGAATAAAATAGTGTGTTGCCCAAGGATGGCTACCTAAGAGGGGGGGTGAATTGGGTTTCTAAAAAATTTTGGCTAATTTAAACTCTAATGCAAATATGTGCTTCTAATTAAAAAAACTTGAATGCTTGTGGTAAATAACTAAGGTGTAGCAGTAGAATTAAAAGCAACTAGATAATGCAAATACATAAAGCAAACAAGGAAAGTAAGGAAAGCAAAACCATAATACAAACACAGATTTTATAATGGTTCGGTGCAACTCCGCACCTACGTCCACTCACCAAGCTCTTTTTGAAAATTTTACTATAATCCCTAGATTATAGTGCGGTTGTTTTAACTCAGAATCATAAATAAATCCAGTTGACTTTGCCAGGCTCACCAACCGTAACCCTACACCGATAGTTTTCTCAGGTTCACTTTCAACCCAGTTTGTTTTAACCTAGGAGCACCAACCATAACCTTTATACTATCTAATTTTTGGCTTGGACCAACCTACATCCTAAGTTTCTTTCTTCCAAAGAAACTTGTAAAGAAACAAAAAATACAAGTATAAGAATTTAGCATAAAAAAAAAAGAAAAAGAACTCATTTTGAAGTTTGATGGAGAGGCTGAAAGATGGCTCTTGAAGCTTCGTATTCTCTCCTTTGAAGGCTGAGCGGAAGCTTGAGTGAATAAGGATAATCACACTTAGAAGCTCTGATGCATAAGGTCCTCTGTTTTCTCTCTTTTCCTTTAGATATTTAATGAACCTCACTATTTTGATGATTTCTACTTTCAATCCACTTGATCTCACTTTTCAAATATTTCTCTAGTCTTTTATACTCTTTATGATGACTAGAGAAATAGTTCTAGCCATTGGAAGTCTTGAAATAATCATTGAAGTAAAGAAATGGCCGTTAGGAAAAGCTATAGAAAACTAGCCATTACGATCACTGGGTCGGCTCAGTTTTTGACTGGATCGGCTCAATTCCTTGGGTCTTGAAAAACTGACTTTCCACACTTTCTATCTTTTGCTTCCACTGAGACTAGGTTGGCTCAATCTCAGACTGGGTCAGCCCAGTTTGTGTGTCATGTGTGCCGAACAGCCCATTTCAAAAGGGGATAATTTCGGGGTCATCCCTTGGGTTGATCCTTTTGTTAAAACTTAATTTTCTTCTAATTTATGCATTCAAAAATTATGGAACTACCTTCAAAAAATCATAAATCTTCTTAGTATATTCTTGAGGCTTCCAGAATAGAGTTTTTTTAATTTTATAAAATTATGATTTTGCCCCTTTTCATTTTTTCTTGATCTTCAACTTGATAAAATTATAATTTTAACTTGAACACCTAGAAAGATCTATATCTATTCTTGAAATATGTGGTTAAATACTTAAATACTCAAAGTTTGATGATCATCAAAATTAATCATGGGGTCAAGAATCTCCTTCTTTTTGATGATGGCAAAACTTTGATTATATGCATAAAAATATAATTTAACGTATTTCAATAAATTAGCTAGTATAAATCATGAAGTGATAATATACATAAATATAAATACATACTTCATGAAAGCTCTAATTAATATTTCACATAATTTGTATGCTTATATTAAAATAATATTTTAATTCAAAATAATGACTATTAAGGTTTCAAGCATGAAATTTATTGAGTTTCTTAAGTATTAATTCTCTAAGCATATACTCAATATACCTCTCCCCCATTTTGACAACATCAAAAAGCTCATGGGAAAGAATAAAGAAATTATCAAAATCATAATCAAGATATTAAATTGAGAGATGTATCAAATTCATAAAGTCAAGTCAAAGAAACCATCTTCTCTTTTGAATGAATATTTCTTTCTTTTCAAAAATTAGCTTGAATTCAAATATTAAAGACTCTCCCCCTTTTTAAATTCAATCATTTCTTTTCTTAAGAAATTTTAGTCAATTAAGTTTGGAAAAGATATGTATCGAAAATATATCGAGTAAAGTAAAATAAAAAGTATCGAAGCAAATGATAGTCATATTTTTAAATTTATTGCTTTGAGTAAAAATTATTTTAATATAAATAATTCATAAGAATTTTGCAATGCATATCAAAAATTTAGTATCAAATTTGAATTTTTAATGAGTTCTAAAATTAAGTTTAGAAATTTATTTCTTAGAGTAAGAATATATTTTCAATTTAATTTAACTTCAATCAATTATCAAGAATAATCATGCAAATCAAAATATGAAACTAGAATATTAATAATACCACTTTAAATAATTTTTAATATTGAAGAATATTTTATTTATCTGATAGTACTATAAATCAAGTAAATCAAATTGAGTAAACATATAAAAGCATAAATTGAATAGATTATAAAGTATTTATTGGAAAGTTTAAAATCAATAAGGCTCAAAATAAGGTAATTGATACAAAATTTAAGATCATAAATTTATTAATATTTTTTTAATCAAATCAAATCAATAAATTTTCTTTATTTTTTATATTAATAGCTAGATTAGTTTATTTTTCAATTTTCTCTTCCTCTGTATTTCAAAATTAGCATATTTTAAATTTAGATTATCAAAATGATATATATATATATATTCATTCTTTACCATTATCTTCCATTTTTTTTTCCAAAATTTGCATGCTTAAGATTTACAATTTTTGTTAGTCCCCTTTTTTTTTTCAAGTTAAGCATGTTTAATTTATCCTATATTAACCTTTAATTAATACAAATTTATTTTCTAAATTTAGATTTTTAAATTTGATTGATACCAGTTTAGTAATTATTTTATCTTTGGTATTTTCTCTCCCTTACTTTTATAAATAAAGCTATTTTAAAATTAAACATAATTTTAAGAAAATAAGTATCAATTGAGTGAATTAAGTATTAAATTATACATTCCGTTTAAATAAATATAGCATTCACTCATGTAGACACTAATTTTTTTCAAAAATTTACTTATTATTAAATTCAAAGGGTGTTTACAAAGGAATATATATAATAAGAATAAACATTAATAGGATCAAAAGAGTATGACATGTACATCTATAAAAAAATATATGTTTAAATTCATATCTCTCTTGTTTTAAGAAATATCTCTCAATTAATTTCAAAAAATATATGAAGTTCTTTGAATTTATCTCAAATGGTATCAAATCAAAAGTATATCAATATGAAATAGATTTAAGACATTATATCCAATTCTTTTGCCAAGAATAATGCAATAAAATGTAGGACAAGAATAATACCATTGATACCAATTAAACTAAAATTTAAACCAAATCATGATTTTCTTGATAATTCAATATCACTTAAAAATCATTTTATAAATTCAGCTTGATACCAATGATTTTATATTTAAATTGATAGAGATGAATTGATTCAAATTAAATAATTTTAAGAATTTTGAATCATAAATTAATTTGAATTGATTTAGCAAATCAGTCAAGGCACATCATAAAGAGATTTTCAATTATTCTTCAAAAAGATCATCTCTTTTTTTTTTCAAAAAATATCAAGCAACTAGGTTCAAAAAAGATTTATATTTTTAAATTTATCTCAAATAATATCATATCAAAAAAAAAAAAGCTGTGCAGAATCAGATTTGAAATATAGAACATTATTTTTTTTACTAAAAGATAAATCAATCAAATACGTGATAAATATTGATACCAATTACTTAAAACTAAAGTCCTCTTTAAATATTTAGCTTTAAAGATAAACGATAACTTTCTTGAAATATCTTGCTTGATTTCAACTTCAAAAGATTCAAGAAAATTATTTTTTAAATTTAATTTTTAAAATCAATCAATTGAAATAAAGTATAAATGTTCATCAATAAATTCTCTTTTAAGATCAAAGAGGCAATTGAATCAATAATCAAGAAGAATATTCAAATCAATTTGGGGGATCAAAAAATAATCAATTGGAGGTTCTAAAAATCAAATCAAATTAAGAAAAAACTGGATGAAGGCTCTATGAGTTCAATTCAACCATGAAGTTTTGAAATTCTTGTGGGTTAACCTAAGATGCAATATAAATCAATACTTCAAGCACTTGATCTTTTATAATTGAATGTCTTATATTCAAGTACTTATTCCATGCAAGGTTTTAGGAGAATTTTGATAATTTAACATCTTGTAGGGAATGCCAAAAATTAGTCTCTTATGGGTTTAGCAATTAAAACATTCATGTCCAATGAAGCAACTTTTAATTAAAATTCATCAATTATAAAATTGATATGGGAAGACTTAAAATATCATGCTGAACTTTTAAGATAACATGACATTTCATTCATAACATGATATATAGAGGAGAGCATGTTAATTTAAAATCATGTTATTTAAATTATTGCAAGCATCAAAATTAATCATACTTATTAAAACATGAAAGAAGTTATTATATGCATACATATTAATAAATCATTAAAGTCAATATATTCAATAAATCAAACTTTCAATTCATAGAGTATGATCATTTTAAGTAAAGATAAATCATCAAAATTAATCAAACATATAAAATAATTATGCTAATTAATAATCAAAAATATTTATCAAAAAATGATGGCATGATGTGAGAAAAGTTTAGATTTTATCAAACATCATCACCCATTATCTATTACTTTCAAGGCATCCAAGCAAGAAATTTTTTTTGTTTTAAGCTCATTGGATCCTTGGCATTCCTGCAAAATCACTTTATAACTCTTGGTACCCAAGCCATCTTGGATCTTTAGGAGTTAGTATTCAAGGTCCTTTTGAAACCCAAATTTATTTTATCAAGGTTTGGTCAATTCTTTTAAAATTACATTCCAAAATTTTATGGTCAATTTGATTACACTTAAAACATTTAATAGTATGATCTTTAATTGAACATCTTATGAAAATATTTTTAGTATTTTACAATTTTCTTGAAGTATTAAAATCAGTTTCTACTTTATTGAAAATAGCTTCATTTATTTCTATCAAGGATTGATGATTTTGAAAGCTAATTATAAACTTTTCAGCTATAGATTTCAAAATCTCAACTTTTCTCTTAATTTTTTATTTTCTTCCAAAAGTTCTTTCCTTTCTTTTAGAATATTTTCATTTTCTTCTAGAAAAAATTTTAAATTTTTATATTTCTTTTTTAGCTCAATATTTTTTATTAACTAAATATTTTTTAGATTTTACTATATTCTTCTTTTTCTTAGTTAGAGTTTTAATTTGTTCTAAAAAATTTTTCTTTTCTTTGGCTATATTTTTCATATTTTTTGATAGATTATCTTTTTCACTCAAAATTTTATTTTTCTCTTCGACCAAAGATAAATTAGATTTTTTAAGCTCTTTATTTTGAAGTTTTATCTTTTTATGTTCATCCATTAGATCATTGAAGGCTTCATATAATTCTTCAAAAGTAAAATCAAAAGAGTTATTAATATTTACCTCATTATCATTGACCATGAGGCAAGAATTTGTAGCATTTTCTTCCTCTTTCTCATTTAGCTTTTCTTTGACTTGCTCCCTCTTATTTATTGCTTTCCTTCTTCTTTGTTTCTTCTTCTTTTTCTTCTTTTCATCCTCATGAGCCATGAGGCATATGATGGGATGAGCTTGCTTATCCTCTTGGAAGCTTGGTTCTTCTTTTTGATTTGCTCTTCCATAAGTAATTTTTAATTTCTTCTATATTTAATTTGCTGAAATACATGAAGAAATTGCATTAAACTCATTAATATCTAAGGTGCAATAAAGAATGTTCATGACCTTGGTATTTAGTTGGACCATCTATTTATCATGCTTGATCAATGCATTATGGGTGTGTGAGCCATCAATAATAATTTTTCATAAATTATAGTCATGTGCTTGTCTGAATATTTTCATCCTCTCTTTCCAATAGGTAAAATTTGAGCCATTAAAAGGTGGAGGCCTATCTATGGAATAGCCTTCATTAAAGAGAGATTCCATTTTGGGTTGCCAATATCTTTAGCTCTGGATCATTAGGTCAACAACTAATAATAGAACACTTGCTCTGATACCACTTGTTTCCCAAGGATGGCTATCTAAAGGGGGGTGAATTGGGTTTCTAAAAAAAATTGATCATTTTAAACTCTAATGCAAATATATGCTTCTAATTAAAAGAACTTGAATACTTGTGGTAAATAAGCAAGGTGTAGTAGCAGAATTAAAAGCAACTAGATAATGCAAATATATAAAGCAAATAAAAAAAGTAAGGAAAGCAAAACCACAACAAAAATACATAAATTTTATATTGGTTCGATGCAACCCCGCACCTACGTCCACTCTCTAAGATCTTCTTGAAAATTTTACTATAATCCCTAGATTATAGTGCATTTATTTTAACACGGGATCACAAACAAATCCAATTGGTTCGAGCTCACCAACCACAATCCTAAAATGATAGTTTTCTCGAATTTACTATCAATCCGATTGATTTTGACCTAGGAGCACCAACCATAACCTTTACACTATCCAATTTTTGGCTTGGACTAACCTACACCACAAGTTTCTTTTTTTCAAAGAAACTTATAAATAAATAAAAATACAAGTATAAGAATTCAGCATAAAAAAAAAGAAAAAAAACTCTTTCTGAAGTTTGATGGAGAGGCTGAAAGATGGCTCTTGAAACTTTGTATTCTCTCCTTTGAAAACTAAGAGAAAGCTTGAATGAATAAGGATGATCACACTTAGAAGCTCTCTAAATTTGATGTACAAGGTCCTCTCTTTTCTCTCTTTTTTTAGATATTCAATGAACCTCACTATTTTGATGATTTCTACTTTCAATCTACTTGATCTTACTTTTCAAATATTTCTCTAGCCTTTCATACTCTTTGTGATGGCTAAAGGAGCAATTCTAGCCATTGAAAGCTTTGAAATAACTGTTGGAGTGGAGAAATGGCTATTAGAAAAAGCTGTAGAAAACTAACCGTTACGATCACTGGATTGGCTTAGTCCTAACTAGGTCGGCTCAATTTTTTGAATCTTGAAAAAATGGTGTTCTGCACTTTCTATCTTTTGCTTCCATTGGGACTAGGTCGGCTCAGTCTCAGATTGGGTCAACCCAGTTTGCATGCCATGCATGTCAAACGGCCCATTTCAAAAAGGAATAATCTAGGAGTTGTTCCTTGGATTGATCCTTTTGTTAAAACTTGATTATCTTTTAATTTATGCATCTAAAAATTATGAAACTATCTACAAAAGATCAAAAATATTCTAAGCTTGCTCTTGAGGCTTTCAAAATAGATTTTCTCCAGCATTATAAAATTATGATTTTGCCTCTTGTCACTTTTCTTGATCTCCAATTTGATAAAATTATAATTTTAACTTGAACACCTAGAAAGATCTATATCCATTCTTGAAATACATGGTTAAATACTTAAACACTCAAAGTTTGACAATCATCAAAATCAATCATGGAGTCAACATAGTGGGAGAACCTTTTAATTAAAGTTTAAATCTTTAGGTTTAATGAATCATTTACTAATGAGGTTATGATTTTTCTTTATGCAGATATGGCCACTTTTCTATCGCTCGGATCATTATTGGACAATGATAAGTTGGTGGAACTTAACTTTGATAGCTGGTATCAAAAGTTAAAGATAGTCTTGGAGTATGAATAGATCCTGTATGTGTTGATGGATCCTATACCCGAGGAGCCAACTACTAATGCACGAGGAATGGTTAGAGACACTTACCATAAGTGGATCAGTGATCGAACCATGATGCACTGCATTATGCTGGCTACCATGAGCGATGAGTTCAATCATAGATTCGAGAGGGCTCAGCCAAAATATATGCTTCAAGTATTGGAGGATTCTTTTGGCACCTCCGATGATGCTGAAAGGGACAAGACTAGTTGTGCCATCTTCAACGTCAGGATGCAGGATGGAGCCTCTATCACTGATCATGTACTGTACATGATCAAGCTGATAGAGTGACTTAGCAAGCTTGACTTTTTCTTGCATAAACAACTTGAGAAAGATATAATACTAAACTCACTGCCCAAGTTCTATCTCCTATTCCTCTCTCATTTTAGAATGATAAAGCCTGAAGTAGACTACCATAGATTACTAAGGTTGCTTTAGAACTTTGAGAAGGATCACCAACTCCACAAGAAGTCGGTGAACTTAGTGGAAGGTTCGTCTTCTAGTTCTTGATCCTTTGGAAAAGAAAAGAAGAATAAGAAGAAGAAAGCAAAGAAGGTGCAAGTTTAGACTGGAACATCTATGTAAGGCCAGACTAAGAAGATCAAGCTCGATAAGAGTCAAGTTGAATGCTTCTTTTGTATGAAGCGGAAGCACTAGAAGAGAAACTATTCTCAGTATATTACCTCCCTAGACCTGAAAAGGCAGAGAAAGAAGCAAGCTATTGCTGGGCAAGGTATTTATATGATAACTCCTTGTAATTTTTCTATTTATGATATTACTAACTGGGTATTGGATATTGGTAGCCCTTACCATATTTGCAATTCATTGCAGGGGTTACAAGTCAGTAGGAGATTCGAGCAAGGTGAAAGGTTCCTAAATGTTGGAGATAGAAGATCAGTTCTAGTTCTAGCTTTAGAAATTCTAAAACTTGTATTTGAGTCCCATACTATTGTTCTTAATGATTGTCATTTATGTCCCAATTTCCTTTTAAATGTCATTTGTATAGGACTTTTGGCCAAAAATAATTATGAAATTTTAATAAAGAAATAAGTTTGTAATATCATTATAAATGGTGTTACTATTTTCTATGGACATTTGAATAATGGTGTGTATATGCTATCACAACCTGTTAACGTAGTCTATTCAACTAGCAAGCATCCTAGATTAGATAGTGTATCAAATATCTACTTATGGCACTATAGGCTAGGTTACATAAATAAGAATAGGATAAACAGGTTGACTCAAGAGAGAATTCTCGAAGTCAGTGATTGTGAATCACTTTCAACTTGCAAATCCTATCTTCTTGGTAAAATGACCAAGTCATCTTACTAAAAAAGATGAGAGAGCCACTGAGCTCTTAGGTCTAGTACATACTGATGTATGTGGACCAATGAGCATAAGTGCTAGATGTGGATATTTCTACTTCATCACTTTCATAGATAATCTATCCAGATATGAATGTCTCTCTGATGAAATACAAGTCTGATTCATTTGAAATGTTAAACAATTTTGAAGTGAAGTAGAAAAATAAACTGGAAAGAGTATTAAAACTCTTCGATTTAACTAAGGAGGGGAATACCTTTCTAGTGAGTTTCTCAGATATCTAGGAGAGAATAGGATTCTCTTCCAATGAACTTTCTCAGGAAACACCATAGCATAATAGTGTGTCTAAAAGGAGGAATCAAACTCTATTAGACATTATCTAGTCCATGATGGATTTTGCCAGCTTTTCGATATCCTTTTGGGGATATGCACTTAGGGTTCCAAGTAAGTCTGTAGTTAATACTCCATATGAGATATGGATAGGGCGTAAGCTAGTACTTTCATACCTTATAGTTTGGAGGTGCTTGGCTTATATCAAACAGTTAGTTATAGACAAACTTGGATCTAGGTCTGACAAGCACATATTTATAGGGTACCCAAAAAAAATCAAAGGATACTATTTTTACTATGCTGATGAACAAAAGATGTTTCGTCAATCTTAAGACAATCTTTTTGAAAAAAGAGTTTCTTAGTGAGGAAACTATTGCCTCTAAGGTTGAACTTGATGAAGTTCAATAGGTAAAAAAACTGACACCTACAACTAAATCTAAGTCGAATTTGATTAGATCAGATTCGGAGCCTAGTGTACCTACACCATTAAAACGATCTGGTAGAGTACTGCATCATCCGGATAGATACTATGATTTCTTTATCCATGATGGTAATTCCATCAAACTCGATGAGAATGATGAGGATCCAATCACCTATATGGATGCTATACAGAGACTTGATTATGAGAAATGGCTTGAGATTATGAAATCCAAAATGAAGTTCATAAAGGTCAACGATGTGTGGACATTGGTTGACCCACCCAAAGAAGTTAAACTCATTCAGTGTAAGTAGATGTTCAAAAGAAAAAAGAGCATAGATGAAAAGGTGGAGATCTATAAAGCTTGTCTAATTACGAAAAGGTATCGTCAATGTTATGGTATTGACTATGATGAGATGTTCTTTCTTGTTGCAATGCTTAAATCCATTCGAATAATGCTTACGATAGTTGCCCATCTAAATTATGAGATTTAGTAAATGGATGTGAAAATAGCTTTCCTGAATGGAGAGTTGATCGAAGAGGTATAGATAAGTCCAAGATGTGCAAGCTTCAGAGATTCATTTATGAATTGAAGTAGGCATCTCGGAGTTGGAACATGCATTTTGATAAGGTGATCATGATGTATAGTTTCATTAAGAATGAAAAAGAGTCCTACATTTACAAATGGACAAATGGTCCAGTAGTGGTATTTCTTATCTTGTACGTGGACGACATTCTCTTAATTAGGAATGACATCTCCATACTGTAGGGAATAAAAGTCTAGTTATCATCATAGTTCTCCATGATGGATTTAGGTGAAGCATCCTACATTCTAAAAATGAAGATCTATAGGGATAGATCTAAGAAGATACTTGGGTTATCACAGTCCATGTACATAGATATTGTGCTGAAGAGATTCAGCATTAAGAATTTTAAAAAGCGCTATCTCTCGATAGATCATAAAATTTCTCTCTCTAAGAAGGATTGTCTGATAACTCTTGATGAGAGGGAGAGAGTGTATGAGCAGAGTCCCATATGCTTCAGTAGTGGGATCTATCATGTACGTCATGGCATGTACAAGATCAGACGTGGCATACTCCCTAGGAGAAGTGCGTAAATACTAGTTTGATCTGAAAGAAAATCAATGAAAAATGGTTAAAGTCATCCTTAAGTATTTGATAAATACTAAGCACCAATGGTTGGTTTATGGTGAGTTAGATCTAAAACTTATGGGGTTTATAGACTCCAGCTTTCAATATGACCATGATGATAGTAGAAGTATGTTGGGATATATCTTTACTCTAAATGATGGAGCTATCTGCTGGAAGAGTTTCAAGCAGCATACTGTGACAGACTTTATTTGTGAAGTAGAGTACATCACAATATCAGATGCTATGAAGAAAGTTGTGAGGTTGAGAAAGTTTATCACCGAGCTCGGAGTAGCATCCTTTCTTGATGGTCTGGTCCTGCTCTACTACAATAGCACTAGTGCCATAGCTCAAGCAAAGCAACCAAAGGCACACCAATGGATGAAGCACATTCTATGTCACTTCCATCTAGTCTGAGAGATCATGGATTGAGGTGATATCGACCTTCATAAGATCGATGAAAAGAAAAATCTGACCGACCCCTTCACTAAAGTCCTAGCGATAAAGAAGTTCGACAACCATAAGTTGAAGATGGGTATTAGATACTATGCTAAGTGGCTTTAGGATAAGTGAAAGTTGTTGGAAAATAGGTCCCAAAGTCAATCATCAGTTTGTTGATGGTTGAGCTATATTGTAATTATAATTGATTCGTTAATTAATAAAATATAGTTTTGATATTTTTTATTATAAAGTATTCATCTTCTAATGAACTCTATTATTGTGATGAAGTCCTTAGAACTATTTAGGATCGATAAAAAGAGGATTTATTGACTAGTCCTTGAAACTATTCACGATCAAATGATAGGCTATTAATAAGGACGACAGCATCTTTTGAGCATAGATCGCTATATGCCATATAGGTTGGTTGTCCTCTTAACCAAGGAGTGTGAAGACACTAGTATGGTATATAGGTGAGATATAGGGATACATCATCACTGAATGTAACCAACTCCAGAGCATTCTGCTATCGAGAATATCTCTGATGGGATATAGATATAAGTATCTTTTAGACCTGAGATCACCATAATATCTTGCAAGCAACTCACTATGCTTTGGTGCTAGACTAACTAAATTTCTAATTCAGTAATGAAAGGCTTCTGGGCATAATCAAGTACTTGCGAAGTCGGCGTGTGATCAAGATGGAATTGATCACTCCAAGAGTTAGAAAAGAATGTATCACTACATTTCAATATAGCAAAACCTTGGCTAGGATAATCCATGAGATGGATTTGGTATTTTGAAATACAATATGGATAGCTAGATCAGAGTTGACAGTTGAACTTTAAGGTATCCTACAAGTATTTTGGTCAAGAGGATGAATTATATGGATACTATATCCACATGGGTTCTAAGAATGTTGTTCTATACATTCGACCTATCCGACCATCAGGTACCATTGCTAAATGGTCGCTTCGACTAGTATAAAAATTTATTCTTATGTTACCGACTTAAGTTCGGACCTATGAGATCACACACAATAAAGTTTTTAATTCGATCGGATGGTTGATCAATGATTGAGAATTATTCTAAGATTAAATGATCAATATGATTGATGTTAACCTAGTGCAAATATTGCAGGAGGATCAATTAGCAATTTGATTGCTAATTGACTTAATTTGATTAAGCCAAAGAGCTGAGATTAAATCTAATTAAATATGATTTAATTAAATTTAGTTTGGGCTTAATTGGATTAAGTCCAATTTGATTTATTGGATAAGCCAACTGTAAGGAAGAACTAGTCCTAGTTGAACTAGGACTTGGATCAATCTAATTTTTTAATTTAATTAAAAAATTAAATTAGAATTAATTTTAATTTAATCTGATTTAACTAAGTTCTTAATTAGATTATGGTCTAATTTAATTAGATTGAGTTACTTTTGATTTGATTTGGTTTGAGAAACCATATTTGATTAAGTCAAATATGGAATCCTAGTAAGACTAGGATCCACCTTGCTTGCGCTACCTAAACCCCATGCCCACTCTCTCTTTATTTTGTCCATGAAACCTCCTCTCCCTAGTCTTCATGCATGCCCACTCCTGTCCTCTCTTATATGGCAATTAGGTGTGGACCAAGTCAAAGGAGGTAGGTTGTTTTGGTTTCAAATTCTATTAGATAGAGTTTTGAGAAACCAAAATTCCTCTTTTCTTATGCCGCCCACACATCTAGATTTTCTCTTAAATTTTTGATGAAAAGATGAGAGTTTTTGTGCGACAATTGAAGGTGGTCCACACCTAAAACAAAGGAGGGGGTGCCAAAGTGTTGAGCTCCCCAACTAGTTGCCATATTTATTCTTTCCTAGTCTTAGAATTTAACCCAAAAAGGACCCTTCTATATCTCATTATATAGGATGAATTTTGAGCTGATTTTTTGATATATTTTAGACCTTGGAGAGATCTTTTTGGCATATGAATACCAGGTTGAGAGACCTCTTGGGCATGGGGTTTTCATAGACACTAATCTAGGTGTCTAGGTGAGAGAACAGAGAAGAAAAGGAGGGTCTTCTTCTAGGATTGCTTTGTTCTTCTCCTCTCCTCCTCTTTTTGAGATTATTTGAGAGTGTCTTAGATCTAAAATCTCTCATCTTCCTTCTGATCTTTAGAGGAGTCTAAATCCATAAGAAAAAAGCATTGGAACGACTATCAAAGAAGGATTAGCATAGTACTAGCATACTGTGCTGATTTCATGCATAGGACTTTTGATTGGGGATTATGGGCTTATGTGGATATCTCTTAGAGGTTGAACATGTATGTGGCTCAGAGCATCATCCTCAAGCCTGAATCAATAAGTTAGAATGTCTAACTTGCATAGGTAATATAGATGTGATAATTACATACCTGCATTAGATGTAGTGTAGATGCATGTTGATATGATCAACTTGTTCTTCTTCCATATGTTTTTAATTTTTGATTTAATCTCATGCTATAATCATATAATAGGATCTTAGATCTAGGGATTCTTTATTTTTTATGAATAAATTTTAATTTATTTTAGTCTTCCGCTGCTTGATCTTGAAAAGTTTCAAGATCTAGTCCTGAAATCCTAGATTTGGTTCAACTAATTTAATTAGTCTCAATTAAATCAACCTAACAATTCATGCTAGACCGCATAGCCAAGAATCAAATCCATCTTGGATATCATTAAAGACATGAACTTGACCTACTACAACTATTGTAATTGATCTAGAGAATTCTTGACCTAATCTAAGACAATAATTGATTAGATTTAGTCAATTCTCTAATTAAGTCCCTTATTTAATCTAACCCTAGGTCTAATCTAATTAATGAACCTAATCCCTACTAACCCATTTAAACCAATGTGTTATTATTTGTGTCTTAGGATCTTCAATTCACAATACTAGATCGTAATCAAACAACTTCTTAATTCTTAATTAAGTTTTAGGCCGAGGGTTGGGGTTTGGCTTTTAGAAAATAATTTTCATATTTGTAACATACTTTTACAACATGGTTCTACCAACCAAGTTGTAAGTTTGATTCATAATCAATATGCAAATAAAATAAGTATGAAACTACTTTAGATCTAATCTAAACAGGTTCATATAAGTAAAACCATTTCAACTCCAATCAATCGTAAATTACCTTAGATCAAATCTAACATATTTATGATGACTAAAATTAGATTAAAATATTTTTATTTAGATTACAAAATTTTTTAGATCTAATCTAAAATTTTATGATCAATGTTTTAGATCAGCACATACTAGGACAATCTCTCCACTGTAAGGGATAAATCTTATAGCATAACAACATTATAATCAGTCCTTGCAATCTAAAATTTTTACTTTTATATTTAAAATTTTTTTAAATATAATAAATTATAAATAAAACTAGATCATATCTATCAATTTTATGAGAAGAAATAGATCTACACGAACTAGGATAATCTCTCCACTATAAAGGATAAACCTTATGGTAGGACAACCTTATAATCAGTTCATGTAATCATAATTTTTAATTTTAGATTTAATAATTAGATTATAAATCAGATCTAATCTAAGAAATAATCTAAATATACACATATAATCATATAATAATAAACTTAGGTTCTAACATCAATTAATCAGATCTAGGATTTCAGGACTAGATCTTGAAACTTTTTAAGATCAGACAGCGAAAGATTAAAATAAATCAAAATTTATTCATAAAAATTAGAGAACCCCAATATTTAAGATCCTATTACATGATTATAGTATGAGATTAAATCAAAAATTAAAAATATTAGAAGTAAAAGACATGTTGATCATATCAACATGGACTACACTAGATCTACTGCAGGTATGTAATAGAGGATCAGATCCGTATTACCTAAGCAAGTTAGACATTCTATTGGGTATCATTAAAGACATGGACTTGACCACGGTTAAAAGGATGCCATCTTTAATGTGATGTGAGAGGCCTAATTTCTCAACTATTAGGCATCTTTAGGATCTTTAGGGAGGATGCCGTCTTTAAGGTATAAAATCAGTGGATCAATTCAGCTGGACTTGTGGTCCACTTGCATCATTGTCAAAGATTCCTCTGTACTTGGTTATTAAAGAACTTCAAAGAAAACTTCTTTAGGCAAGTTATTTAGAGATAAAAAGGCCAGCTTATGTTGGAATATCGATACTGATTGTTTGTAGAGTCTGGCCAGCACATCACCACCTCAGAACCTTCTTGATACCACTTATGTTGTACTCGATCACATGTAGATACTACAAGAGAAAGAAAAAAGAATAAAAAATAAGAGAAAATATAATCAAGTATGTGGATTAGACCAAGGTCTACCTCCATGGGGCATGCAAACTTCGCTATGAGAGAAAGAAAATCAAGAAATATAAGAAGAACTTACCACTCAACTCTTAGACAAGAGTATCTCAATAAGAAGCCCCAAAAATCTTATAAAAGCTTTTTAAAATATCTCAAGAAGCCTCTTAGCACCTCTAGAATGTCATCAGCTTTCCAATGCAATAAATAGTTCGTCAATCAGAGTTATATAGACTCTAAAAATCCAAAAATAGTGTTTCAGTAGAAAATCCAGTTCCAAACATACTCGAGATTGCTTTTGAATCGTCTGATCATGATTGGCTCACTACAAAGCTATTCGATCATGCACACAGCCTTTTGATCAAGCTTGGATTGCATCTGAGCTATCAGATCATGATTAGAAGCTCTTCTGACCGTTAGATCGTGCAAAATAGCACCCCATCATGCCTAATCAAGCCCCAGTCGTCTGATCGTGATTAGCTCGAACCAGAGCCATTAGATCATGATCGATTCATGGAATAGTATCATGGACTATGTGATATGACCTGGAAAATGGCCTACTAGTCCATGCGGGTTGCTACGCACTGGTGGTCCATGATGGACCATATGGGCTGGATGCCTGCGCTTGTGCACATCCGCACGGCCTGCATGCATGCTCGCGTGCATGGGCCAGCCCAACCCACTATTGGCCCAGCACCGTTGCATGCTGCTAGTCTAGATCGCATCACCACCGACCAATGCTAGCCCTTGGGCCCCTTCAACAGGCCCGTGGGCCGTGTCACCTACTCCGATCCTTCTTTCATGCATAACTTCTCCATCTAGACTCTACTTGGGTTGTTCTTGGTCTTGTTAGATTCTTTTCATCATTTTGAACCTCATTTTAAGCTTATTATAAATTGAATCTTAGGGTATTTTTCTTAATAATCTCTATTTCAACTCAATGTTTGGCCTCCACCTATCTTTGAGAGTTTACGATCCATCTTGCCCCCATGCCTTATAGCATGCCTGCTGTCTCATAGATGGACAAACATAAGAGTTGAGCCAGCTCGCTCAATCCCATCTCTATCATTGACTGTGATTTTTCTAACTTGAGATTTGCTCGAAAAAGTTTCATACGACAATAGAAACTTTACTTTGTTACGTCACCTCTCATCTTTTTAAGTCTGCCATCTCATGCTCGATCCACCTCCACTTGGAGCTCCACCTTGCACCGAGCTTCCTCTGGCTCTTGAAGATCCACCTCACACTGGGCTCCGTACCAGATAATAATATCCTTTCATCCTTCTTTTATCTCTCTAGAATAATCCTATCACCATGCATGACCTTTAGGATTCCATCAACAGCTACTCATCTATAGTCGTTTGAATCCTATCTACTCAGTGAGATAAGATTCTACCAAAAATTGAGTATGTATCAGACCTTTCCTAATCTCCTTACTGTATCATCATCTATCCTACAGTTGACTATCTCGATGCCTCTATCGCATAGCTCAATCCATCTGATAAATGAATAGTGACCTCACTACGCTCCAGGAAGTCAAACTACTCCTCTCTATAACAAATATAATGGATGCATGTAGAATCTAAAATTTACTATTAGGAAAAAGTAGATACCTCATCTGATATCTCTAGAATATCATCCTCTGACTCACCGCTAGTCATTGCTATAATAGCTCTTATCCGATCCCTGAGCTACGGGCAATCTTTGACATGATGCCTTAACTCATTGCATTAGTAGCATCTAATCTTGTTGGGATCCCTTGTCTTGGACTTGGATCGCCTATCATGTAATCCTCTACCACTCCATCTGCTGCCACCTGCTCCACCAAAAACTGTCAAAGCTGAGCTACCATCATCTATGCTCGAAGTTGGGTTTTCCTCTTGAAAATCTTGTTTTGGAGAATCGCCACAATGACCTTGTCGATCTTGATGGTACTCTTTTTTACTAGAAGACCAGTCACTAAAGACTCACATCAAGGAGAAAGCGATGCTAGCAAAACCAATGCCCTAGTCTTCTCCTCAACCTTCTCATCTACACTAAGAAGATTAGTGAGAATCTTCTAAAAGTGGCTAAGATGCTCAAGCACGCTCTATCCCTCAGTCATCCGTAGTTGGTAGAATTACCTCTAAAGAAAGAGAATCTTGATGAGGGACTTTACCATGTACAACTCCTCGAGCTTTGACCACAACATCATCGAAAAAGTCTCATCAAGTACATGGATCACCACCTCATCTGCTAGATACTGTTGGAAATTAAGTCCAAAAGCCAATCATCAGCCTATTGACGGTTGAGATATTATAATTAATTTATTAATTAATAAAAATATTTTGGCATCTTTTTCATCATAAATTTACATCTTCTAATGAACTCCATTATTATGATGAAGTCCTTAGGACTATTTAGTTTTGATAAAGAGAGGATTTATCGATTACTCCTTAAATTTGTTCATGACCAAATGATAGACTGTTAATTAAGATGATAGCATCTATCGAGTATAGGTCGTTATATGCCATATAAATTGGTTATCCTTTTAACCAAGGAGTATGGAGACACTAGTATGGCATACAAGTGAGATGTATGGGTACATCATCATTGAACGTAACCAACTTTAGAGCATTCTGCTGTCAAGAATGTCTCTGATGGGATATAGGTATAAGTATCTCTTAGACCTAAGATCACCTTAGTGACCTGCAAGCAACTCACTGTGCTTTGGTACGGGACTAACTAAATTTATAATTCAATAATGGAAGGCTTCTAGGCATAGTCAGGTACTTATGATGTCGGAGTGTGATCAAGATGGAATTGACCACTCCAAGAGTTGGAGAAGAATGTATCACTATATTTCAATATAATAAAACCTTGGCTAGGATAATCCATCAAATGAATTTGATATTTTGAAAGACAATGTGGACAACCTGATCAGAGCTGACAGTTGAACTCTGAGGTATCCTACGAGCATTATGGTCAAGAGGATGAATTATATAAAAACTATATTCGCATGAGTTCTATGGATGGTGTTCTATACCTTTCGACCTATTCGAGCATCGGATATCATTGCTAGATGGTCACTTTGATTGATACAGTAATTTATTTCTATGCTACCAACTTAGGTTCAGATCTATGAGGTCACACATATTAGAGTTCACATTTCGATCGGATGGTTGATCAGCGATTTAGAATCGTTTTAGGGTTAAATAATTAATATGACTGGTGTTTAACCTAGTGCAAGTATTGCAGGAGGATCGATTAGCAATTCAATTGCTAATTAACTTAATTTAATTAAACCATAAGATTAAAATTAAGTCTAATTAAATATAATTTAATTAGATTTGGTTTGGGCTTGATTGGATCAAGTCTAATTGGCTTATTGGATAAGTCAAGTGCAAGGAAGAACTAGTCCTAGTCTAACTAGGACACGGGTCAACCCAATTTTTTAATTTGAATAGAAAATTAAATTAGAATTAAATCTAATTTAATCTAATTTAATTAAGTCTTTAAATGGATTAGGGTCTTATTTAATTAGATTGATTTACTATTATTTTTATTTGGTTAAAAGACCTTGTTTGACCAAGTCAAAATAGGAGTCCTAGTGTGACTAGGACTCCCTATTCCTTGCGCCTCCTAATCCTCACACCCCACCCTTTTCTCTTTGTGTTTTTACATGAATAATCTCCATTCCCAAGGTTCCTCATGCCTCCCTTCTCTTTTCCTTTTTCTCATATGGAAGTTTGTTAGAAGATCAAGTCAAAAGGGGAATTAGTTTTGCTTAAGAATTCTATGTGATAGAATCCTTGTCAACCAAAACTCTTCCCATAAGTGTGCCAACCCATCCTTCTTTATTTTCTTTGATTTTCATGGTAAAAGAGAACATTATTTTATTCACCCCCCTTGCTGGTCCATGACAAAAGAAAAGGTGGGGGCGCCCAAGAGTTGGGCACCCCAACAACTTCCCTTATTTGGTCCTTCCTAGTCTAGATTTTTGACCTAACTTGGACTCTATATACCCCTTTATTTAAAGAGAATTTTTAGCTAAAATTTTTGTGGATTGTAGAAATTTGTGAGATATCTTTGCTGTGGAAAAATCAAAGAAAAATTTATCTAGGTCGTGGAGATATTGAAAACATAAATCAGGGTGTCTAGAAAAAGAACAAAGAAGAAGAAGAGGGTGTTCTTCTAAGGTTTTTGTTCCAGATCTCTTCCTCCCTTTTTGTGAGTTTTTGAGAGGTGTCTCAGCATCATAAATATTCCTCTTTTCTTTTGGTATTTTTAAATATCCAAGTTTCAAAGAAGAAAGCATCAGATCAACCATCAAAGAGAGATCAGCACAGTGCTAGCATACTGTGCTGATTTCCTGCATCAGAATCTTTGATCGTGTTCATGAGCTCGTGTGGACGACTCCTAGAAGTCGGACGTGTGTGTGGCTCGTAACTTCATCATCAAACCTAGATAAGCAAATTAAAACATCTAACTTGCTTAGATAATAGATCTGATCTATTAACTTCATATCTGCATTTGATGTAGTGTAGATCTAGGTTGATTTAATCAACCTTTTTTTTCTTATTTAATTTTAATTTTTGATTTAATATCATACCTTGATCATATAATAGATCTAAGATCTAGATATTTATATATTTATTTAAATAAATATTTAATTTATTTAAATCTTTTGCTGCATGATCTTGAAAAAGTTTCAAGATCTACTTATAAAATCCTAGATCTGGTTCTTTCAATTAGTATCAGAGCCTAGGTTCTTGTTACATGATTTTTATGCATGTTTAGTTTATTTCATAGATTAGATCTAATTTATAATCTAATTATTAAATCTAATTTTTTTTAAAAAAATTTAGATCTCATGAACTACCATAAGGTTGTCCTACTGTAAGATTTACCCCTTACAGTGAAAAAGTTATCCTAGTTCGTGATGATCTGACTCTAATCATAAATTTATTAGATTTGATCTAATTTTATTTATAATTTAATAAATTTAAAATAGTTTTAGATCTAAAAAAAAATATTTTAGATTGCACTGACTGCCATAAGGTTTACCCCTTATAGTGAATAGGTTATCGTAGTATGTGTTGATCTAAAATATTGATCATAAAATTTTAGATTAGATCTAAAAAATTTTATGATCTAATTAAAAATATTTTAATTTGATTTTAATCATCATAAATATATTAGATTTGAACTAGGGAGGTTTATGATCAAAAGTTGAAATTGTTTCAATTACATGAACCTATTTAGATTAGATCTAAAGTAGTTTTATATTTATTTTACTTGCATATTGATTATGAATCAAACATGCAACTTGATTGATAAAATCATGTTGTAAAAATATTTTACAAATATGAAAATCATTTTCAAAAAGTCGAATTCCAATCCTCAGCCCAAAACTTAATTAAGAATTAAGAAGTTGATTGATTAGGATCTAGGATTATGAATTGAAGATCCTAAGACATAAATCATAACACATTGAATTAAATGGGTTAGTGGGGATTAGGTCCATTAATTGGGTTAGACCTAAGGTTAGATTAAAGAATGGACTTAATTAGAGAATTGACTAAATCTAATCAATTGTTGTCTTAGATTAGGTCAAGAATTCTCTAGATCAATTATAATAGTTATAGTTGGTCAAGTCCATGTCTTTAACAAGACCCAAGATGGACTTGATTCTTGGCTACGTGGTCTAGTATGAACTGTTAGGTTGATCTAATTAAAACTAATTAAATCAATTGATGTCTAAAATAAATCAGACCGATGGTTTTTAATTGGCAGCCCGCTTATCTGGCTACTTCTGATGGTGTCTAAGGCAAGCTTTGGCAGACCCTCCCATCGATCGAACTTACCTAATCTTTTGGTGAGATTATGTTTTGATTGAATCACTTGACTATTCGAGCTGATCATGTTAGCTAGGTAAATCAGTGTGACTGATTTAGGTGCTCCTAGACCAACCTGTTAGTGGTCTCTCTTAAGCTGACTTGGTGAAGCCAATGGGATGATCATGACAAGCTGGTTAATCTGACCTACTCACTTCTATAAATAAATCTTCTAAAATTATTAGATTTCTAAAATGAAATAGTTATATGATAACTGGATCATAGCCTCCCATTGAAGTGGATGATAATGGGTCCATCAGTTGGATAATCATTGGAGGCCCAAAGACTTGGTGCTTATCGGTTGATAGAATTATCATTCATTATATGATCTCTTTGATACATCTTTCTAAATGGTGGTCAGGTGGGGCCAACCAAAGTTAGGCCTAATCATTCATTGGTTAGATGGGCTAAGTATGGTCATGTTAATGGTTGGACCTAACTAGACCCTTTTCTGAGAAGGCCAAAGCCAACTGATCAGGGGTTAGGGCAAAATTTAATTACTAAAAATTATTTGAAGAAATAATTAATTATGAACCTACCCTTAGAAGTACATGGGTTGGCCAACCAAAGTTGGACTCATGTGCAGTCTATGTGGATTCTAGTAACCACTAAAAAATTAGGATAATTTCTCATATTGGAGGTAGAGGCTATCAATTCGAATAAAATAGTGGGAGAAACCTTTTGATTAAAGTCTAAATCTTTAGGTTTAATGAATCAATTACTAATTAGATTTTGATTTTCCTCGGTGTAGACATGGCCACTTTCCTATCGCTTCGATCATTATTGGATAATGATAAGTTGATGGGATCCAACTTTGGTAGCTAGTACCAAAAGTTGAAGATTGTCCTAGAGCATGAATGGATCCTATATGTGCTGACGGATCTTGCACCTAAGGAGCCAGCTACTAATGCACGTGGGACAGTCAGAGATATTTATCAAAAGTGGCTCGGTGACTGAACCATGGTGCGCTGCATTATGCTAGCAACGATGAGCGATGAGTTCTATCACAGGTTTGAGACAGCTCAGCCGAATGAAATGCTTCAAGTGTTGGACAATTCTTTTGGCACACCCGATGACGTTGAGAGGCACAAGACTAGTTGCACCATATTCAATGCCAGAATTCAGGACAGAGCCTCTGTCGTTGATCATGTATTGTATATGATCGAGCTGATAGAGCGCTTGAGCAAACTCGGCTTTTCCTTATATGAACAACTTAGAAAAGATGCAATACTGAACTTGCTGCCAAAGTCCTATCTCCCTTTCCTTACTCATTACAGAATGATAAAGCCTGAAGTAAACTACCAAGGCTTACTAGGGTTACTTCAAAACTTTGAGAAGGATCACCAGCTCCATAAAGAGTCGGTGAACTTAGTGGGAGGTTCGTCTTCTAGTTCATGACCCTTTAGGAAAGGAAAGAAGAACAAGAAGAAGAAAATAATGAAGGTACAAGTTCAGGCTGGGACATCAATGTAGGGCCAGACCAGGAAGATCAAGCCCGATAAGAGTCAAGCTAAATGCTTCTTTTGCAAGAAGTGGGGGCACTAGAAGAGAAACTATCCTTAGTACATTGCGTTCCTAGATCTGAACAGGCAGAGAAAGAAGCAAGCTGTTGCTGGGCAAGGTATTTATATGATAACTCCTTGCAATTTTTCTATTTATGATATTACTGACTGGGTATTGGATACCGGTAGCCCTTACCATATTTGCAATTCATTGCAGGGTGTAGGTTAGTAGAAGATTCGAGCAAGATGAGAGATTCCTGAACATTGGAGATGTATGATCAGTTCCAATTCTAGCTTTAGAAATTTTGAAACTTGTATTTGAATCTCATACCATTATTCTTAGTGTTTGTCATTTCTGTCCTAGTTTCTTTTTAAATATCATTTTTGTAGGTCTTTTGGCCATGAACAATTATGAAATTTCAATAAAGAAATGAGTTTGTAATATCATTGTGAATGGTGTTACTGCTTTCTATGGATAATTGAACAATGGTGTATATATGTTATCATAATCTATTAATATAGTCTATTCTACTGGCAAGCATCCTAGATTAGATAGTGTGTCAAATATCTGCTTATGGCACTGTAGGCTAGGTCATATAAACAAGAATAGACTAAACAGGTTCACTCAAGAGAAAATCCTCGAAGTCAGTGATTGTAAATCACTTCCAACCTATGAGTCCTATCTTCTTGGTAAAATGACCAAGTCATCTTTTACTAAAAAAGGTGAGAGAGCCAATGAGCTCTTAGGTCTAGTACATACTGATTTATGTGGACCAATGAGCACAAGTGCCAGAGGTGGATATGTCTACTTCATGACTTTTACAAATGATCTATCCAGATATGGATATGTCTATCTGATAAAACATAAGTCAGATTCTTTTAAAATATTCAAATGATTCTGAAGTGAAGTAGAAAAATAAAGTGGGAAGAGTATTAAAACTCTTTGATCTGACCGAGAAGAAGAATACCTTTCTGGTGAGTTTCTCACATATCTAGGAGAGAATGGAATTCTCTCTTAATGGACTCCTCCTAGAACACCACTGCATAATAGTGTGTCTGAAAGGAGGAATCAGACTCTGTTAGACTTGGTCCAATCCATAATGGGATTTGCCAGCTTGTCGATATCTTTCTGAGGATATGCCCTTGAATCGGCTTGTTATCTATTAAATAGGGTTCCTGGTAAGTCTATAATTGAAACCCCATATGAGATATGGACAGGGCGTAAGCCAGCACTTTCACACCTTAGGATTTGGGGGTGCTCGACTTATGTCAAATGGTTAATTACAGATAAACTTGGACCTAGGTCTGACAAGTGTACATTCATAGGGTACCCAAAAGAGACCAAAGGATACTATTTCTACCATGCTGATGAACAAAAGATATTCGTCGGGCTTAGAGAAACCTTTTTGGAAAAAGAGTTTCTTGGTGAAGAAACTATTGCCTCTAAGATTAAACTTGATGAAGTTTAACAGATAGAAAGTCCAACATAGAATGTTGAACCTAAGTCGGATTTGATCAGATCAGATCCGAAGCCTAGTGAACCCATACCATTAAGACGATACGGTAGAGTACCGTGCCATCCGGATAGATACTATGGATTCTTGGTTCAAGATGGTGATCCCATCAAACTCGATGAGAATGATGAGGATCCGATCACTTATATGGATACGATGCAGAGATCTGACTTTGAGAAATGGCTAGAAGCCATGAGATCCGAAATGGATTCCATGAAGGTCAATGACGTATGGACACTAATTAACCCACCTGAAGGAGTTAAATCCATTGGGTGTAAATGGGTATCGTCAACATTATGGTATTGACTATGATGAGACATTCTCTCCAGTGGAAATGCTCAAATCCATTCGAATAATCTTTGCAATAGCTGCCCACCTGGACTATGAGATCTGACAGATGGATGTGAAGACAGCTTTCTTAAATAAAGAGCTAACCGAAGAGGTGTATATGATACAACCTGAGGGATTCACATCTACAGATGAGTTCAAGATGTGCAGACTTCAGAGATCCATTTATGGATTAAAGTAAGCATCTCAGAGTTGGAACATATATTTTGATAAAGTGATCAAAACATATGACTTTGTTAAGAACGAAGAAGAACCCTGCATTTACAAATGGACAAATGGTCCAGCAGTAGTATTCCTTATTTTGTACATGGATGATATTCTCTTAATCAAAAATGATATCCCCACACTACAAGGAATAAAAGTCTGATTGTCATCATAGTTCTCCATGAAGGACTTGGGTGAAGCATCCTACATCCTAGGAATGAAGATCTATAGAAATAGATCTAAAAGGATGCTTGGTATATCCCAGTCCACATACATAAAAACTATGCTAAAGAGGTTCAGCATGAAGAATTTCAAAAAGGGTTATCTTTCGATAGGCCAAAAAATTTCTCTCTCTAAGAAGGATTGTCCGACAACTTCTGAAGAGAGAGCGTATGAGTAGAATTTCATATGCTTCAGAAGTGGGATCTATTATGTATGTAATAATATGTATGAGACCAAACATAGCATACTCACTAGGAGTAGTGAGTAGATTCCAGTCTAACCCTGGAGAAAATCACTGGAAGGTGGTTAAAACCATCCTTAAGTATTTGAGAAATACTAAGAACCGATGGTTGGTTTATGGTAAGTTAGATCTGAAGCTTGTGGGATTTACCGACTCCAGCTTTCAATTTGACCATGATGATAGTAAAAGTATGTCGGGGTGTATCTTTACTCTAAAGGATGGAGCCATCTACTAGAAAAGTTTCAAGCAGCATGCAGTGGCTGACTCTTTTTGTGAAGAAGAGTATATGGCAGCATCAGATGCAGCATAGAAAGCTATGTGGTTGAGAAAGTTCATCATCAAGCTTAGAGTAGCACCCTTCATTGATGATCCAGTCCTACTCTACTACGACAACACCGATGCCATAGCTCAAGCAAAGGAACCGAAGGCACATCAGTGGATAAAGCACATTCTATGCCACTTTCATTTGGTCCGTTAGATCGTGGATCATGGTGACATCGACCTTCAGAAAATTGATGAAAAGGAGACCTAGCCGATGCCTTCACTAAAGCCCTGGCAATCAAGGAGTTCAACAACCATAAGTCGAAGATGGGTATTAGATACTGTGCTAAGTGACTTTAGGACAAGTGGTAGTTGTTGAAAATTATATCTCAAAGCCAATCATCTGCCTGTTGATGGTTGAGATATTATAATTGATTTATTAATTAATAAAAAATATTTTGGCATCTTTTTTCATCATAAATTTATATCTTCTAATGATCTCCGTTATTGTGATAAAGTCCTTAGGACTATTTAGTTTTGATAAAAAGAGGATTTATCAATTAGTCCTTTAATTTGTTCACGATCAAATGATAGGCTGTTAATTAGGACTACAGCGTCTATCGAGCATAGATCGCTATATGCCATATAGGTTGGTTCTCCTCTTAACCAAGAACTATGAAGATACTAGTATAGCATATAGGTGAGATGTATGGATACGTCGTCATTGAATGTGATCAACTTCAGAGCATTCTACTGTCGAGAATGTCTCTAATAGTATATAGGTATGAGTATCCCTTAGACTTGAGATCACCTTAGTGACTTGCAAGCAACTCACTATGCTTTGGTGCTGGACTAACTAAATTTCTAATTCAGTAATAGAAGGCTTCTGGGCACAGTTAAGTTCTTGCAAAGTTGGAGTATGATCAAGATAGAATTGACCACTCCAAAAGTTGAAGAAGAATATATCATTGTATTTCAATATAGTAAAACCTTGGCTAGGATAATCCATCAGATAGATTTGATATTTTAAAATATAATATGGAAAATCTGATTAGAGTTGATAGTTGAACTCTGAGATGTCCTATGAGCATTATGATCAAGGGGATGAATTATATGAAAACTATATTCTCATGGGTTCTAAGGATGGTGTTCTACACCTTTCGACCTATCCGACCGTCGGGTATCATTGCAAGATGGTCACTTCGATTGGTATAAAAATTTATTCCTATACTACCAACTTAGGTTTGGACCTATGAGGTCACACACATTAGAGTTCACATGCTGATCGGATGGTTGATCAGTGATTTAGAATTATTTTAGGATTAAACAATCAATACGATTGATGTTTAACATAGTGCAAGTATTGCAGGAGGATTAATTAGCAATTCGATTGCTAATTAGCTTAATTTGATTAAGCCATAAGGCTAAGATTAAGTCAAATTAAATATGATTTAATTAGATTTAGTTTGGGCTTGATTGGATCAAGTTCAATTGGCTTATTGGATAAGTCAAGTGTAAGAAAGAACTAGTCCTAATCTAATTAGGACTCGGGTCAACCCAATTTTCTAATTTGATTAAAAATTTAAATTAAAATTTAATTTAATTTAATTTAATTTAATTAAGCTTTTAAATGGATTAGGATCTTATTTAATTTAGTTTGTTTACTCTTGTTTTTATTTGGTTAAAAGATCTTGTTTGACTAAGTCAAAATAGGAGTCTTAGTGTGACTAGGACTCCCTATTCCTTGTGCCACCTAATCCTCACGGCCCACCCATTTCTCTTTGTATTTTTATGTGAATAATCTCCATGCCCAAGGTTTCTCATGCCTTTCTTCTCTCTTCCTTTTTCTCATATGGATGTTTGTTGGAAGATCAAGTCAAAAGGGAAATTAGTTTTGCTTAAGGATTCTATGAGATAGAATCCTTGTTAACCAAAACTCTTTCCGTAAGTATGCCGACCCATCCTTTCTTATTTTCTTTGATTTTTATGGTAAAAGAGGATATCTTTGTATGCACCCACCTTGCTGTTCCATGGCAAAAAAAAGGTGGGGGCACCCAAGAGTTGGGCACCCCAATAACTTCCCTTATTTGGTCCTTCCTAGTCTAGGTTTTTGACCTAACTTGGACTTTGAATATCTCTTTATTTAAAAAGAATTTTTGACTAAAATATTTTTTAATTATATACATTTGAGAGGACTCGTTGGTGTAGAAAAATTAATGAAAAATTCATCTAGATCATGGAGATATTGAAAACACAAATCTGGGTATCTAGAAAAAGAACAAAGAAGAAGAAGAGGGTCTTCTTCTAGGGATTTTGTTCTAGATCTCTTCCTTCCTTTTTGTGAGCTTTTGAGAGGTGTCTCAGCATCACAAATATTTTTCTTTTCTTTTGATATTTTAGAGTATCTATGTTTCAAAAAAAAAGCATCGGATCAACCGTCAAAGAGAGATCAGCACAGTGTTAGCATGCTGTGCTGATTTCCTGCATCAAGATCTCTGATCGTGTTTGTGGGCTCGTATGGATGACTCCTAGAGGTCATATGCATGTGCGACTCATGACTTCATCCTCAAGCCTGGATCAGTAAGTTAGAATGTCTAACTTGCTCAGGTAATAGATTTGATCTATAACTTCATACCTGCATTTGATGTAATGTAGATCTAGATTGATTTGATCAACCTTTTTTTTCTTGTTTGATTTTAATTTCTAATTTAATATCATTCATTGATCATATAATAGATATGAGTGTTAGATATATGTGCCCTAGAAGCCAGAATTGGCGGACACTTATAATACACTTCTAGGGGCAAAATTGTAATTTTGACTAAAATCAATAATATGGGTTATTTTCTATCACATATGTGTATTCAGTGTCTGTGATACATCCTTTGAGTTAATGGTAATGATAATTCATATTTTTAAGAGTTGAAAATTTAAGACATGAATCATCATTATTAACTCATAAAATGCTTCCGACCATAGGATCATCATGAGGATGGTGATTTATCTGGAAGGTTGGTGTACAATCGCTTCTCTTTAGTAGATGAGTCTTGAGTCTATGGTGTGGAGACATCGAAGTGAGAGTACAGGTACTCGTTAAAGAATGAGGGCACTGAGCGTGACCACCTCGAGTAGTCATTAGGAAGTCTACCTTCTCGTCAATGACTGACTCGATGCTGCAGTAGTGTATCTGGTTCTTTGATCTGAGGTGCATCGATAGTTCACCTTGAGGGTGTTATAGTTTGACTACACCATTACTCAGTCTCCTAGCCATACGAAACCCTGAGGTGTATGTTGGCTATAGCATGTTCATTATAGGAACTGGATAGCATCAAGATGGAATCTATCTACCTCGGTGGTAGAGGAGCAGCCCTATGATGATCATGAGAATTAAGTCCAGAAGTCCATGGCCATGGCAGAGTGAAATAATAGAAAGAGTTTCTATTTAGCTTTTCACACCAGACCTAAATCGATTGATTACATCATATGACAGAAACTAAGGTTTGACGAGTTCACCTTAACCCTAATCTAATTGGGGCTCAAGATAAAAGAACTTAATCACACAGGTAGATGCACCAAGAGATTCGCATTTAGCTCTGATGGGTTGCCACCATATACTGCTAGATGTCACCAATGAATTTTGGGAGCAATTAGAATGATTTAGATGATCAATCATTCTAACTATTCGAATCAGAAGAGTTCTGAACCATCGAAAGAAGTTTCGATGATGTCGATGATAGAGATCATGATATATCCCATTACCATACAAAACTGAACCTAACTAGGTCATACAAACAAAGGTTTGAATCTGGTGATCATCAATTGAATTGATCCAGTTCAATTGATCTGAATGAGATTCAATTAGGTTCAAAGAAATCGTGCTAGCACTCGATTGAACCTAACGTTCTTCTTTTACTATCATAAATAAGTTGTCCTGACTGAGCCAAAGGAGTTTGTGCTCAATCAAAGGCCTTCACTTGGTCTGACTAGAGCTTGTCCAAGTCAGAAAAGGTTGTCTTATTTTGTAAGATATTATCTGCCATTTTTGGTCACCTGCCATTTCTCGTCCTTTGACTTTGGTCAAAAGTTGACCTTTGACTGGTCAAATGTTGATCGTTGATACTTTGACTTTTGTCCACATGTCATGCACCTATTGGAGAGTTGGTGGGGGCTTGTCCCCCTGCCAGAACCTGACAAGGAGGAGGGTGCACGCCACCCTTGGCATGTGCCCAAGCAGGAGGCGCCCAGGAGTCCCTGTTGGACAGGGACTCCATCTCCTTTTTGAATTTCGATTAAAGTTCTCCTAAGAACCAAGTTTGACTGATCTTAGGCACCATCTAGGGAGGAATCCAAGGGACTCTATTCCCATCAATCAGATTTAGATCTGATTTCACAAAGGATTGTGATTGGTTGGGAAGAAGAGGACTTGGATCACAGATAGTCTATAAATAAGACCCTGCGCCCAACTCAAGAAACATCTAAAAATTTTCCATGCCCAAGGCTGCCTCTCTCCTCCTCCTCCATGCCAAGCCCACCTTCTCCCTCTCCTCTCCATGCCCAAAGGAATTTGGGACCTTAGTTGGTGCAATCTAGATGAGAGAAAGGTGACAGAAAGCTAGAAGGTTGCGCTGCTACAAAGGACAACTGTTGATCTTCAAAAGGTATTTTGAAGATCCTTCAGATCGGATCCAGATCTAATTTTTGGAGATGTGATAGAGAAGAAGAGGATCTCTAGATCTAGTCTGAGTGGATACTGGTAGAGGCCAGGCACTTGCATGGCTAGATCCAGAACCTTCCACTGCTTATAGGATCATCAATGGGTAATAGGATTATCCACTTCAAGGTAAATTAAATTTGATTTAATTTATCTAAATTTATTTTAATTATTAAAATAATAAGAATTAGATCTAAAATATCCTAGATCTAATCTGAATTAAAGAAAAAAATTTTAAAATATATCTCTTGATCCGATCAGATCTGAACGAACCTGATCCGAAAAATCAGGATTTCCCTTCAATTGGTATTAGAGCCAAGGTTCTAAAGTATTTAGATCTGATTTTAAATTTATTTTAATTAAAAAATAAGTGATTTTAGATGTCACATAAGATGTGATCAGATTTGAAATTAGAAAAATTAAAATTAAATAATTTGGATCTAAGATTAGAAAATATGCATGACTAGTTCTAAAATAGAATAGTTCTATAGAATAGTCTTGCATGTTTTCAATTTAATTTGATTAAATCATATTTTAGATCTATTTATTTACTATTTTTTGATATTATAATTATTATAATAATATCTAAAAAATAATAAATAAAAATTATTTAATTTTAAACATCATATGAGATATGATTGATGCATGTCTAGACTAGTTGTAGAATAGTTCTACATAATTGTCTAGATTAGAATTTATTTTGATTAGATCAATTTAAATCTAATTTTTTAGATTATTATGAGATAATTTAGATCTGAAAATATGCATGATTCGATATATGAGATGTATGCAAAATATGCCATGATTAGATCTAATTTGTATATGAGATATATGATATAGATCTAAAACTACTTTGTAGTATTGCATGTTCCTGATTAAGGCATTCCTCTTGGCCGTCTGATCATAAGAATGAAGAAGGGTTTAAAGGCCCTCTCCTCCCATCCGATGGGATGTTCTTATGATGTGTAGGGGTGCTGCACGTTTGTCCTTAATTAGAAACCCAAAACTTACTTTCTGCAAAACCCTAGATCCTGAAACCCTAGGATTTATTGTACACTTTTTGTTTATGAACCCTACTTAATTAAAAATTAAGATTATGAAATATTACTTAGATCTAAAATTGATAATTTTAGATCTAAGACATATTTATAATACTAAGTTCGAGCTTGGGTAGCTCAATTAGGTCTAAGCGGTTGATCAAATCGAATAAAGAGTTAGTTAGATGGGATCAACAATGCTTAAATTGACCAGTCTAATAGGATTAAGTCTGGGTCAAGATCGAGTCACGATCAAGCAAGACCTAATTAGGCTCAGAGGTTAGAGTCTAGATTGTAGGCTAACCCAATTGGTTCTGGCTCAATAATTTGGTGTCTAAGGTAAGTTTGGCACATACGATCGACTGGTTTTTAATTGGGAGCTACTCGACCTGAATGCGTTCTTGTACAAGTTAATAGCATATCCCTTCCACCGGTCTCACTTACCTGGCCATATCTATTGACACAGTTCTGATCTGAGGTGGTCAATAATCTGAGCTAACCCATGCCACTAGGTTAGTCATAATTGTTATGACTATGATAAGTCTAGTTTAATGAGACCTGAATCAATTCTCCCTAAGAAAAGATTAAGTCTGAGGTCTTCCACCATTGTAGATGTGCGGGCTCTTCCCGGGGTTGATTGTTCTCGACTGGATACAGTGGCTCAGTTGCACCGAAAAGATGCAACCATGTCTATTAGGCATTGAATGCTATAGGCTGGAGGATGGGTTGGGCTTAATATTTCGGATACAGTGAGAGACTCAATTAGGAATCTAGTCTGTGCAAATGGTGATCTGACTTAACTAAGGAGTGGATCAATATTTCGGATACGGTGAGATTCATGAATTAGAGACCAAGTTTGGGTGCACCATGATTAGAGAATCATTGAACAAGAGTTGTTCACTCATTGGCTAACCCATCACCAATAACTGTTAGGTGAGGTGATGAGTCAGTTGGTGAGACCGCACCACCCACTAGAAATCATTAATCATGAAGATTTTTGCATCTCTACAGAGGGAGTGTAGGGATCTGAAGAAAATAGTGGGAGCTAATTTATTTAAAAATAAAATTCTTAAATAAATTGGTCAAAGTCATAATTATAGTATCTAACTAGAATCTTTGACTCTCTATAGAAAAATGTCTGCCTCCAACCCATTGGCACGTATCCTAGACACACATAGACTGATCGGACCCAATTATAAAGATTGGCTCAGGAACTACAAAATAGTTTTGGGTTTCAAGAAGTTAACCCATGTATTGGACCAAGACCCTCCCACCTTACCAGTCCGTTCGTCCACTGAATAGAGAGCATCTCTAAGAAAAGATAGACGAAGATAATAAGGCCAGATATTACATGTTGGGCTCGATGTCTGATGAGCTCCAGCACCAACATGAAGATATCAGGACTGCTCGCCAAATGTTGGCTCACCTACAAAAGATGTTTGGTGAATAGAGTCACGCAGCCAAGTATCAAGTCACGAAATGACTTTTTAAGGCTAAGATGCGTGATGGGCAGTCAGTCCAAGATCACTGTCTGATGAATGATCAAGGACTTAGGAAGAGCTTGAGAAGCTCGGTGTGAAGTTAGACTTGGATCTGCAGAACGATATTATTCTACAATCCTTGACTAATGCATATGGGCAATTCATCATGAATTACCACATGCATAAACTTCAAAATTTCTTGGCCGAATTAATGAACATGCTGGTCACCACTGAGCTTTCTATGAAAGATTTTAAAGGCTCAGTTCTTGCTATGAAATGGACTTCTTCCAAAAAAGAGTCTTTTGGAAAGAAAAAGAAGTCTACGAAAAAAGCAAAAGGTGGAAGGAGCAAAGAAGAAGAAGGTAGAGCCGAAGAAGAAGGCCAATGTCAAAGAAAAGTATTTCCATTGCAACAACGATGGCCATTGGAAGCAGAATTGTCCTACTTACCTAGCCACCCTGAAGAACAAGAAGGAAGGTCCTTCTGGAGGTATGCTCGTTATTGAGTCTAACCTTATGATTTCTTCTGCATCCAGTTGGGTGCTTGACTCTGGTTCTAGTGCTCATCTATGCACTTTCATGAAGGATCTTGAGGATAGCAAGAGGCTGAGGGATGGACACATGATCCTACGCATTGGTAATGGAGCAAGAGTTGCTACAGTAGCCGTGGGAACATACCCTCTTCGATTACCATCTGCTTTAGACTTAGTTTTGAAAGACTACTATTATGTGCCTGCAGCTAGCAGGAATTTGATTTCTGTTTCATGCTTAGCACTAGAAGACTATGTGATTACCTTCTTTAAGGATCATTGTAACATTCTTTATGAAAGAAATAAAATTACAAATGGTTTTCTTATTAACGGTCTTTATCAGCTACATATTGATGTATCTATTTTAACTATCAAGCAAAACATAAATGCCAAATGACCTAGGGATAGTCCAAACGATAGGTATCTATGGCACCTAAGATTAGGTCATATAGCAGAAGATAGGATCAACAAATTGGAGAAAAATGGGCTATTGAGTCCATTGACTTTCGAGTCATATCCAACTTGTGAATCTTGTCTTCAAGGCAAAATGACTAAACTCCCTTTTGTTGGACATGGGGAGAGGGCCACAGATCTCCTTGCCCTAGTACATACTGATGTGTGCGGCCCATTTGATGTGCCGGCTAGAGGCAATTTTGTCTACTTCATTATCTTTACCGATGATCTGTCTAGGTATAGGTATGTGTATCTTATGAAACACAAGTCTGAAGCTTTTAAAAAGTTCAAAGAATTCAGACATGAAGTAGAAAAATAAACTAGAAAACCCATTAAGGTTCTTCGATCAGATCGAGGAGGTGAATACCTTAGCCGAAAATTCCTAGACTATCTCAAGAAAAATGGCATAGTCTCTCAATGGACTCCACCAGGAACACCTCAACTCAACGAAATTTCAGAATGGAGAAATCGGACTCTATTGGATATGGTCCGATCCATGATGAGCTTCACAGACCTTCCTGATTTTCTTTGGGGACACTCATTGTTAACTTCAATTTATCTACTGAATAGGGTTCTCTCTAAAACCGTTCCTACCACACCGTATGAGATATGGCACGGTAAGAAACCAAGTCTGAGTCATCTCAGAATTTGGGGTTGTCCGGCTCATGTCAAAAGACAACAAGCGGACAAGTTAGAGTTTAGGTCCTTTAGAGCTCGATTCATAGGATATCCTAAAGAGTCATTAGGATACTATTTCTACATTCCAGAAGACCACAATGTGATTGTGAGTCGACATGCCATCTTTCTTGAAAAATAGTTTATTCAAGATAGCGGCATTGGAAAGCAGATTAAGCTTGATGAGAAAGTCTCACAAGTACAACGAGCTAAGGACCAATTGGAACCAAATCAGGTTGAGCCAATAAGAACACTACCTCCTCCACCTCATAGATCGGAAAGAGTTTCTCGTCCTCCTGAAAGATACTTAGGTATTATTTTAGAGAAAGTAGAGAAAATATTTCCTCGTAGGTAATGGTGCTCATGGTGATGATCCCAAAACCTACAACGAGGTGATATCAGATATCGACTCTGAGAAATGGCTAGAGGCAATGCAGTCAGAAATTGACTCGATGCACTCAAACCAAGTCTGGACCTTGGTAGATCCACCAGAAGGTATAGTACCTATTGGGTGTAAATGGATCTTCAAGAGAAAGATTGGTGCAGATGGAATGTGGAGACATTCAAGGCTAGACTAGTGGCAAAAGGTTATAGTCAATGCGAAGGCATTGACTATCAGGATACCTTTTCCCCAGTGGCTATGCTAAAATCCATCCACACATTGCTTGCCGTTGCAGCCTATTTCGATTATGAAATATGGCAAATGGATGTGAAAACGGCATTCTTAAATGGATATCTTGAGGAAGATATCTATATGGAACAGCCGCTAGGTTTCACATCCAGTGATACTGATCACAAGGTTTGCAAGCTGCAAAGGTCCATATATGGACTTAAGCAAGCATCTCGGAGCTGGAACACTCATTTCAATGATGTGATCAAAATATTTGGTTTCATCAAAAATGAAGAGGAAACCATGTGTTTTCAAAAGGGTCAGTGGGAGCGCTGTTGTCTTCCTCGTATTGTACGTGGATGACATCCTCCTTATTGGAATGATATTTCCATGTTGACATCAGTCAAATATGGTTGTCCAAGAATTCTCCATGAAAGACCTAGGTGAAGCATCCTTTATTCTAGGAATTAAGGTCTATAGGGATAGACCGAATAGGATGCTAGGACTTTCACAGAAGATGTACATAGAGAAAGTACTAAAGAGGTTTAGTATGGAAAACTCTAAAAGGAGATTAATACCCTTCAGACATGGTATTCATCTTTCCAAGAAGATGTGCCCTAGCACACCTGAGGAAATAGAATGCATGAGCAAGATCCCTTATGCTTCTGCAATAGGAGCCTCATGTATGCCATACTATGTACACGACCTGATATAGCCCATGCTGTGAGTGTCACAAGCAGATATCAGTCAAATCCAGGTGAAGAACACTGGACTTCTGTGAAATGTATCCTTAAGTACTTGAGAAGAACTAAGGATATGATGTTGGTCTTTGGTAATGGAGAACTCCAAGTCTAGGGATACACAGACTCGGAATTTCATGTCCGATATAGATGATCGAAAGTCGACATCTGGGAGTCTATTTGTGTGCAATGGTGGTGCTGTCAGCTGGAAGAGTTCTAAGCAAACCATGATAGCAGATTCCACCATGGAAGTAGAATATATCGCTGCATCAAAGCTGCGAAGGAAGCATTCTGGTATATGATGTTTGCTGTAGAAATTGGAGTAATGCCATCAGATGTCATTCCTCTATACTGCGACAACAATGGCGCCATAGCTCCTTGCTAAGGAGCCAGATCTCATCAAAACTAAGCACATTGAGCGATTGATACACCTCATCATTACCTTAAGAAGGATTATGTCGAGATCAAGAGAGTTGACTCCATAGATAATGTGGCAGACCCACTTACAAAGCCATTGGGCCAGCAGAAGATCGAAGCCCACCTTGAGAAGATGGGACTTAGACTTGTAGCCAATTGGCTTTAGGACAAGTGGGAGATTGTTAGATATATGTGCCCTAGAAGCCAGAATTGGCTGACACTTGTAATACACTTCTAGGGGCAAAATTATAATTTTGACTAATAATAAAATAAAATTATTTTCTATCACATATGTGTATTTAGTGTCTGTGATACATCCTTTGAGTTAATGGTAATGATAATTCATATTTTCAAGAGTTGAAAATTTAAGACATGAATAATCATTATTAACTCATAAATTGCTCCTGGCCATAGGATCATCATGAGGATGGTGATTGATCCGAAAGGTTGGTGTACAATCACTTCTCTTTAGTAGATGAGTCTTGAGTCTACGGTGTGGAGACACCGGAGCGAGAGTACAGTACTCGTTAGAGAATGAGGGCACTGAGCGTGACCACCTCGAGTAGTCATTAGGGAGTCTACCTTCTCGTCAATGACTGACTCGATGCTGCAGTAGTGTGTCTGGTTCTTTGACCTGAGGTGCATCGGCAGTTCACCTTGAGGGTGTTATAGTTTGACTACACCATTACTCGATCTCCTAGCCATATGGAATCCTGAGGTGTATGTTGGCTATAGCATGTTCATTGTAGGAACTGGATGGCATCAAGATGGAATCTATCTACCTCGGTGGTAGAGGAGCAGCCCTATGATGATCATGAGAATCAAGTCCTGAAATCCATGGCCATGGTAGAGTGAAATAATAGAAAGAGTTTCTATTTAGATTTTCACATTGGACTCGAATCGAATGATTACATCATATGACAGAGACTAGGGTTTGACGAGTTTACCTTAACCCTAATCTGATCGGGGCTCAAGATAGAAGAACTTAATCACACAGGTAGCTGCACCAAGAGGTTCGCATTCAGCTCTGATGGGTTGCCACCATATACTGCTAGGTGTCACTAGGTGGATTTTGGGAGCAATTAGAATGATTTAGATGATCGATCATTCTAGCTGTTCGAATCAGAAGAGTTCTGATCCATCGAAAGGAGTTTCGATGATGTCGATGATAGAGATCATGACATATCCCATTACCATACAGAACTGAACCTAACTGGTCACACAAACAAGGGTTTGAATCTGGTGATCATCAATTGAACTGATCCAGTTCAAATTGATCTGAATGAGATTCAATTAGGTTCAAGGAAAATCATGCTAGCACTCGATTGAACCTAACGTTCTTCTTTTACTATCATAAATAAGTTGTCCTGTCTGAGCCAAAGGAGTTTGTGCTCAATCAGAGGCCTTCATATGGTCTGACTGGAGGTTGTCCAAGTCAGAAAAGGTTGTCTTATTTTGTAAGACATTACCTACCATTTTTGGTCACCTGCCATTTCTTGTTCTTTGACTTTGGTCAAAAGTCTACCTTTGACTGGTCAAATGTTGACCATTGATACTTTGACTTTTGACCACATGTCATGCACCTATTGGAGAGCTGGTGGGGGCCTGTCCCCCTACCAGAACCTGGCAAGGAGGAGGGCGCACACCACCCTAGGCGTGTGCCCAAGTTGGAGGCGCCTAGGAGTCCTTGTTGGATAAGGACTCCATCTCCTTTTTGGATTCCAATTAGAGTTCTTCTAAGAACCAACTTTGACTGGTCTTAGGCACCCTCTAAGGAGGAATCCAGGGGACTCTATTCCACCAATCAGATTTAGATCTGATTTCACAAAGGGTTGTGATTGGTTGGGAAGAAGAGGAGTTGGATCACAGGTATTCTATAAATAAGACCCTCGCCCAACTCAAGAACATCTGAAAATTCCCATGCCAAGGCACCTCTCTCCTCTCTCATGCCAACCACCTTTTCCCTTCTCTCCACGCCCAAAGTTTGGACAGTGGTGCAATCTAGATGAGAGAAAGGCACAAAAGCTAAAGGGCGCGCTGCAAAGGACATGTTGAAGTGTTTCGAAGATCTTCAGATCAAGTCCAGATCTAATTTTTGGAGATGCAATAGAAAAGAAGAGATTTCCAGATCTAGCCTGGATATCGATTAGCCAGCCCTTGCATGACTAGATTCAGAACCTTCCGCTACTTACAGATTATCAATGATAATAGGATTTCATTTCAAGGTAAATTAAATTTGATTAATTTATCTAAATTTATTTTAATTATTAAAATAATAAGATCAGTCTAAAATATCCTAGATCAATTGAATTAAAGAAAAAATTTTTTAAATATATGTCTTGATCATCAGATCTGAATGAATCTGGTCGAAAAATCAGGATTTTTCTTCACTGAGATCTAGGTATTTACATGTTTATTTAAAGAAATATTTATTATTTAAGTCTTCCTCTACATGATCTTGAAAAGTTTTAAGATCTATTCGTGAAACCCTAGATCTGGTTCCTTCAGATACATGTGGGTACATCGTTACATCTATAGCACTCCCAATCTCTTCTATGGTGTTAGCTTTTTTTCATTCAAGACAGCATCAATCAATTCATCTTGATGAGTACGTCCTCCCCTCGTTGCTACAATGAGAAATTGCTCTTCTATCGAACCGACTTATCTTCATCTTGATTTATTGCTTATCTTCTCATCATTTCTTTGATCTCAATGAAACCATCATGATCTGGCAACCACGTGCTGGTATCATCTGGCTTTAAAATTAAACTCACTCTGATATCAATTATTTTAGAGTTTCCAGATACCACCACCTTAGACCCTTGTACTACTTGTGTTGCACTGATCATGTATGGATACAACAAAGAGAAGAAAGAAGAATAAAGAAAAAAAGAAACAATCAATACATGATTAGTATTGGAAAATGTTTCTTAGAGATGTCGTAGGGGTGCTGCACGTTTGTCCTTAATTAGAAACCAAAACTTACTTTCTGCAAAACCCTAGTCTGAAACCTAGGATTTATTGTACACTTTTTTGTTTTATGAACCTACTTAATTAAAAATTAAGATTATGAAATATTACTTAGATTAAAATTGATAATTTTAGATCTAAGACATATTATAATTACCTAAGTTCGTAGCTTGGTAGCTCAATTTAGGTCTAAGCGGTGCAATCGAATAAGAGTAGTTAGATGGGATCAACAATGCTTAAATTGACCAGTCTAATAGATTAAGTCTGGGTCAAGATCGAGTCACGATCAAGCAGACCTAATTAGGCTCAGAGGTTAGAGTCTAGATTGTAGGCTAACCCAATGGTTTTGGCTCAATAATTTGCGTGTCTAAGGTAAGTTTGGACATACGATCGACTGGTTTTTAATTGGAGCTACTAACTAATGCGTTCTTGTACAAGTTAATAGCATATTCCCTTCCACGGTCTCACTTACCTGGCCATATCTATTGACACAGTTCTGATTGAGGTGGTCATATATCTGAGCTAACCATACTACTAGGTTAGCATAATTGTTAGACTATGATAAGTCTAGTTTAATGAGACCTGAATCAAATCTTCCCTAAGAAAGATTTAAGTCTGAGTCTTCCACCATTGTAGATGTGCGGGCTCTTCTCAGGGTTGATTGTTCTGACTGGATACAGTGGCTCAGTTGCACGAAAAGATGCAACCATGTCTATTAGGCATTGAATGCTATAGGCTGGAGGATGGGTTGGGCTTATATTTCGGATACAGTGAGGATAATTAGGAATCTAGTCTGTGCAAATGGTGGAATCTGACTTAACTAAGGAGTGGATCAATATTTCGATATGGTGAGATTCATGAATTAGAGACAAGTTTGTGGTGCACCATGATTAGAGAATCATTGAACAGAGTTGTTCACTCATTGGATAACCCATCACCAATAACTGTTAGGTGAGGTGATGAGTCAGTTGGTGAGACCGCACCACCACTAGAAATCATTAATCATGAAGATTTTTTGCATTCTCTACAGAGGAGTGTAGGGATCCGAGAAAATAGTGGGAGCTATTTATTTTAAAATAAATTCTTAAATAAAATTGGTAAATCATAATTATTTAGTATCTAACTAGAAATCTTTGGACTTCTTATAGAAAAATGTCTGCCTCCAACCCATTGGCAGTATCCTAGACACACATAGACTGATCGGACCCAATTATAAAGATTGGCTCAGGACTTACAGAATGTTAGGTTTCAAGAGTTAACCATTGTATTGGACCAGGACCTCCACCTTACAGTCCGTTCGTCCACTGAATAGAGAGCATCTCTAGAAAAAGATAGACGAAGATAATAAGGCAGAGTATTACATGTTTGACTCGATGTCTGATGAAGCTCCAGCACCAACATGAAGATATCAGAACTGCTCGCCAAATGTTGGCTCACCTACAAAAGATGTTTGGTGAATAGAGTCACGCAGCCAAGTATCAAGTCATGAAATGACTTTTTAAGGCTAAGATGCGTGATGGGCAGTCAGTCCAAGATCACTGTCTGATGATGATCAAGGACTTAGAAGAGCTTGGAAGCTCGGTGTGAAGTTAGACTTGGATCTGCAGAAGTGTTATTCTACAATCCTTGACTATGCATTGGGCAATTCATCATGAATTACCACATGCATAACTTCAAAATTTCCTTGGCCGAATTAAATGAACAGCTGGTCACCACTGAGCTTTCTATGAAGATTTTAAGGCTCATTCTTGCTATGAAATGGAACTTCTTTCAAAAAGAGTCTTTTGGAAAGAAAAAGAAGTCTACGAAAAAGCAAAAGGTGGAAGGAGCAAAGAGAAGAAGGTAGAGCCGAAGAAGAAGGCCATGTCAAAGAAAAGTATTTCCATTGCACAACGATGGGCCATGGAAGCGAATTGTCCTACTTACCAGCCACCCTAAAGAACAAGAAGGAAGGTCCTTCTGGAGGTATGCTCGTATTGGTCTACCTTATGATTTCTTCTGCATCCAAGTTGGGTGCTTGACTCTGGTTCTAGTGTCATCTATTGCACTTTCATGAAGGATCTTGAGGATAGCAAGAGCTGAGGGATGGACACATGATCCTACGCATGTGGTAATGAGAGCAGAGTTGCTCAGTAGCGTGGGACATACCCTCTTCGATTACCATCTGCTTTAGACTTAGTTTTGAAAGACTATATTATGTGCCTGCAGCTAGCAGGAATTTGATTTCTGTTTCATGCTTAGCACTAGAGACTATGTGATTACCTTCTTTTAAGGATCATGTAACATTCTTTATGAAAGAAATAAAATATAAATGGTATTTCTTATTAACGTGTCTTTATTAGTACATATTGATGTATCTATTTTAACTATCAGAAAACATAATGCCAAATGACCTAGGATAGTCAAACGATAGGTATCTATGGCACCTAAGATTAGGTCATATAGCAGAAGATAGGACAAAAATTGGAGAAAAAATGGGCTATTGAGGCATTGACTTTTCGAGTTCATATCCAACTGTGAATCTTGTCTTCAAAGGCAAAATGACTAAACTCCTTTGTGGGACATGGGAAGAGGCCAGATCTCCTTTGCCCTAGTATTACTGATGTGTGCGGCCATTTGATGTGCCGAACTAGAGGCAATTTTGTCTACTTCATTACTTTACCGATGATCTGTTAGGTATAAGGTATGTGTATCTTATGAAACACAAGGTTGAAGCTTTTAAAAAGTTCAAAAGAATTCAGACATGAAGTAGAAAAAATAAACTAAAAAACTCATTTAGATTCTTGATCAGATCGAGGGGTGAATACCTTAGCTGAAAATTTCTAGACTATCTCAAGAAAAATGGCGTAGTCTCTTAATGGACTCCACCAGGAACACCTCAACTCAACGAAATTTCAGAATGGAGAAATCGGACTCTATTGGATATGGTCCGACCCATGATGAGTTCACAACCTTCGATTTTCTTTGGGGACACTCATTGTTAACTTCAATTTATCTATTGAATAGGGTTCTCTCTAAAACCGTTCCTACCACACCGTATGAGATATGGCACGGTAAGAAACCAAGTCTGAGTCATCTCAGAATTTAGGGTTATCTGGCTCATGTCAAAAGACAACAAGCGGACAAGTTAGATTTTACGTCCTTTAGAGCTCGATCATAGATATCCTAAAGAGTCATTGGGATACTATTTCTACATTCGAGAGACCACAATGTGATTGTGAGTCGACATGCATCTTTCTTGAAAATAGTTATTCAAGATAGCGGCATTTGGAAAGCAGATTAAGCTTGATGAAAAGTCTCATAAGTACAATGAGTAGGGACAATAATTTGGAACCAAATCAGGTTGAGCCAATAAGAACACTACTCCTTCCACTCATTAGATCGAAAGAGTTTCTCGTCCTCCTGAAAGATATTAGGTATTATTTTAGAGAAAGTAGAGAAATATTTTTTGTAGGTAATGGTGCTCATTATTGATGACCCAAAACTATAATGAGGTGATATCAGATATCGACTCAAGAAATGGTGAGCAATGCAGTCAGAAATTGACTCGATGCACTCAAACCAAGTCTGGACCTTAGTAGATCCACTAAAGGTATAGTACCTATTGGGTGTAATGGATCTTCAAGAGAAAGATTGGGGCAGATGAATATGGAGATAATTCAAGGCTAGATAGTGGCAAAAGGTTATAGTCAATGCGAAGGCATTGACTATCAGGATACCTTTTCCCCAGTGGCTTTGCTAAAAATTCATCCCGCATTGCTTGCCGTTGCAGCCTATTTGGATTATGAATATGGCAAATGGACGTGAAAACGACGTTCTTAAATGGATATCTTGAGGAAGATATCTATATTGAGCAGCGCTAGGTTTCACATCCAGTGATATGATCACAAGGTTTGCAAGCTCAAGGTCATATATCGGACTTAAGCAAGAATCTCGGAGCTGGAACACTCATTTTAATGATGTGATCAAAATGTTTGGTTTCATCAAAATGAAGAGGAAACCATGTGTCTTCAAAGGGTCAGTGGAGCGCTGTTGTATTCCTCGTATTGTACGTAGATGACATCCTCCTTATTGGAATGATATTTCCATGTTAACAACAGTCAAAATATGGTTGGTCCAAGAATTCTCCATGAAGACCTAGGTGAAGCATCATTTATTCTAGGAATTAGTCTATAGGGATAACGAAATGGATGCTTAGGACTTTCATAGAAAGATGTACATAGAGAAGTATAAAAAGAGGTTAGTATGGAAAACTCTAAAAGGAGATTAATAACCTTCAGACATGGTATTCATTTTCCAAGAGATGTACCTAGCACACTGAGAAATAAATGCATGAGCAAGATCCTTATTGCTTCTTCAATAGGAGCCTCATAGTATGCCATTCTATGTACACGACCTGATATAGCCCATGTGTGAGTGTCACAAGCAGATATCAGTCAAATCCAGGTGAAGATGCTGACTCTTGTGAAATGTATCTTAAGTACTTAAGAAGAACTAAGGATATGATGTTGGTCTTTGGAATGTGGAGAACTCCAAGTCTAAGGATACACAAACTCGAATTTTATGTCCGATATAGATGATCGAAAGTCGACATCTGAGAGTCTATTTGTGTGTAATGGTGGTGCTGTCAGCTGGAAGAGTTCTAAGCAAACCATGATAGCAGATTCCACCATGGAAGTAGAATATATCGCTGCATCAAAGGCTGCGAAGGAAGCATTCTGGTATATGATGTTTGCTGTAGAAATTGGAGTAATGCCATCAGATGTCATTCCTCTATACTGCGACAACAATGGCCCCATAGCTCTTGCTAAGGAGCCGAGATCTCATCAAAAATCTAAGCACATTGAGCGATGATACCACCTCATCTGCGATTACCTTAAGAAGGATTATGTCGAATCAAGAGAGTTGACTCCATAGTAATTGGCAGCCACTACAAAGCCATTGGGCCAGCAGAAGATCGAAACCACCTTGAGAAGATGGGACTTAGACTGTAGCCAATTGGCTTTAGGACAAGTGGGAGATTGTTAGATATATGTGCCTAGAAGCCAAAATTGGCTGACACTTTGTATACACTTCAAGGGCAAAATTGTAATTTTGACTATAATCAATGAAATGGGTTATTTTCTATCACATATGTGTAGTTAGTGTCTGTGATACATCCTTTGAGTTAATGGTAATGATAATTCATATTTTCAAGAGTTGAAAATTTAAGACATGAATAATCATTATTACTCATAAAATGCTTTCAACCATAAGATATCACATCTGGTTCTTTGACCTGAGGTGCATCGGCAGTTCACCTTGAGGGTGTTATAGTTTGACTACACCATTACTCAGTCTCCTAGCCATATGGAACCCTGAGGTGTATGTTGGCTATAGCATGTTCATTGTAGGAACTGGATTGCATCAAGATGGAATCTATCTACCTCGGTGGTAGAGGAGCAGCCCTATGATGATCATGAGAATCAAGTCCAGAAGTCCATGGCCATGGCAGAGTGAAATAATAGAAAGAGTTTCTATTTAGATTTTCACATCGGACTCGAATCGAATGATTACATCATATGACAGAGACTAGGGTTTGACGAGTTCACCTTAACCCTAATCTGATCGGGGCTCAAGATAGAAGAACTTAATCACACAGGTAGCTGCACCAAGAGGTTCGCATTCAGCTCTGATGGGTTGCCACCATATACTGCTAGGTGTCACTGGTGGATTTTGGGAGCAATTAGAATGATTTAGATGATCGATCATTCTAGCTGTTCGAATCAGAAGAGTTCTGATCCATCGAAAGGAAGTTTCGATGATGTCGATGATAGAGATCATGACATATCCCATTACCATACAGAACTGAACCTAACTAGGTCACACAAACAAGGGTTTGAATCTGGTGATCATCAATTGAACTGACTAGTTCAATTGATCTGAATGAGATTCAATTAGGTTCAAGGAAATCGTGCTAGCACTCGATTGAACCTAACGTTCTTCTTTTACTATCATAAATAAGTTGTCCTGACTGAGCCAAAGGAGTTTGTGCTCAATCAGAGGCCTTCATATGGTCTGACTGGAGGTTGTCCAAGTCAGAAAAAGGTTGTCTTATTTTGTAAGATAATTACCTGCCATTTTTGGTCACCTGCCATTTCTTCGTTCCTTTGACTTTGGTCAAAAGTCTGACCTTTGACTGGTCAAATGTTGACCATTGACACTTTGACTTTTGATCCACATGTCATGCACCTATTGGAGAGCTGGTGGGGGCTTGTCCCCCTGCCAGAACCTGGCAAGGAGGAGGGCGCACGCCACCCTTGGCGTGTGCCCAAGTTGGAGGCGCCTAGGAGTCCCTGTTGGACAAGGGACTCCATCTCCTTTTTGGATTCCAATTAGAGTTCTCCTAAGAACCAACTTTGACTGGTCTTAGGCACCCTCTAAGGAGGAATCCAAGGGACTCTATTCCCACCAATCAGATTTAGATCTGATTTCACAAAGGGTTGTGATTGGTTGGGAAGAAGAGGAGTTGGATCACAGCATAGTCTATAAATAAGACCCTGCGCCCAACTCAAGAAAATCTTAATGAAGAATTTTCCATGCCCCAAGGCTGCCTCTCTCCTCCTCCTCCATGCCAAGCCCATCTTCTCCCTCTCCTCTCCACGTCCAAAAGGAAGTTTTGGGACCTTGGTTGGTGCAATCTAGATCAAGAGAAAGGCGACAGAAAGCTAGAAGGCTGCGCTGCTGCAAAGGACAACTGCTGATCTTCAAAAGGTATTTTGAAGATCCTCCAGATCAGATCCAGATCTAATTTTTGGAGATGTGATAGAGAAGAAGAGGATCTCTAGATCCTAGTCTGAGTGGATACCGGTAGAGGCCAGGCACTTGCGTGGCTAGATCCAGAACCTTCCGCTGCTTATACAGGATCATCAATGGGTAATAGGATTACCCACATCAAGGTAAATTAAATTTGATTTAATTTATCTAAATTTTATTTTAATTATTAAAATAATAAGAATTAGATCTAAAATATCTAGATCTGATTGAGATCAAAAGAAAAAAAGTTTTAAAATATATCTCTTGATCCGATCAGATCTGAACGAACCTGATCCGAAAAATCAGGATTTTCCTTCAACTGGTATCAGAGCCAAGGTTCTAAAGTATTTAGATCTGATTTTAAATTTATTTTAATTAAAAAATAAGTGATTTTAGATGTCACATGAGATGTGATCAGATCTGAAATTAGAAAAATTAAAATTAAATGATTTGGATCTAAGATTAGAAAATATGCATGACTAGTTCTAAAATAGAATAGTTCTATAGAATAGTCTTGCATGTTTTCAATTTAATTTGATTAAATCATATTTTAGATCTATTTATTTACTATTTTTTGATATTATAATTATTATAATAACATCTAAAAAATAGCAAATAAAAATTATTTAATTTTAAACATCATATGAGATATGATTGATGCATGTCTAGACTAGTTGTAGAATAGTTCTACATAGTTGTCTAGATTAGAATTTATTTTGATTAGATCAATTTAAATCTAATTTTTTAGATTATTATGAGATAATTTAGATCTGAAAATATGCATGATTCGATACATGAGATGTATGCAAAATATGCCATGATTAGATCTAATTTGTATATGAGATATATGATATAGATCTAAAACTATTTTGTAGTATTGCATGTTCCTGATTAAGGCATTCCTCTTGGCCGTCCGGATCATAAGAACGAAGAAGGGTTTAAAGGCCCTCTCTTCCCATTCGATGGGGATGTTCTTATGATGTGTAGGGGTGCTGCACGTGTTCGTCCTTAATCAGAAACCCAAAACTTACTTTCTGCAAAACCCTAGATCCTGAAACCCTAGGATTTATTGTGCATATTTTGTTTATGAACCCTACTTAATTAAAAATTAAGATTATGGAAATATTAATTAGGATCTAAAATTGAGAATTTTAGATCTAAGACATATTCATAATACTGGGTTCGGGCTTGGGTAGCTCAATTAGGTCTAAGCGGTTGATCAAAATCGAATCAAGAGTTGGTTAGATGGGATCAACAATGCTTAAATTGACCAGCCTAATAGGATTAAGTCTGGGTCAAGATCGAGTCACGATCAAGCAAGACCTAATTAGGCTCAGAGGTTAGAGTCTGGATTGTAGGCTAACCCAATTGGTTCTGGCTCAATAATTTGGTGTCTAAGGTAAGTTTGGCACATACGACCGACTGGTTTTTAATTGGAAGCTACTCGACCTGAATGCGTTCTTGTACGAGTTAATGGCATATTCCTTCCACCGGTCTCACTTACCTGGCCATATCTGTTGACACAGTTCTGATCTGAGGTGGTCAATAATCCGAGCTAACCCATGCCACTAGGTTAGTCATAATTGTTATGACTATGATAAGTCTAGTTTAATGAGACCTGAATCAATTCTCCCTAAGAAAAGATTAAGTCTGAGGTCTTCCACCATTGTAGATGTGCGGGCCCTTCCCGGGGTTGATTGTTCTTGACTGGATACAGTGGCTCAGTTGCACCGAAAAGATGCAACCATGTCTATTAGGCATTGGATGCTATGGGCTGGAGGATGAGTTGGGCTCAATATTTCGGATACGGTGAGAGACTCAATTAGGAATCCAGTCTATGCAAATGGTGGGTCTGACTTAACTAAGGAGTGGATCAATATTTCGGATATGGTGAGATTCATGAATTAGAGACCAAGTTTGGGTGCACCATGATTAGAGAATCATTGAACAAGAGTTGTTCACTCATTGGCTAACCCATCACCAATAACTGTTAGGTGAGGTGATGAGTCAGTTGGTGAGACCGCACCACCCACTAGAAATCATTAATCATGGAGATTTTTGCATCTCTACAGAGGGAGTGTAGGGATCCGAGAAAATAGTGGGAGCTAATTTATTTAAAAATAAAATTCTTAAATAAATTGGTCAAGTCATAATTATAGTATCTAACTAGAATCTTTGACTCTCTATAGAAAAATGTCTGCGTCCAACCCATTGGCACGTATCCTGGACACACATAGACTGACCGGACCCAATTATAAAGATTGGCTCAGGAACTACAAAATAGTTTTGGGTTTCAGAGAAGTTAACCCATGTATTGGACCAGGACCCTCCCACCTTACCAGTCCGTCCATCCACTGAACAGAGAGCATCTCTAGAAAAATGGATAGACGAAGATAATAAGGCCAGATATTACATGTTGGGCTCGATGTCTGATGAGCTCCAGCGCCAACATGAAGATATCGGGACTGCTCGCCAAATGTTGGCTCACCTACAGGAGATGTTTGGTGAACAGAGTCGCGCAGCCAAAGTATCAAGTCACGAAATGACTTTTTAAGGCTAAGATGCGTGATGGGCAGTCAGTCCAAGATCACTGTCTGATGATGATCAAGGACTTGGAAGAGCTTGAGAAGCTCGGTGTGAAGTTAGACTTGGATCTGCAGAACGATGTTATTCTGCAATCCTTGACTGATGCATATGGGCAATTCATCATGAATTACCACATGCATAAACTTCAAAATTCCTTGGCCGAATTAATGAATATGCTGGTCACCGCTGAGCTTTCTATGAAAGGTTCTAAAGGCTCAGTTCTTGCTATGGAATGGACTTCTTCCAAAAGAAAGTCTTATGGAAAGAAAAAGAAGTCTGTGAAAAAGCAAAAGGTGGAAGGAGCAAAGAAGAAGAAGGCAGAGCCGAAGAAGAAGGCCGATGTCAAAGAAAAGTGTTTCCATTGCAACAGCGATGGCCATTGGAAGCGGAACTGCCCTACTTACCTGGCCACCCTGAAGAACAAGAAGGAAGGTCCTTCTGGAGGTATGCTCGTTATTGAGTCTAACCTTACGATTTCTTCTGCATCCAGTTGGGTGCTTGACTCTGGTTCTAGTGCTCATCTGTGCACTTTCATGCAGGGTCTTGAGGATAGCAGGAGGCTGAGGGATGGAGACATGATCCTACGCATCGGTAATGGAGCAAGAGTTGCTGCAGTAGCCGTGGGAACATACCCTCTTCGATTACCATCTGGTTTAGACTTAGTTTTGAAAGACTGTTATTATGTGCCTGCAGCTAGCAGGAATTTGATTTCTGTTTCATGCTTAGCACTAGAAGGCTATGTGATTACCTTCTTTAAGGACCATTGTAACATTCTTTATGAAAGAAATAAAATTATGCAAATGGTTTTCTTATTAATGGTCTTTATCAGCTACATATTGATGTACCTATTTTAACTATCGAGCAAAACGTGAATGCCAAATGACCTAGGGATAGTCCAAACGATAGATATCTATGGCACCTGAGATTAGGTCATATAGCAGAAGATAGGATCAACAAATTGGAGAAAAATGGGCTATTGAGTCCATTGACTTTCGAGTCATATCCAACTTGTGAATCTTGTCTTCAAGGCAAAATGACTAAACTCCCTTTTGTTGGACATGGGGAAAGGGCCACAGATCTCCTTGCCCTAGTACATACTGATGTGTGCGGCCCATTTGATGTGCCGGCTAGAGGCAATTTTGTCTACTTCATTACCTTTACCGATGATCTGTCTAGGTATGGGTATGTGTATCTTATGAGACACAAGTCTGAAGCTTTTGAAAAGTTCAAAGAATTCAGACATGAAGTAGAAAAATAAACTAAAAAACCCATTAAGGTTCTTCGATCAGATCGAGGAGGTGAATACCTTAGCCGGAAAATTCCTAGACTATCTTCAAGGAAAATGGCATAGTCTCTCAATGGACTCCACCAGGAACACCTCAACTCAACGGGAAATTTCAGAATGGAGAAATCGGACTCTATTGGATATGGTTCGATCCATGATGAGCTTCACAGACCTCCCTGATTTTCTTTGGGGACACTCATTGTTAACTTCAATTTATCTACTGAATAGGGTTCCCTCTAAAACCGTTCCTACCACACCGTATGAGATATGGCATGGTAAGAAACCAAGTCTGAGTCATCTCAGAATTTGGGGTTGTCCGGCTCATGTCAAAAGACAACAAGCGGACAAGTTAGAGTTTAGGTCCTTTAGAGCTCGATTCATAGGATATCCTAAAGAGTCATTAGGATACTATTTCTACATTCCAGAAGACCACAATGTGATTGTGAGTCGACATGCCATCTTTCTTGAAAAATAGTTTATTCAAGATAGCGGCATTGGAAAGCAGATTAAGCTTGATGAGAAAGTCTCACAAGTACAACGAGCTAAGGACCAATTGGAACCAAATCAGGTTGAGCCAATAAGAACACTACCTCCTCCACCTCGTAGATCGGAAAGAGTTTTCCGTCCCCCTGAAAGATACTTAGGTATTATTTCAGAGGAAAGTAGAGAAAATGTTCCTCATAGGTAATGGTGCTCATGGTGATGATCCCAAAACCTACAACGAGGCGATATCAGATATCGACTCCGAGAAATGGCTAGAGGCAATGCAGTCAGAAATTGACTCGATGCACTCAAACCAAGTCTGGACCTTGGTAGATCCACCAGAAGGTATAGTACCTATTGGGTGTAAATGGATCTTCAAGAGAAAGATTGGTGCAGATGGGAATGTGGAGACATTCAAGGCTAGACTAGTGGCAAAAGGTTATAGTCAACGCGAAGGCATTGACTATCAGGATACCTTTTCCCCAGTGGCTATGCTAAAATCCATCCGCACATTGCTTGCCGTTGCAGCCTATTTCGATTATGAAATATGGCAAATGGACGTGAAAACGGCATTCCTTAAATGGATATCTTGAGGAAGATATCTATATGGAACAGCCGCTAGGTTTCACATCCAGTGATACTGATCACAAGGTTTGCAAGCTGCAAAGGTCCATATATGGACTTAAGCAAGCATCTCGGAGCTGGAACACTCGTTTCAATGATGTGATCAAAAATGTTTGGTTTCATCAAAAATGAAGAGGAACCATGTGTTCTTCAAAAAGGGTCAGTGGGAGCGCTGTTGTCTTCCTCGTATTGTACGTGGATGACATCCTCCTTATTGGGAATGATATTCCCATGTTGACAACAGTCAAATATGGTTGTCCAAGGAATTCTCCATGAAAGACCTAGGTGAAGCATCCTTTATTCTAGGAATTAAGGTCTATAGGGATAGACCGAATAGGATGCTAGGACTTTCACAGAAGATGTACATAGAGGAAAGTACTAAAGAGGTTTAGTATGGAAAACTCTAAGAGGGGATTAATACCCTTCAGACATGGTATTCATCTTTCCAAGAAGATGTGCCCCAGCACACCTGAGGAAATAGAATGCATGAGCAAGATCCCTTATGCTTCTGCAATAGGGAGCCTCATGTATGCCATGCTATGTACACGACCTGATATAGCCCATGCTGTGAGTGTCACAAGCAGATATCAGTCAAATCCAGGTGAAGAACACTGGACTTCTGTGAAATGTATCCTTAAGTACTTGAGAAGAACTAAGGATATGATGTTGGTCTTTGGTAATGGAGAACTCCAAGTCAGGGATACACAGACTCGGATTTCATGTCCGATATAGATGATCGAAAGTCGACATCTGGAGAGTCTGTTTGTGTGCAATGGTGGTGCTGTCAGCTGGAAGAGTTCTTTCAAGCAAACTGTGATAGCAGATTCCACCATGGAAGCAGAATATATCGCTGCATCAGAGGCTGCGAAGGAAGCATTCTGGTACAAGAAGTTTGCTGCAGAAATTGGAGTAATGCCATCAGATGCCATTCCTCTATACTGCGACAACAATGGCGCCATAGCCCTTGCTAAGGAGCCGAGGTCTCACCAGAAATCCAAGCACATTGAGCGGCGATACCACCTCATCCGCGATTACCTTGAGAAGGTTACGTCGAGGTCAAGAGAGTCAACTCCACAGATAATGTGGCAGACCCACTTACAAAGCCGTTGGGCCAGCAGAAGATCGAAGCCCACCTTGAGAAGATGGGACTTAGACTTGTAGCCAATTGGCTTTAGGACAAGTGGGAGATTGTTAGATATATGTGCCCTAGAAGCCAGAATTGGCTGACACTTGTAATACACTTCTAGGGGCAAAATTATAATTTTGACTATAATCAATAAAATGGGTTATTTTCTATCACATATGTGTATTTAGTGTCTGTGATACATCCTTTGAGTTAATGGTAATGATAATTCATATTTTCAAGAGTTGAAAATTTAAGACATGAATAATCATTATTAACTCATAAAATGCTCCCGACCATAGGATCATCACGAGGATGGTGATTGATCCGGAAGGTTGGTGTACAATCGCTTCTCTTTAGTAGATGAGTCTTGAGTCTACGGTGTGGAGACACCGGAGCGAGAGTACAGGTACTCGTTAGAGAACGAGGGCACTGAGCGTGACCACCTCGAGTAGTCATTAGGAAGTCTACCTTCTCGTCAATGACTGACTCGATGCTGCAGTAGTGTGTCTGGTTCTTTGACCTGAGGATGCATCGGCAGTTCACCTTGAGGGTGTTATAGTTTGACTACACCATTACTCGGTCTCCTAGCCATATGGAACCCTGAGGTGTATGTTGGCTATAGCATGTTCATTGTAGGAACTGGATTGCATCAAGATGGAATCTATCTACCTCGGTGGTAGAGGAGCAGCCCTATGATGATCATGAGAATCAAGTCCAGAAGCCCATGGCCATGGCAGAGTGAAATAATAGAAAGAGTTTCTATTTAGATTTTCACATTGGACTCTGAATCGAATGATTACATCATATGACAGAGACTAGGGTTTGACGAGTTCACCTTAACCCTAATCTGATCGGGGCTCAAGATAGAAGAACTTAATCACACAGGTAGCTGCACCAAGAGGTTCGCATTCAGCTCTGATGGGTTGCCACCATATACTGCTAGGTGTCACTGGTGGATTTTGGGAGCAATTAGAATGATTTAGATGATCGATCATTCTAGCTGTTCGAATCAGAAGAGTTCTGATCCATCGAAAGGAGTTTCGATGATGTCGATGATAGAGATCATGACATATCCCATTACCATACAGAACTGAACCTAACTGGGTCACACAAACAAGGGTTTGAATCTGGTGATCATCAATTGAACTGACTAGTTCAATTGATCTGAATGAGATTCAATTAGGTTCAAGGAAATCGTGCTAGCACTCGATTGAACCTAACGTTCTTCTTTTGCTATCATAAATAAGTTGTCCTGACTGAGCCAAAGGAGTTTGTGCTCAATCAGAGGCCTTCATATGGTCTGACTGGAGGTTGTCCAAGTCAGAAAAGGTTGTCTTATTTTGTAAGACATTACCTGCCATTTTTGGTCACCTGCCATTTCTTGTTCTTTGACTTTGGTCAAAAGTCTACCTTTGACTGGTCAAATGTTGACCATTGACACTTTGACTTTTGACCACATGTCATGCACCTATTGGAGAGCTGGTGGGGGCCTGTCCCCCTGCCAGAACCTGGCAAGGAGGAGGGCGCACGCCACCCTTGGCGTGTGCCCAAGTTGGAGGCGCCTAGGAGTCCCTGTTGGATAGGGACTCCATCTCCTTTTTGGATTTCGATTAGAGTTCTCCTAAGAATCAAGTTTGATTGGTCTTAGGCACCATCTAAGGAGAAATTCAAGGGACTCTATTTCCACCAATCAGATTTAGATTTGATTTCACAAAGGGTTGTGATTGGTTGGGAAGAAGAGGAGTTGGATCACAGATAGTCTATAAATAAGACCCTACGCCCAACTCAAGAAACATCTGAAAATTCTCCATGCCAAGGCTACCTCTCTCCTCCTCCTCCATGCCAAGCCCACCTTTTCCCTCTCCTCTCCACGCCCAAAGGAGTTTGGGACCTTAGTTGGTGCAATCTAGATGAGAGAAAGGCAACAGAAAGCTAAAAGGCTGCGCTGCTGCAAAGGACAACTGTTGATCTTTTAAAGGTGTTTCGAAGATCCTTCAGATCAAGTCCAGATCTAATTTTTGGAGATGCAATAGAAAAGAAGAGGATTTCCAGATCTAGCCCAAGTGGATATCGATAGAGGCCAGGCCCTTGCATGACTAGATTCAGAACCTTCCGCTACTTACAGGATTATCAATGGATAATAGGATTACCCATTTCAAGGTAAATTAAATTTGATTTAATTTATCTAAATTTATTTTAATTATTAAAATAATAAGAATCAGATCTAAAATATCCTAGATCTAATCTGAATTAAAGAAAAAATTTTTAAAATATATGTCTTGATCCGATCAGATCTGAATGAATCTGGTCCGAAAAATCAGGATTTTTCTTCACTGAGATCTAGGTATTTACATGTTTATTTAAAGAAATATTTAATTTATTTAAGTCTTCCTCTACATGATCTTGAAAAAGTTTCAAGATCTATTCGTGAAACCCTAGATCTGGTTCCTTCAGATACATGTGGATGGTACTCATCGTCTACATCTATAGCCACTCCCAAGTCCTCTCTTCTATGGTGTCTAGCTTTTTTTCATTCAAGACAGCATCAATCAATTCATCTTGGATGAGTACGTCCTTCACCCTCGCTTGCTACAATGAGAAATTGCTCTTCCTATCGAACCGACTAATCTTCATCTTGATTATGCTTATCTTCTCCATCTTCTTTGATCTCAATGAACACCATCATGATCTGGGCAACCACGTGTGCTGGTATCATCTGGCTTTGATACCAATTATTAGGATATTAACTCACTCTGATATCAATTATTTATAGAGTTTGGCCAGGATACCACCACCTTAGGACCTTCTTGATACTACTTGTGTTGCACTTGATCATGTATGGATACAACAAGAGAAAGAAAGAAGAATATAAGATAAAAAAGAATACAATCAAGTACATAGATTAGTATTGGAAAATATATCCCAAAGTTAATCATCAGCTTACTGATGGTTGAGCTATGTTATATCTATAATTAATTTATTAATAAATAAAATATATTTTTAGAATTTTTTATCATAAAGTATTCATCTTTTAATAAACTTCATTATTGTGATGAAGTTCTTAGAACTATTTAGCTTTAATAAAGAGAGGATTTATCAATTAGTCCTTACAACTATTGATGATCAAATGATAGGTTGTTAATAAGGATGACAGTGTCTATCAAGCATCAGTCGTTGTATGCCATATAGATTGGTTGTCCTCTTAATCAAGAAGTATGGAGACACTTGTATGGCACATAGGTGAGATGTAGGGATACATCATCAATAAACATGACCAACTTCAGAGTATTCTGCTGTCAAGAATGTCTTTGATGAGATAAAGGTATAAGTATCCCTTAGACCTGAGATCACCTCAGTAACTTGCAAGCAACTCACTATGCTTTGGTACCAGACAAACTAAATTTTTAATTCAGTAATGAAAGGATTTTAGGCATAGTCAAGTACTTGTAAAGTTAGAGTGTGATCAAAATAAAATAGACCACTCCAAGAGTTGGAGAAAAATATATCACTGTATTTCAATGTAGCAAAATCTTGACCAGGATAATCCATCAGATGGATTTATTATTTTAAAATATAATATGGACAACCTTATCAGAGTTGATAGTTGAACTCTAAAGTATCCTACGAGCATTTTGGTCAAAGGGATGAATTATATGGAAACTATATCCGCATGGGTTCTAAGGATGTTATTTTACACATTCGATCTATCTAAACATCGGATATCGTTGCTAGATGGTTACTTTGATTAGTGTAAAAATTTATTCTTATGCTACCAACTTAGTGAAGGGAAATCCTGATTTTCCGGTCCAGGTTCGTCCAGATCTGATTAGATCAAGAGATATATTTCAAAAATTTTCTCTTGATCTCAATCAGATCTTGATATGTTTCAGATCTGATTCTTATTATTTTAATAAATAAAATAAAACAAGATAAATTAAATCAAATTTAATTTACCTGATTTGGGTAATCCTATTACCCTGTAGATGATCCTGATTGCAGCGGAAGGTTCTGGATCTTAGCCACGCAAGCGCCTGGCCTCTACCGGTATCCACTTGGGTTGGATCTGGAGATCCTCTTCTTCTCTATCACACCTCCAAAAATCAGATCTGGATCTGATCTGGAGGATCTTCAAAACTCTTTTGAAGATCTGCAGTCGTCCTTTTGCAGCAGCGCAGCCTTCTTGCTTTTGATCGCCTTTCCTTGATCTGAATCGCACCAAACCTAAGTCCAAAACTCCTTTTGGACGTGGAGAGCAAGGGGAGAAGAGACTATGGCATGGAGAAGGAGGGGAGAGGCAGCCTTGGGGCATGTGATCTCAATAGCATTGGAATTAGGGTTGGGCGCAGGGTCTTATTTATAGACCTCTTGTGATCCAACTCCTCTTCCTCTCAACCAATCACAACCCTTTGTGAAATCAGATCTAAATCTGATTGGTTGGAATAGAGACCCCTGGATTCCTCCTTAGAGGGCGCCTAAGACCAGTCAAACTGGATTCTTAGTAGAACTCTGATTGGAATCCAAAAAGGGAGGTGGAGTCCTTGTCCAACAAGGACTCCTAGGCGCCTCCTACTTGGGCTCACGCCACCCTTGGCGTGCGCCCTTCTCCTTGCCAGGTTCTGGCAGGGGGACAGGCCCCCACCAGCTCTCCAATAGGTGCATGACATGTGGTCAAAAGTCAAAGGGTCAATGGTCAACGTTTGACCAGTCAAAGGTAGACTTTTGACCAAAGTCAAAGAACAAGAAATGGCAGGTGACCAAAAATGGCAGGTAATGTCTTACAAATAAGACAACCTATTCTGACTTGGACAACCTCCAGTCAGACCATATGAAGGCCTCTGATTGAGCACAAACTCCTTTGGCTCAGTCAGGACAACTTATTTATGATAGTAAAAGAAGAACGTTAGGTTCAATCGAGTGCTAGCACGATTTCCTTGAACCTAATTGAATCTCATTCAGATCAATTGAACTAGTCAGTTCAATTGATGATCACCAGATTCAAACCCTTGTTTGTGTGACCCAGTTAGGTTCAGTTCTGTATGGTAATGGGATATGTCATGATCTCTATCATCGACATCATCGAAACTCCTTTCGATGGATCAGAACTCTTCTGATTCGAACAGCTAGAATGATCGATCATCTAAATCATTCTAATTGCTCCCAAAATCCACCAGTGACACCTAGCAGTATATGGTGGCAACCCATCAGAGCTGAATGCGAACCTCTTGGTGCAGCTACCTGTGTGATTCAGTTCTTCTATCTTGAGCCCCGATCAGATTAGGGTTAAGGTGAACTCGTCAAACCCTAGTCTCTGTCATATGATGTAATCATTCGATTCGAGTCCAATGTGAAAATCTAAATAGAAACTCTTTCTATTATTTCACTCTGCCATGGCCATGGGCTTCTGGACTTGATTCTCATGATCATCATAGGGCTACTCCTCTACCACCGAGGTAGATAGATTCCATCTTGATGCAATCCAGTTCCTACAATGAACATGTCATAGCCAACATACACCTCAGGGTTCCATATGGCTAGGAGACCGAGTAATGGTGTAGTCAAACTATAACACCCTCAAGGTGAACTGCCGATGCATCTCAGGTCAAAGAACCAGACACACTACTGCAGCATCGAGTCAGTCATTGACGAGAAGGTAGACTTCCTAATGACTACTCGAGGTGGTCACGCTCAGTGCCCTCGTTCTCTAACGAGTACCTATACTCTCGCTCCGGTGTCTCCACACCGTAGACTCAAGACTCATCTACTAAAGAGAAGCGATCGTACACCAACCTTCCGGATCAATCACCATCCTTGTGATGATCCTATGGTCGGGAGCTGTTTATGAGTTAATAATGATTATTCATGTCTTAAATTTTCAACTCTTAAAAATATGAATTATCATTATCATTAACTCAAAGGATGTATCACAGACACTAAATACACATGTGTGATAGAAAATAACCCATTTCATTAATTATAGTCAAAATTACAATTTTGCCCTTAGAAGTGTATTACAAGTGTCAGCCAATTCTGGCTTCTAGGGCACATATATCTAACACTTAGATTTAGACCTATGAGATCACACACATTAGAGTTCATGATCCGATCAGATGGTTGATCGATGATTAAGAATCATTCTAGGGTTAAATGATCAATACGATTGATGTTTAACCTAGTGCAAGTGTTGCAGAAGGATCGATTAGCAATTAGATTTTTAATTAACTTAATTTGATTAAGCCAAAGGGATAATATTAAGTTTAATTAAATATAATTTAATTAAATTTAGTTTGGACTTGATTGGATCAAGTCTAATTTGTTTATTGGATAAGCCAAGTGCAAGGAAGAACTAGTCCTAATTCAACTAGGACTTGGGTCAACCCAATTTTCTAATTTGATTAAAAAATTAAATTAAAATTAAATCTAATTTAATTAAATTTTTAATTAGTTTAGGATCTAATTTAATTAGATTGAATTAATTTTGGTTTGATTTGATTTAAGAAACCATGTTAGACCAAGTCAAAATAAGAGTCCTAGTAAGACTAGGAACTTCCCTCCTTGCACAACATTAGTCCCAAAGCCCACCATTCATGCCCCCTTTAATTTTGCATGAATTTTCCATGCCCAAAATAAGCCTACCACGTTACAAAGTCCTCCTCTTTCTTTCTTACATGGTAAATTAAGAGTGGACCAAGTCAAAGTAGGAATTGATTTTGATTTGAAATTGTATGAGATAGAATTTTAGGAAACCAAAACTCTTCCTATAGTGCACCGATTCCACCCAGATTTTTTCTAGGATTTTAGTGGCTTCTAGTGGGGTTTCTGTATGACAAAACCTAGTAGTCCAAAATAGAAAAGAAGGAGGGGGTGCCCAAGAATTGGGCACCCCTTGTCTTGCCCAATTTGGATATTCCTTGTCTAGGTATTTGACCTAGACAAGGACTCCTCTATATCTCTCTATATATGATAAATTTTGAGCTAATTTTTGGATATATTTTAGATCATTAAGAGATATTTGGGGTATGTGAAAATCAGAGAGAAAGAGTATTGGGGCATGAGGATTTTATAGACACCAATCTATGTGTCTAGGTGAGAGAACAAAGAAGAAGAAGAAGAAGGGTTCTTCTTCTAGGATTTTTTCTTTGATCTCTTCCTCCTTCTTTAGAGATTTTTGATAGGTGTGTCAAGTCCAAAATCTATTCCCCTTCCTTGTGGAAATTGGAGAGTCCTAGATTTGAAGAACGTGGTTCCAGATCGACCGTTAAAGAAGGATTAGCACAGTCTTAGCATATTATGCTGATTTCCTACATCGAACTTCGGATCATGGTTCATAGGCTCGTGTGGATGACTCCTAGAGACTAGACGTGTGTGTGGCTCACAACATCATCCTCAAGCTTAGATCAGCATGTTAGAGCATCTAACATGCATAGGTAATAGATCTGATCTATTATTTTCATACCTGCATTAGATGTAGTGTATATACATGTTGATGTGATCAACATGTTTTAGTTTCTTCTTTAGATTTTAATTTATGATTTAATAACAAGCCATGATCATATAATAGATCTTAAATTTAGGGTATTTTCAAATATTTAAAATTAATTTTGATTAATTTTAGTCTTCCACTGTCTGATCTTGAAAAAGTTTCAAGATCTAGCCCTGAAACCGTAGATCTAGTTCCTTCAATTGGTATCCGAGCTAGATTTTTTATTACATGATTATTTGAGCATGTTTAAATTATTTATTAGATTAGATCTAATTTATAATCTAATTATTAAATCTAAACATAAAATTTTTGATCACACGAACTGCTATGAGGTTGTCCTATTATAAGGTTTACCCCTTATAGTGGAAAGATTGTCCTAGTTCATATTGACCTGCTTCTAATCATAAATTTATTAGATTTAATCTAATTTTATTTATAATTTAATAAATTTAAAATAGTTTTAGATTTAAAAATAAAATTTTTAGATTACACGGATTGCTATAAGGTTGTTCTACTGTAAGATTTGTTCCTTACAGTGGAAAGATTGTCCTGGTACGTACTGATTTAAAATATTGATCATAAAATTTTAGATTAGATCTAATAGATATTATGATGTAATTAAAAATATTTTAATTTAATTTTAATCATCATAAATATGATAGATTTAATCTAAGATAATTTATGATTGATTATAGTAGAAATTATTTCAATTACATGAATCTGTTTAGATTAGATCTAAAGTAGTTTCATACTTATTTTACTTGCATATTGATTATGAATCAAATATGTAACTTGGTTGACAGAATCATATTATAAAAATATTTTATAAATATAAAAATTATTTTTGAAAAGTTGAACCCCAATCCTCAGCCCAAAACTTAATTAAGAATTAAGAAGTTGTTTGATTAGAATCTAGGATTATGAATTGAAGATCCTAAGACACAAATCATAACACATTGGATTAGATGGATTTATAAGGATTAGGTCCATTAATTAAGTTAGACCTAGGGTTAGATTAAAGAACGGACTTAATTAGAGAATTGACTAAATTTAATTAATTATTGTCTTAGATTAGATCAAGAATTCTATAGATCAATTACAATAGTTATAGTCGGTCAAGTCCATGTCTTTAATGAGATCCAAGATGGACATGATTCTTGGCTACATGGTCCAACATAAACTATTAGGTTGATCTAATTAAAACTAATTAAACTAGTTGGTGTCTAAGGTAAACTAGACCGATGGTCTTTAATTGACAGCCCGCTTACCTGATCTTTTTTGATGGTACCTAAGGCAAGCTTTGGTAGACTGTCCCACTAATTGAACTTATTTGGCCTCTTGGTGAAATTATATTTTGATCGGATCACTTGATTATTCGAGCTAACCCATGTCAGCTAGGTAAATCAGTTTGACTAATTTAAGTGCTCCTAGACCAGCCTATTAATGGTCGCCCTTAAGGTGACATGGTGAAGTCAGTGAGAGGATCATGACAAGCTGGTTCATCTAATCTTTCCTAATCTATAAATTAAATTCTCTAAAATTATTAGGTCTCTAAACTGAGATAGTTATTATGATAACTAGATCATAGCCTCCCATTAAAGTGGATGATAATGGATCCATTAGTTGGATAATCATTGAAGGCCCAAAGGTCTGGTGTTTATCGGCTAATGAAATTATCATTCATTATATGATTTTTTGGCTACATCTTTTTAAATGGTGGTTAGGTTGGCCAACCAAAGTTAGGCCTAATCATTCATTCGTTTGATGGACCAAGTATAGTCATGTTAATGGTTGGACCTAACTGGAACTTTTCATTGGAGGCCAAAGTCTACTGATTAGGGACTGGGGCAAAATTTAATTACTAAAAATTATTTAGAGAAATAATTGATTATGAACCTATCCTTAGATATACATGGGTTGGCCAACCAAAGTTAGGCTCGTGTGCAGTCTATGTGGATTCTAGTATCCACTAAGAAATTAGGATAATTCCTCGAATTGGAGATAAAGGCTATCAATTTAAATAAAATAGTGGAAGAACCTTTTGATTAAAGTTCAAATCTTTAGATTTATTAAATAAATTATTAATTAGAATATACTTTTTCTTTGTGTAGATATGGCCACTTTTCTATCGCTCCAATCATTATTGGATAATGATAAGTTGATGGGATCGAACTTCGATAGCTGGTACTAAAAGTTAAAAATTATCTTGGAGCATGAATGGATCCAATATGTATTAACGAATCCTATACTTAAGGAGCCAACTGCCAATGCATGTGGAACAATCAGAGATACTTACCAGAAGTGGCTCAGTGATCAGACCATGGTGCATTGCATTATGTTGGCTGTTATGAGCGATGAGTTCAATCATAGATTTGAGATGGCTTAGCCAAAGAATATGTTTCAAGTATTGAAGAATTTCTTTGGCACATCCGATGATGTAGAGAGGTACAAGACTAGTTGTGCTATCTTCAACGTCAGGATGCAGGATGGTACCTCTATCACTAATCATGTATTGTACATGATCGAGCTGATAGAGCAATTGAGTAAGCTTGGAGCTTTTTCTTGCATAAACAACTTGGAAAGGATGCAATACTGAACTCATTGCCCAAGACTTTTCTTTCATTCCTTACTCATTTTAGAATGACAAAGCTTGAAGTAAACTACCACGGGTTACTAGGGTTGCTTTAGAACTTTGAAAAGGATCACCAACTCCATAAGGAGTTGATGAATATAGTGGGAGGTTTGTCTTCTAGTTCTCGACCCTTTAGAAAAGAAAAGAAGAACAAGAAGAAAAAAGCTAAGAAGGTGCAAGTTTAGGCTGGGATATCTGTGCAGGACCAGATCAGGAAGATCAAGCTTGATAAAAGTCTAGCTGAATGCTTCTTTTGCAAGAAGCGGGAGCATTGGAAGAGAAATTATCCTTAATTTATTGCCTCTCTAGACCCGAACAGGCAGAGAAAGAAGCAAGCGATTGCTTGGCAATATATTTATATAATAACTTCTTATAATTTTTCTATTTATGGTATTACTGATTGGATATTGGATATCGATAGCCGTTAACATATTTGCAATTTATTGTAGGGGTTGCAGGTCAGTAGGAGATTCGAGCAAGATGAAAGATTGTTGAACGTTTGAGATGGAAGATTAGTTTTAGTTCTAGCTTTAGAAATTCTAAAACTTGTATTTGAGTCCCATACCGTTGTTCTTAGTGATTGTCATTTCTGTTCTATTTTTTTTAATATTATTTTTGTAGATCTTTTGGTCAAAAATGATTATGAAATATCAATAAAGAAATAAGTTTGTAATATTATTATGAATGATGTTACTATTTTTTATGGATATTTGAATAATGGTGTGTATATGCTATCACAACCTATTAACATAGTCTATTCAACTAGCAAGCACCTTAGATTAAATAGTGTGTCAGATATCTATTTATGGCACTATAGGCTAGGTCATATAAATAATAACAGAATAAATAGATTGACTCAAGAAAGAATCCTCGAAGTTAGTGATAGTGAATCACTTCCAACCTATGAGTCCTATCTTCTTGGTAAAATGACCAAGTCATCTTTTACTGAAAAAGATGAAAGAGCTACTGAGCTCTTAGGTCTAGTACATACTGATGTATGTGGACCAATGAGCACAAGTGCTAGAGATGGATATTTCTACTTCATTATTTTCATAGATGATCTATCCAGATATGGATATGTCTTTCTGATGAAACATAAGTCGGATTTATTTGAAATTTTCAAATGATTTCGAGGTGAAGTAGAAAAATAAACTGAAAAGAGTATCAAAATACTTCAGTCTGATCGAGGAGGAGAATATCTTTCCAATGAGTTTCTCACATATCTAGGAGAGAATGAGATTCTCTCCTAATGGACTCCTCCAGGACTACCACAGCATAATAGTGTGTATCAAAGAAGGAATCAAATTCTGCTAGATATGGTCCGATCCATGATGGATTTTGCCGGCTTGCCGAGATCCTTCTGGGGATATGCACTCGAATCAGCTTGTTATCTATTAAATAGAATTTCAAGTAAGTCTATAGTTAAAACTCCATATGAGATATGGATAGGATGTAAGCTAGTACATTCATACCTTAGGATTTGGGGGTGCTCAGCTTATGTCAAATGATTAGTTACAGATAAACTTCGATCTAGGTCTGACAAGTGCATGATTATAGGATACCCAAAAAAGACCAAAGGATACTATTTCTATCATGCTGATGAACAAAAGATATTCATCAACCTTAAGACAATCTTTTTGAAAAAGAAGTTCCTTGGTGAAGGAGCTGTTGCCTTTTAGGTTGAACATGATGAAGTTCAACAGGTAGAAAAATCGACATCAATAGCTAAACCTGAGTTGAATTTGATTAGATCAGATCCAAAGCCTAGTATACCTGCATCATTAAGGCGATCGAGTAGAGTATCACATCATCCAGATAGATACTATGGTTTCTTGATCAAGGATGGTGAATCCATCGAACTTGATGAGAATGATGAGGATCCGATCACTTATATAAATGCTATGTAGAGATCTGATTCTGAGAAATGACTTGAGGCTATGAAATCTGAAATAAAGTTCGTGAAGGTCAATGATGTGCGAACATTGGTTGACCTACCCAAAAAAATTAAATCCATTAGGTGTAAATGGGTCTTCAAAAGAAAAAGAAGTGCAGAGGGAAAGATGGAGACCTATAAAGCCTATCTGGTTGCTAAGAGATATCGTCAACATTATGGTATTGACTATGATGAGATGTTCTTTGCTATGGCAATGCCCAAATCCATTCGGATAATGCCTGCGATAGCTGCCCATCTGGACTATGAGATCTGACAGATGAATGTGAAGATAGTTTTCCTAAATAGAGAGCTGACCGAAGAGGTGTATATGATACAACCTGAGGGGTTCACATCCATAGATGAGTCCATGGTGTGCAAGCTTCAAAGATTCATTTATGGATTGAAGCAAGCATCTCAAAGTTGGAACATGCATTTTGATAAGGTGATCAAAATGTATGACTTTGTTAAGAACGGAGAAGAGCCCTGCATTTACAAATTGATAAATGATCTAACTGTGGTATTCCTTATCTTGTACGTGGATGACATTCACTTAATCAAAAATGAAATTTCCATACTATAGGAAATAAAAGTCTGGTTGTCATCACAGTTCTTCATGAAGGACTTGGGTGAAACATCCTACATCCAAGGGATGAAGATCTATAGGGATAGATCTAAAAGGATGCTTAGGTTATCCCAGTCCACGTACATAGGTATTATGCTGAAGAGATTTAGCATGAAGAATTCTAAAAAAGGCTATCTTTCGATAGGCAATGAAATTTCTCTCTCTAAAAAAGACTGTCTGACAACTCCTGAAGAGAGAGCGTATGAGTAGAGTCCCATATGCTTCGATAGTGGGATCTATCATGTATGCCATAACATGTACGAGACCAGACGTGGCACAGTCACTAGGAGTAGTGAGTAGATACCAGTCTGATGCTGAAGAAAACTACTAAAAAGTGGTTAAAACCATCCTTAACTATTTGAGAAATACTAAGGACCAATGGTTGGTTTATGGCAAGTCAAATCTGAAACTTATGGGGTTTACAGACTCTAGCTTTCAATCTGACCTTGATGAGAGTAGAAGCATATCGGGATATATCTTTATTCTAAATAGTGGAGCTATCTGCTGGAAGAGTTCCAAGCAGCATACTATGGCAGACTCTGTTTGCAAAGTAGAATACATCCAGCATCAGATGCCATAAAGAAAGCTATGTGGCTAAAAAAGTTTATCACCGAGCTCGGAGTAGCATCCTTCCTAGATGGTCCGTTCTTGCTCTACTGTGACTGCACTGGTCCCATAGCTCAGGCAAAGGAAATAAAGGCACACCAATGGATGAAGCACATCTTGCGTCGCTTCCACCTAATCCAAAAGATCATGGATCAAGGTAATGTCGACCTTCAGAAGATCGATGGAAAGAAGAACTTAGCCGATTTCTTTACTAAAGCCCTGGCGATAAAGAAGTTTGACAACCACAAGTCGAAGATGGGTAATAGATGCTATGCCGAGTGGCATAAGGATAAGTAAAAGTTGTTGAAAAATATGTTCTAAAGCCAATCATCAGCCTATTGATTGTTGAGCTATATTGTATCTGTAATTGATTTATTGATAAATAAAATATATTTTTGATATTTTTCATCATAAAGTATTCATCTTCTATTGAACTTCATTATTGTGATGAAGTCCTTAGGACTATTTAGCTTCAATAAAGAGAGGATTTATCGATTAGTCCTTAAAATTATTCAGGACCAAATGATAGGCTGTTAATAAGGACGACATCATCTATCGAGCATAGGTCACTGTATGCCATATAGGTTAGTTGTTCTCTTAACCAAGAAGTATGAAGATACTGGTATGACATATAGGTGAGATGTAGGGGTACATCATCATTGAACATGACCAACTTCAGAGCATTTTACTATCGAGAATGTCTCTGATGGGGTATAAGTATAAGTGTCCCTTTGACCTGAGATTACATCAGTGACTTGCTAGCAACTCACTGTGCTTTGGTACCAGACTAACTAAATTTCTAATTTAGTAATGAAAAGCTTCTAGGCATAGTCAAGTACTTGCAAAGTCAGAGTATGATCAAGATGGAATTGACCACTCCAAGAGTTGGAGAAAAATGTATCACTGTATTTTAATATAGCAAAACCTTGGCTAGGATAATCCATCAGATGGATTTGATATTTTGAAATACAATATGGATAACTTTATCAGAGTTGATAGTTGAACTCTAAAGTATCCTACAAGCATTTTGGTCAAGGGAATGAATTATATGGAAACTATATCCACCTGGATTCTAAGGTTGTTGTTCTACACATTCGACCTATCCGACTATCGGATACCATTGCTATATTGTCACTTTGATCAGTGTAGGAATTTATTCTTATGCTACTAGCTTAAGTTTGAACCTATGAGGTTATACACATTAGAGTTCATGATTTGATCGGATGGTTGATCAACGATTAAAAATCGTTCTAGGATTAAACGATCAATATGACTGATGTTTAACCTAGTGCAAGTATTGTAGGAGGATCGATTAGTAATTAGATTACTAATTAGATTAATTTGATTAAACCAAAGGGCTAAGATTAAGTTTAATTTAATCTAATTTAATTAAATTTAGTTTGAACTTGATCGGATCAAGTCTAATTGATTTATTGGATAAGCCAAGTGCAAGGAAGAACTAGTCCTAGTTCAACTAGAACTTAGGTCAATCCAATTTTCTAATTTGATTAAAAAAATTAAAATTAAATCTAATTTAATATAATTTAATTAAATTTTTATTTATTTTAGGATCTAATTTAATTGGGTTGAATTAATTCTGATTTGATTTGATATGAGAATCCATATTGGAACAAGTCAAAATAAGAGTCCTAGTATGACTAGGAAATTTCCTTCTTGCACCACCTTAGTCCCAACGCCCATCCTTCATGCCTCCTTTGATTTTGCATGAATTCTCCATGCCTAAGATAAGCCCACCATGTTCTAAAGTCCTCCTCTTTCTTTCTTACATGGTAAATTAAGTATGAATCAAGTCAAAGTAGGAATTGATTTTGATTTCAAATTCTATGAGATAGAATTTTAGGAAACCAAAACTCTTCTTATAGTGCACCGATTCCATCCAGATTTTTTTTGATATTTTTGTGGCTTTTAGAGGGGTTATTATATGACAAAACCTAGTGGTTCACAGTAGAAAAGAAGGAGGAGGCACCCAAGAGTTGGAAGCCCCTTGTCTTGCCCAATTTAGACATTCCTTGTCTAGATATTTGACCTAGACAAGGACTCCTTTATATTTCTCTATATAGATTGAATTTTGGACTGATTTTTGGATATATTCTAGACCATTGAGAGACCTTTGGGGTGTGTGAAATTTAGAAAGAAAGAGTATTGGAGCATGGGAATTTCATGGAAACCAATCTAGGTGTCTAGGTGAGAGAACAAAGAAGAAGAAGAAGGGTTCTTCTTCTAGGATTCTTCTTTTGATGTCTTCCTCCTTCTTTAGAGATTTTTGAGAGGTGTCTTAGGTTCAAAATCTCTTTTCCTTCCTTTTAAAAATTGGATAGTCCAAGATTTGAAGAAGGTGGTTCCAGATCGACCGTCAAAGAAGGATCAGCATAGTACTAGCATATTATGCTGATTTCCTGCATCGGACTTCTGATCATGGTTCATGGGCTCATGTGGATGACTCCTAGAGGTCGGACGTGTGTGTGGATCACAACAATATTCTCAAGCCTAGATCAGCATGTTAGAACGTCTAACTTGCATAGGTAATAGATCTGATCTATTATTTTTATACCTGCATTAAATGTAGTGTATATACATGTTGATGTGATCAACATATTTTAGTTTCTTCTTTAGATTTTAATTTTTGATTTAATAACATATCAACATCATGTAATAGATCTTAGATCTAGGATATTTTTATATATTTAAAATTAATTTTGATTATTTTTAGTCTTTCACTGTCTGATCTTGAAAAATTTTCATGATCTAACCTTGAAATCCTAGATCTAGTTTCTTCAATTAGACCAAGGTCTACCTCCATGGGGCATACAAAATTCACTATGAGAGAAAAAAAATTAATAAATATAAAAAAAACTTACCACTCAATCCTTATACAAGAATCTCTCAATAAGAATCTCTAAAATACTAATAAAAGTTCTTTGAAATCTTTCAAACATTTCTCAACACCTTCGAGACGTCACCAACTTTCCAATACAATAAATAGTTCATCAATTAGAGTTATATAGACTCCAAAAATCTAAAAATAGTATGTCAGTAGAAAATCCAATCCCAAACACACCTGAGATCGCTTCTGGATTGTACGATTATGACCAACTCACTCTAGAGCCATCTGATCATGCACATAGTCTCTTGATCAAACTTGAATTGCATTTGAGCCATTCGATCACAATCGGGAGCTCTCCTGAATGTTGGATCAAGCAAAACAACACCCTATCATGCCTAATCAAGCCCCAGTCGTCCAATCATGATTGGCTTGAACAAGAGCCATCGAATTATGATCGATCCATGGAATAGTGCCATGGATCGCATGATGCATGATACAATCGAGGAAATGGCTTACTAGTCCATGCAGGCTGCTATGCACCGATGGTCTGCGATGGATCGTGTGGGTGAAGAAAAATCTATATTTTCTGCCATATGATCGTTCAGATCTGATCAGATCTGAACTAGATTTTTCAAAAAAAATCTAATGCAATCCAATTAGATCTAAATGTTCTTAGATCTGATCCTAAATATCTGATATTAAAAATTAAAAAATAAAATAAAATGGTAATAATAATTGTTACCTTTAGGGTAAATTGCTTTTATCCTATCGATGATCATAATGTTCCTGAGGTCCTGGATCAAGCCACACATGTGCCTAGCATCTACCAATATCCACTCAGGCAGGATCTGGATGTGATCTTATTTTGGATCTGATTTTCAAAAATTAGATCTGGATCTGATTCATAGAGCCTTCAAAACAAGCAATGAAGGCAGTGCACTCATCTCACAAACTCATTGACTGTCTTTCTGATCTTTACGCCAGAACTTGGATCTTCCTTACTGGATCCATCCAACCTCTTCAACATGGAAAGGTAAGAGAGAGGACTAGAGGGAGGAATGGAAGAGAGGAGGGGCAACCTTGCAGCATGGTGGATGGACATAATCATAAAACCCTAGGCGCAGATAGGGTTTAAAGAGACCTAGCTGCGCCATGCAGTGCCACATCACTTTGACCAATCATATTGCTTGATTCAATTAGATCTTAATCTAATTGATGGAGTGATGTCACTTGATCCAATTAGGCTAGAGTCCCTTAGAAACCTTTATAGGTGGTGCCATAGATGGATAAGGATGAAGTCTTGGCACCCAAGACTCCATCTACATCAAACAACCCTAGAGTCCCATCTGTATGGGACTCCTCCCTTTTTCCCTTATGTGCATGCCAATTAGGGGCATGCACACATATTTGTGTGTGGAAACCAAGTGGGTGCGCATCCCAAGGAGATGTCTAGAGGGGGCGCATGCACCTACCCCTTCTTTCCTGCATTGGGATATCTCATGTCTCGATAGTGACAGGAAATGGCATGTGGTGATAGAAATTAGCAGGTATTATCTTATTTCCATCTGATGGATTAAAATAAATCTTTTCTAATCTAGACAAGCCCTAGTCAGACAAGGATAAACCCATACAGAGTTTTTTGGTGAGCCCAAATCAATTTGGCTTAGCAGAGATAAATCAGAAAGACTACAGAAGGAGAAAGTTAGTCTTGATCATGTGCTAGCATGATTTTCTTGAACCTAATTGGATCTAATCCAAATTAATCAAATTGGGTAGCTTAATTAATCACATCCAAATCCAAACTCTTATTTGTGTGATCCAGTTAGATTCAATTTCATATGGTAATGAGATATGTCACGATCTCTATCATCGATATTATCAAAATACCTTTGGATAGACCAAAATTTTTTCAATTCATATAATTAGAATAATCGATCATCAAGATCATTCTAATTGCTCCCAAAATCCACCAATGACACCTACAGTATGTGGTGGCATTCCATCAGAACCGAAAGCAAACCTCTTCGTGTAGCTATCTATGTGATTGGGTTCTTCTATTTTGAGCGTCGATAGGATTAGAGTTAAGGTGAACTCCTCAAACCCAATATCCATCATATAAATTAATCATTTGATTTAAGTCCGATGTGAAATCCTAATAGAAGGACTTTCTATCATCTTCACACTGCCATGGCCATGAGCTTATGAACTCAATCTCATTATCATCATAGGGCTACTCCTTATCTACTGAGGTAGATAGATCTCCTATTAGTGCAGTCTAATTCATAGAATGAACATGCTACAGCCAACATACACCTTAAAATTTTGAATGGCTAGGATATTGAGTTATGGTATAGTCAAACTATAACACCCTCAAGGTGAACTACCGATGCACCTCAGATCAAAGAATCAGACACACCACTATAGCATCGAGCTAGTTATCGATGAGAAGGTAGACTCCCTTATGATTGCTCGAGGTAGTCATGCTCAATGCCCTCGTTCTATAATGAGTACCTATACTCTCGCTCTGATGTCTCCACACTTTAGACTCAAAATTTATCCAAGCTAAGAAAGCAATCATACACCAACCTTTCAGATCGATCACCATCCTCGTGATGATCTCACGGTCAGGAGCAATTTGTGAGTTAATTATGAAAATTCATGTCTTAAATTTTTAACTCTTGAAAATATAAATTATCATTACTATTAACTCAAAGGATGTATCATAGATACTTTAAATACATATCGTGATAAAAAATATTTTTTTTATTAATTTATAGTTAAAATTATAAAATTATTCCTAGAAGTGTATTATAATGTGTCAGCCAATCTGGCTTCTAGGGCACACATCTAACAAACTTTTGCTTGACCTAAAGCCAATTGACTATAAATCTAAGTCCCATATTCTCTAAGTGGGCTTCGATTATCTACTGGCTCAATGGCTTTGTTAGTGGATCAACTGCATTATCTATGGTATAAACTCTCTTGACCTCAACATATCTCTTCTCGAGGTAATCATGAATTAGGTGGACGCCGCTTAATGTGCTTGAATTTCTATTGAGACCTCAGCTCCTTACCTAGGGCTATGGCACCATTATTATCGTAGTACAGAGGGACGACATCTGATAGCATCACTCTGAGCTCTATGGCGAACTTCTTGTACCAAAATGCCTCCTTCATAGCCTACGATGTAGTGATGTATTCTACTTTCATAGTGGAGTTAGCTATCACCATCTGCTTGAAACTCTTTTAGCTAACAGCACCACTATTGCATACAAATAGACTTCTAGATGTCAACTTTCGATCATCTACATCAAACATAAAGTCCGAGTCTTTATACCCCTAGATCTAGAGTTCTCCATTATCAAAGCCTAGAAACATATCCTTAGTCCTTCTTAAGTGCTTAAGGATACACTTCATAGAAGTCCAGTGCTCTTTACCTGAATTTGACTGATACCTGCTCGTGACGCTCACAACATGGGTGATATCAGGTCATGTAATAGCATGGCATGCATGAGGCTCCCTATTACCAAAGCATAAGGGATCTTGCTCATGCATTCAATCTCTTCAGGTATGCTAGGGCACATCTTTTTGGAGAGATGAATGCAATGTCTAAAAGATACTGGACCCCTTTTGGAGTTTTTCATGCTAAACCTCTTTAGCACCTCCTCTATATACACCTTCTATGATAGTCCTAGCATTCTATTCAGTTTATCTCTATAGACTTTTATTTTCAATATAAAGGATGCTTCTTCTAGATCTTTCATAGAGAACTCCTTTGATAACCATATTTTGACCATGGTTAATATGAGAATATCATTCCCAATTAGGAGGATATCATTCACGTACTGTACGAGGAAGACAACAATGCTTTCACTGACCTTTTTGAATACACATGGCTCCTTCCTATTTTTAATGAAACCAAATGATTTGATCACATCTTTGAAACGAGCATTCTATTCTGAGATGCTTGCTTAAGTCCATATAAGGACCTTTGCAGCTTGCAAACTTTGTGATCATTATCACTGGATGTAAAACTAAGTAGCTATTCCATATAGATATCTTCCTCAAGATATCCATTTAAGAATACCATTTTCATGTCCATCTGTCATATTTCATAATTGAAATAAGCTACAATAGCAAGTAATGTGTAGATAGATTTAAGCATGGCTATTGGCAAAAAGGTATCTTGATAGTCAATGCCTTCATACTGACTGTACCCTTTTGCTACAAGCCTAGTTTTGAATGTCTCTACATTTCCATTAGCACCTATCTTTTTCTTAAAGATCCTTTTACACCCAAGAGGTACAATACCTTCAGGTGGATCTACCAAGGTTCAGACTTAGTTTGAGTGCATTGAGTCAGTTTCTGATCTCATTATCTCTAACCATTTCTCGGAGTCAATATCTAATATCATCTCATCATAGGTCTTCAGATCATCACCATGAATCTCATTTTTTATGAGGACCATTTTCTTTACATCCTCTAAAATAGTACCTAAGTACCTTTTAGAAGGTTGAAAAATTTTAGTTGATTTTTGAGGTGGAGGAGGTAGTGTTTGGACTAGCTCAATCTAATTGGATTTCATAGGTTCCCTAGCTCATTGCTCTTGGAATAATTTCTTCTCAAGCCTAATCTATCTTCTGATGCCACCATCTTGAATAAATTATTTTTCAAAAAAAATAGCATGTCAACTCACAATCACATTATGGTCTTCTGAATGATAGAAGTAATATCCTAATGACTCTTTAGGATATCCAATAAATCATGCTCTAAAGGATCTAGTCTATAACTTGTCCTCCTACTATCTCTTGACATGGGCTGGATAAACTCAAATTTTAAGGTGACTCAGACTTGGTTTCTTACCATGCCATATCTCATACGGTGTGGTAGGAATGGTTTTAGAAGAAATCTGATTCAGTAAGTATATTACAGTCATTAGACTATACCCCCAAAGAAAATTAAGAAGGTTCATGAAGCTCATCATGGATTGGATCATATCCATTCTAAAATCTTGTTGAGTTGAGACGTTTAAGGTGGAGTCTATTGTGAAACTATGCCATTATCCTTGAGATAGTCTAAAAATTTTTGACTAAGGTATTCACCACCTCAATTCGATCAAAGAATCTTAATGGGTTTTTCTATTTGTTTATCTACTTCGAGTTTGAATTCTTTAAACTTTTTAAAGGCTTCGGACTTTTGTCGCATCAAATACACATATCCGTACTGAAATAAATCATCGGTGAAGATGATGAAGTAGACATAACTGCCTTCGATCGGTACATCAAATGGGCTGCACATATCTATGTGTACAAGGACAAGTAGGTCTGTGGCCCTTTCTCCATGTCCTATAAAAGAAAGCTTGGTCATTTTGCTATGAAGGCATGATTCATAAATCGGATATCACTCGAAAGTCAACGGACTCAATAGTCCATTTTTTTTTAATTTGTTAATCCTATCTTTTGCTATATGACCTAGCCTAAGGTGCCATAGATATCTATCATTTAGACTATCCCTAGGTCATTCACATTTTGCTCGATATTAATAATAGAAGCATCAATATGTAACTGATAGAGATCATTAATAAGAAAACTACTTACAATTTTATTTCTTTCAAAAAAAATTATAATGATTCTTAAGAAAACTAATTATTTAGCCTTCTTGTGCTAAACAAAAAATAGAAATCAAATTCCTGATTGCTGCAGGCATATAAAAATAGTTTCTAAGTACTAAATCTAATCCTGATGGTAGTCGAAGAGAGTAGGTTTCTACTGCCACAGCAGTAACTTCTGCTCCATTTTCGACGTGCAGGATCATCTCACCATCTCTCTGATAGGATGTGTCCCAAAGTCAATCATCAATCTATTGATAGTTGGACCATATATTTATAATTATATATAAATTATAAATTAATAAAATTTATTTTGATATTTTTCATCATAAATTCTATTGTCTTCTAATGAACTCTTGTGTTGTGATGAAGTTCTTAGGACTATCTAAATTTGGCAAAGAAAGATTTATCATTTAGTCCTTAAATAGTTTATGACCAAATGATACGTTGTTACTTAGGATGACAACGTTTATCAAGTATAGATCATTGTGTGCCATATAGGTTGGTTGTCCTCATAACCAAGGAGTATTGAGACACTGATATGGCATGCAAGTGAGATGTATGGGTACATCTACACAGAACATGATCAACTCTAGGGCTTTTCTCCTATCAAGATTAGCTTCGATGGAATATGGGTATAAATGTCCCTCCGACCTAAGATCATCATGGTGACTTCCAAGCAACTTACTATGTTTTGGTGCCAGACTATCTGAATTTCTAATTCTGTGATGAAAGGGTTTTAGGCACAGTCAAGTACTTATGGAGTCAATTAATGTATCAAGATGGAATTGACCACTCCTAATTTTAGGAACTATGTTCAATTGCATTTCAATTTAGCAAAACCTTGGCTAGGGTAGTCTTATTGAGGAGTCACAGGACTAATTACTTTGAGACACGACATGCATGTATTTTCTAGGATTGACAGTCTAACCCTGAGTCATCTATTACATAGAGGTCATAGGGATGAATTATACGATAATCATATTCGTATTAATTTTGAATGTTGTGATTACGATTATTTGACCTATCCGGACGTCGGGTATCATTCCTAGATGGTCACTTTGATTAGTATAGAAATTAGTTTCTGTGCTACTAACTTAGGTTCGAACCTACGGGATTACACACATTAGGAGTTTCAATCTGATCTGATTGCTGATCAAGAGTCTCATTGATTTGAAACTCTATGGTCAACAGTCCCACTAGATTAGAACTCTATGACTAAGAGTCCTACTGGATTGAGACTCTGAGTCCTACTTGTTTGGGACTCTTTAATCAAGAGTCCCATTGCTCTGAAACTCTATGGTCAAAGAGTTTCACTGGACTGAGACTCTATGATCAAGAGTCCTACTAGACTGAAACTCTAAGTCCTACTTGTCTGAGACTCTCTGATCATGAGTCCTGATAATCTAGGATACTATGGTCTAGAGTCCCAATGGACTGGAACTCTATGATCAAGAGTCTTACTAGACTGAGACTCTAAGTCCTACTCATCTGAAACTCTCTGATCAAGAGTTTTACTAGTCTGGGACTCTATGATCATGAGTTTGATTCATTTGGAACACTAGGTTCAAGAGTCCCATTGATTTAGGACTCTTCAAGAGTTTCTTATTGATAGGACTCTGTTGCCCAATAATCCATTCAATTTGGACTCAAATATTTTTGGAGGATTAATTAGCAATTTGATTGCTGATCAGCTTAATTTGATTGAGCGATGAGGATTCGATCAAGTCTGATTGAATTTGACCCGATCAGGTCATAAGATGACATAATCGCTATGTGAGTTTTGATCCTGATTTGATCAGGATGTAGATCTAATTAATTTCTAATTTAGTTAGAATTTTATTAGATTAGGCTAAGCTTGATTTGGTTGGATTTAATCTAGTTTAATTAGGTCTAGATTAATTGGTTTGGTTAAAACCAATTAGGACCAAGTTGAATTCAAATTCTCCCATGCGCCCATCATTTTTGACTTTTTCACTCTATTTGTTGAACATTTTTTGATAAATAAAAATGTGCACATAGAAAAAGAGTCTTTCTGCATGTTAGACATAATGGAGGGGTGTTGGATAAGGATAAGAGGCTCATTTGATTTTTGAAATCAAGTGAGTGGTTAAAACCTCTCAACCACTCGATCCTTATTATTTTCCATGCTGTTTTCCCATGGTATTCATGTCAATAAATTATGAAATTTTTTTGCATGTAGAAGTAAGAGTTAGCATTATGTGATAAAAATTTTAGAGTATTTGGGCATCAGTTTTAGACAAAAAAAAAATCTCAAAGTGAAGGTGAACAAGATCCTGCAGCACTTTACTTTTCCCTCATCCCTCTCTTCTCTTATGATTTTCACCTCTAAGGATATCTTATTTTTAGATATGATCTAAATAGAGATTATAGATCTAAAAGTTATCTTTCTATAAAAACTTATTTCATGGAAAAACTCTACACAAAGAGGGTGTGATAGAATTTTTAGTGTGTCAGGGTGTTTGGGCCAAGTGAAATCCTAGATTTGGGAATCTAGGTTCGGGTGGAGAGACCAAGTGCTGTGAGTATCGGATCACCACCAAATTTGAAACACATCTTCATCATCCTCTAATATTTATGTTCTAATTTTTTAGAATATCTGAGAAATAAGAAAGTATATGATCGATCGGATCGATCATAATCAGTCATCGAAGGTCCCGATGAGGAGCTAGCACTCTAGTGGGGCTGATCGGGATCAAAAACTCCATATGGACCAATCGTAGAGGCCGAACATGTGTGCGGCTATGATATAATATCAAAGCATTATTCGATGGACTCAAATTATACTGATCGACTATCCATGAAAAGATATTATATTCTGAACACGTAGATGTAGTAAATAGTTTATTACATAGTTTTATTTTCAGATCTATTGATATATGCATGCATATTATGTTTTAAATAATCTGATATGATCAGTATATAATTAACTAGATTAATTATTTTTTACTACATCATTGCTATTTTTAAAATATTTTTTGAAAGTAGCATGGCAAATTCTGCACTATTTTTCTTCAAAATGGTATCAGAGCAAGATTCTTTAAACATGATATGCTTGCATATTTTGATTAATAATTTAGATTTAATCTAAATATTAATCTAATAATTAGAGTAATTAGATCTAAAAAATTAAAATCTAGATCGCGTGGACTGTAGGTTATCCTACTGTAGGGTTTACCCCTTATAGTGAAAAGATTGTTCTGGTACGTTGCTGATCTATATCGTTAATCATAAAATTACTAGGTTTGATCTAATATTTTTATGATTTAATTATAGTAGACTTTAATCTGATTATGATCATGAATGCATAATTAGATAAAATTTGATTCATGATTTCATGATTATGTAGTGTACATAGTTTCAGATTAAATCTTACAACTAGTGTTGTTTGTGAATTGAGATGATTTAATTTTAAAATGAATCCACTCAATTGGTGAATAATGCTAAGTTATAAATAATTTTTTAAAATTAAAAATATTTTTGAAATGCCAAACCCTAATTCTCAGCCCATAAACTTAATTAAAAAATTAAGTATAATGATTTAGTGTCTAGAATAATGAATTAAGACTCTAAGTCATTAATCATAAACTTGTGGGTTATTGGGTTAACTAAATTAGGTCCATAAATTAGGTTAGACCTAAGGTTAGTTAAAAGATGGACTAATTTAGAGTAATTGATCAAATTTAATTAAATATTAATTTAGATTAGGTCAAGGACTCTATAGACTCAATTACAATAGTTATAGTTGGTCAAGTCCATGCCTTTAACAAGAACCAAATGGACTTGATTCAAGGCTACGCGATCAAATCTGAAATTACTAGGTTGGTCAAATTAAAATTAATGAACCAAATTGTGTCTAAGGTAAGTTTGGCAGTTTGATCAGTGGTTTTTAATTGGGAGCTACTCGCACTGATTCGATCTTTGATGAGTTAATGGCATATCCTTTCTATTGATCTTGCTTACCTGGCCATCCTGATGAGTTAGATTTTGATTAGATCACTTGGTGATTCGGGCTCACCCATGTCTATTAGGTAAATTAGTCTGATTGATTTAGGTGCTCCTAATGCTAGCTTAGATTAGATTTTTTTCTAACATGGTGAAGTCAGTGGGAGGATCGAAATTGGCTCACTAAATTTTTTTAAATTGGTTAACTAAATCCTCTAAAATTATTAGATCCTTAAAAATAAAATAGTTATATAGATAACTAAATCATAGCCTCCCATTAAGTTGAGTGATAATGGGTTCATTAGTATAATGATCATTGGAGGCCCAAAGGCCTGATTATTGATGACTAATAAAATTATCATTCATAAAATGATAATTTGGTTAAGTCTTTCTGATGGTGGTTAGGTTGGCTAACCAAAGTCGGGTCTGATCATTTATTAGTTAGATAAGACCAAATGTGGTCATGTTAATGGTTGGACCAAATCAAACCTTTTTCAGTGGAGGCCAAAGCCTACTAATTAAGTCTATGGGGCAAAATCAATGTTACTAGAAGTTGTTTAGAGAAAAAATTGATTTTAAATCTATCCATAGGTGAACATGGGTTGACCAACCAAAGTTGGGCTCATGTGTAGTCTATGTGGATTCTAGTACCCACTAAGGAATTAGAGTAATTCCTCGAATTAGAGGTAGAGGCTACAAATTCGTATAAAATAGTGGGAGGACCTTTAGACTGAAGTCCAAATCTTTAGGATTAATAATTCATATACTAATTAGGTTTGATTTTTTTTTTTATATAGACATGGCCACGAATCTATCGCTCCAATCATTGTTAGACCATGATAAATTAATGAGATCCAACTATGATAGCTGGTATCGTAAGTTGAAAATCATCCTGGAGCATAAGCGGATCCTTTATATGGTAATGGATCGAGCACCTGAGGAGCCAGCTCCGAACACTAGGAATTCAGTCCAAGATACTTATCTGAAGTGGCTCAATGACCGCACCATCGTTCGATGTATAATGCTGGTGGCAATGAATGATGAGTTCAGTCGTAGGTTTGAAAATGCCTAGCCATAGGAGATGCTTCAAATATTGAACGATTCTTTTGGCACACCAGACGATGTTGAAAGGCACAAAATAAGTTGTGCCATTTTCAACGCTCGAATGAGGGACGGGGCCTCAGTCATCAATCATGTATTATATATGATCGAGATGATTAAGTGCCTTAGCAAGTTGGGCTTTTTTCTGCATGAGCAGCTTAGTAAGAATGTGATCCTTAATTCTTTGCCCAAGTCCTTCCTTCCCTTCCTAACTCATTTTAGAATAACAAAGCCTATAGTGAACTACCATGGCTTGTTAGGGTTGCTGAAGAACTTTGAGAAGGATCACCAACTCCATAAGGAGACTGAATGTAGTGGGAGGGTCTTCTTCTGGTCATCGACCCTTTAAGAAAGGAAAGAAAAATAAGAAGAAGAAAAATAAGAAGGTGTGGCTGCATGCTGGGATGACTGCAGAGGGTCAGACCAAGAAGTGCAAGCCCGATCAGAGTCAAGCAGAGTGCTTCTTTTATAAGAAGCAGGGGCACTGGAAGAGGAACTGCCCTCTGTACGTTGCCTCCCTGAATCAAAATAGGCCGAGAAAGAAGCAAGTGGTTGCTGGGCAAGGTAATTATATGATAACACCTTACAATTTTTTTTATTTGATTCTACTGCCTGAGTATTAGATACTGAAAGCCCTTATCATATTTATAATTCTATGCAGGGCTTGTAGGTCAGTAGAAGATTTGATCAAGGTGAGAGGTTCTTGAATGTTGGAGATGGAAGATAAGTTCTAATTCTAGCTTTAGAAATCATGAATCTTGTAATCAATTCAAATAAATTTATTCTTCATGAATGTCATTATTATCCAACTTTCTTATTAAATATCATTTCTATAGGCCTTTTGGCCTTGAATGGTTCTATAATATCAATAAAAAAAAATTTGTAATGTCATTTTGAATGGTGCTACAATTTTGATTGGATAATTGAGTAACAGAATTTATTTACTTTCTATGCCTGTTAACGTGGTTCAATCCTCCAGTAAATGCCCCAAAATTAGTGATGTATCTGATGTCTATCTTTGGCACTGTAGGCTAGGTCATATTAATAAGAATAGAATTAACAGGTTAGCTCAAAACGAAATTCTTAAGGTTAGTGATTGTGAGTCACTTCCGACCTGTGAGTCCTATCTTCTTGGTAAGATGACCAAGTCACCTTTTACCAAAAAAGGTGAATGAGCCACTGAACTCTTGAGTTTAGTACATTCGGATGTATGGGGACCTATGAGCTCAAGTGCCAGAGATGGATATTTCTACTTCATAACCTTCACAGACGATCTATCGAGGTATGGATATGTCTATTTAATGAAGCATAAGTTGGAGTCATTTGAAATGTTCAAAATATTTCGAAATGAGATAAAAAAGCAAACTGGGAAGAGTATTAAAACTCTTCAGTCTGATTGAGGGGGGTGAGTACCTTTTTAATGAATTCTGACATATCTTAGAGAGAATGAGATTCTCTCCTAATGGATCCCTCCTAGAACATCACAACATAATGGTATGTTTGAAGGAGAAATCGGACCATGTTGGACATGGTTTGATCCATGATGGGGTTTACTGATTTGCCGATCTCCCTATGGGGATATGCACTTGAGTCAGCTTGTTACATTCTAAATAGGGTTTCGAGTAAATCTATTAATAAAACACTATATGAAATATGGAAGGGCGTAAGCCAATGCTTTCATACCTTAGGGTTTGGGGGTGTTCGGCCTACATCAAACGTTTGATGACAAACAAGCTTGGACCAAGGTTTGATAAGTGTAGTTTTATAGATTACCCAAAAGAAATCAAAGGGTACTACTTCTACCTTGCTGATGAGCAAAAAGTGTTTGTCAGCCTTAATGCAGTCTTTTTAAAAAAGAAGTTCCTTGGTGAAGGAACTAATGCCTCCAAGGTTGAACTTGATGAAGTATTATAGATGGAAGAATGGACACAAGTTATTGAACCAAAGCTGGATCTGATTAGGTCAGACCCAAAACCCATTGTAGATGAAGCGAAATCTAGATTTTCTGGACCAGGTTCATTCAGATCTGATCAAATCAAGAGATATATTTTAAATTTTTTTTTTTTGATCCTAATCATATCTGAGATGTTTTAGATCTGATTCTTATTATTCTAATAATAAAAATAAAATCTAAATAAATTAAATTTAATTTAATTTACCTTGATGTAGGGTAATTCTATTACCCATTGATGATCCTATAAGCAGCGGAAGGTTCTAGATCTAGCCATGCAAGTGCCTGGCCTCTACCGATATCTACTCAGGCTGGATCTGGAGATCCTCTTCTTCTCTATCACTTCTCCAAAAATTAGATCTGGATCTATGATGCATGCTAATTTATAGCTATGGTAAGTGCACCAGTCGATCAAGTAATAAAGTGAATGAGTAGAGTATCATCCCTAGAGGATTGAAAAATAAGTACTGAAAAGTTCTTTCCTATGCTTTATTTAGAAGATCGATTTATGAGAATAAAAAATTAAAAAAATAAAAAAAATAATTAAAAGTTTTTAATTAAATAGAGAGAGTGTAAATTATTAGGGTTTTAAACTCAAGAGCAATGGATTACTAAGGCAATCGGTTCACCAACTCAGTCAATATAATATTCAGGTTTTTAGATTAATTTTATTTCATATGACGGTGGAGTCTCCTAATTTATTCACTATCCTTTGGTCCAGGCATAGCAAAACTATTAATATTTATTAATTACTCTTTGGTTCAAGTGTAATTTAAATAAATATTAATGCATTAGGTTTTGTGAAACCCTCTAATTAAAATACGCTGCATCCAAAGCATACTAAAATTCCTGCATGCATATGAATTCTAATTTGATTCATAATACAAGGTATATAATCAAGAAGCATTAACATAGATGTACTTGGTCCGTAACATCTATGTTCATCAGATTCAATTAGAAGATGGCCAGTAATCTAAAAGCATTAAGATCAGATTTATATACTCCTCATGAAAAAAATTTAAAAATAAATCATACTGAATATTGCATCAAAAGAGTGGCTACACCTTAACCTTAGTAAAAAAAAATTTAGTTCATGATAACAAGTTCGAAAATAGCAAATAAAATAAAAAGCATAGAGAAATTAGACTGTTTGATTGCTGAAATGGATTGTCTGCTTCTCTTGATGTGAAGAACTTGGCGAAGATGAAGAGGCTCCTTAATCGATGTCTTGATCGTCGAAAGAAATCAAAAACCCTTTTTGATTTTCTTACAAATCACGCTTCTCTTTCTACCTCTCTCCTCTCTCTTTCTCTCTCTCTCTCTCTCTTTTTCTCCCTCTCTTTCTTTCTTCCCGTCTCTCTCTCTATCTCTCTCTCTGATTATTATTTTTTCATGACAACACTAGAATTTTTTATAGATAAAGAGATTGATTTCTCCCCAAAATCCATCAAAAATTAGGTTTAAGACTCCCAAAGCAACTCAAACTAAGATCTGGGTAATTCTGCCCGTTGGATGTTGATCAAACGGTCCAAAAATCACTCAAAAACTCCTTAAAATAATCTAGATCAAGTCGGATTTAATGCCAGCCATTGGATCAACCTTTAGATTTAATCTGGGCCATCCGATCACGTAGAAATAAGCCTTCTGATCTATAGTTTAACTTCAAAATGAATCTCAGTCGTTGGATCTCGATCGGGAGCTATAGATGCATCCATCAGCGCCTTCGTTTTGGCCGTCCGATCGAGTTTCAATGAAAATCGCCCGTTGGATCAGCCAAAATTCCCAAATTACCCTCCATGGACCATGCGCGAGCCCGATGTTGCATGGACCACCATGTTCTTCAGCCAATCAGAGTGCAATTCCTGATGTGAAATGCCCAAAATACCCTCCAGTTGGTCCACCGTTTGCAGCGAAAAATGCTGACGTCATCCTAGCATCAGCATTGCGTCGGCGGATTTTTTTTTTTATGAAATTCAATTCTGGGCTTATTTGAAGTCTGTTTTGTCTGAAATTTATTTCATCTGAATCAGAAAAATAAGATCTTCATATTTGTTGCCTTCTTTCTTACATAAGATTAATAAAAATATCGATTTCTAAAGAAATAGATTAATTTATTTTATAATTTAATACTTTTATTAGTATATTTTTACCACTTATCACACCCTCCAACTTAGTCATTGCTAGTCCCTTAGCAATATTTTATTTAATACCATGTTTCAATAAGATTATCCATCACAAAGATAAAATCTAGGACTAAAGATCAAAAAGTTTAGAAAATACTGCTAACTAAGCATTGAGCTTCAGAAGCAAATTTTTTAGTCAATATAATTAAAAACTTTCTTAGAGTACATCAAAGATCTATAGCACTTGTGTTCGTGATGACTAACTTTAGCATTTTAGTATTAAATTAAAAGAACAAAAGTATCTTCTCTTATCACCTATTTTGGTCAATTTTCTATACATTCTCAATTTTATACTCATGAATTAAGGTAGCTTTCACACTGCCTTTCTTTTCTTTTTTTTTTTTTTTTTTTTACTGTGCTGAGCATCCTGGCCTTTCCTTCACCATTTTACGTGAATTTTCACACTTGACCTAGGTGCAGAGACCCAGTTACTAGGCTTTGGGCAATCCACATATACTCTATCTTTTGCACTTTATTTATAGGCAGGTAGCTCTTTCCTTAAATTCAAGTTTCTTTGATTAGAATGTATATTAATTACCAATTTTCAGTGATAATTGAATCCTCAGTTGGCCTTATAATCAATACCTACTTTGCCTTGTTAGTGTGCATGTGCAATAAAAAGTGCTAATAATCTTTTAATGACCTAAGTAGGCTGCTAAAAGTTGACCAACTAATCTACTTCTTTAACTCATTACATTCATTAGCAAATAATTCTATCTTTTATCACTTATCCAGTTTATCTTGCTCAAGATTTTCTTCTTGACACATGATTTTTTTTTTTTTTTAACTTATTCTACATTGTCTTAAAGGAGAAAGAAAAATAAAGGGTGCAATAAAGGATAGGAAGGAATACACCTGATTTGGTTCAGTCTGGTTCTTTGGAGCTTTGAAATTTTGCTTGAGCTCTCATTGATTTTTCTGCAAAATTGAAAATACACACCAGAGCAGTAAAAGAGCAACCACAAATTACTAAAAAAATAAAAGAAAAAGAAAAAAAATGATCAAAACTAAAAAGAAAAGAAACAACCTATCTAGTAGTTCTGATTTATAGTCTTCAGCTTGACTTTCTTTGAGTTCTAAAGTGGATCAATCTGGTGCCACTTCAATTAGAATACTTTCATGTTTGATTGCAGTCCTTTTTCAATTTGACATTGCTCACTTTTATAGTCTCAAACCTATTTTCTACAGAATTCTCATATAATGGATTGTCAATAATATCAATTAGAAAATAAGTTTGATTATCATCAATATGTTTAGTATCTTTGAAAATATTAAAAGTAACTTGTTCGTCTTGGACTCTAAGAATTAATTTTCCTTGTTGAACATCTATTAAAGCTCCTCCAGTAGCTAAAAAGGGTCTCCCTAAAATAAGGGGTACATCATAATCTTCTTCCATATCAAGAACAATAAAATCAACAGAAAAAATAAACTTGTTTACCTTTACCAAGACATCCTCCACTATACCTCTTGGATATTTGATGGATCTATCGGCTAATTGAAGAGTAATAGTGGTAGGCTTTGGTTCTCCTAGACCCAGCTTCTTGAAAATAGAAAAAGGCATGAGATTAATGCTTGCTCCTAAATCACATAAAACTTTATCAAAACTACAATCACCAATAATGCAAGGGATAGTAAAACTCCCTGGATCTTTTAACTTCTGTGGTAATTTATTTTGAAGTATTGCTGAGCATTCTTCATTCAAATTTATTCTCTCATGCTCCTTCAGCTTTTTCTTATTTGTTAAGATTTCTTTGAGAAACTTGGCATACCTGGGCATTTGAGTAATAGCATCTACAAAAGAAATATTAATATGTAAATTCTTTAAAATTTTAAAAAAATTAGAAAATTTCTTATCTGGATGCTGTATTTGTCTCTCTGGGAATGATAGTGGCGGCACATAGGGCTTCACATTTGGATCAGCAAACCGCATACCTGGAGACCATCCATCTACTGGTTGTATTAGTGACTGATGAATTTTAGTTGATGGTTCCTTATTTGTAGTTGGTTCTTCAGTCTCATTCTTCTGATGTGGCTCCTCCAGCTTTGTACCACTTCTTAGGGTGATAGCATTGACTTGCTCCCTTGGATTTATCTCCGTATTGCTTGGCAAGGATCCCTGAGGTCTCTCGGAGATTATTTTAGCCATTTGACCTATTTGCATCTCCAAGTTTTGAATTGCTGCTGTTTGGTCCTGCCTAAGTTTGGCTTCCAAATTTTTTATAGTTGCTTCTTGGTTTTGCATAAATTTGACCATCAGCTCTTCCATGTTGGACTTCTTTTTAGGTACTTGGAATCTCGGGGGTGGCTGTTGTGCTGCATTTTGATTGCTCCATGAGAAATTTGGGTGCTGCCTCCACCCTTGATTGTATGTGTTGGAGTAGGGATTGTTTTGTTGCGGCCTGAAAAAATTACCAATATAATTAGCTATATCAGTTGTTTTAGCAAAAGGATTATCTGTCTGGCAATTGCTCGTATCGTGTCCTCCTCCACATAGGTCATAAGTAATGCTCTGAATATGCATAGCTATTCCCTTTAAGTTGTTGACTTCGGCTCTAAGGGCTGCAATTTCAGCTAGTAAGGTTGGCACGCAATCTACTCCCTGCACAGTTGCTAGTCTTTTTGGCATCATACGTTCTGTCTGCCATTGATAGCTATTTGATGCCATCTCATCGATCAAGATCGAAAGCTTCTTCCTCCATTTTTTGATTAATGGTTCCTCCTGCTGCTGCATCAATCATAGAATGATTAGTAGGAGATAAACCATTATAGAAAGTTTGTACCTGAAGCCATACGGGATAGTTGATGATGTGGACATCTCCTCAGTAATTCCTTGAAATGCTCCCAAGCCTCATATAATGTCTCCATATCCATCTGCATAAAGGAAGTGATATCGTTGCGCATCTTGGCAGTCTTGGAAGGTGGAAAGTACTTGGCTAAGAATTTTTGGGCTAGGACATCCCAAGTTGTGATAGAACCTGCAGGAAGAGAATGAAGCCAACTCTTAGCTTTGTCCCGTAAAGAGAAAGAAAATAACCTTAATCTAATAGCATCATCCGACACCCCATTAATTTTAAAAGTATCACAAAGTTTAAGAAAATTAGAAATATGGGCATTCGGATCATCATGCATGTGTCCACTGAATTGGATAGTTGATTGAATCATCTGGATCATCGCCGATTTTATTTCGAAGTTGTTTGCTCGTACAGGCGGTCTCCTGATGCTCGAAGCTGCATCGACTACAGATGGTGTGATATAATCATTTAATGAATGATGTACTGATCGAATAGCTTCATGCTGTCCTTCAGTCGCCATATCCAATCCTAGATTGATGTCGTTAGGATCTTCAGCTGCCATGTTTCTCTCTTGTTGTAGTCTTCTAATAGTTCTTTCAATTTTTGGATCTAGAGGTAGTAAGTTACTATGTCCAGTACGTGTCATGCACTAAATTTTTTTTTTTAAATAATAAAAATTAAAAATAAATTTCTAAAGTAAAGCTAGGATCAAAATTTTAATATTATTTTAGACACAATCCCCGGCAACGGCACCAAAAACTTGATGCATGCTAATTTATAGCTATGGCAAGTGCACCAGTCGATCAAGTAATAAAGTGAATGAGTAGAGTATCATCCCTAGAGGATTGGAAAATAAGTACTGAAAAGCTCTTTCCTATGCTTTATTTAGAAGATCGATTTATGAGAATAAGAAATTAAAAAAATAAAGAAAATAAAAAAAATAATTAAAAGTTTTTAATTAAATAGAGAGAGTGTAAATTATTAGGATTTTAAACTCAAGAGCAATGGATTACTAAGGCAATCGGTTCACCAACTCAGTCAATACAATATTCAGATTTTTAGATTAATTTTATTTCATGTGACGGTGGAGTCTCCTAATTTATTCACTATCCTTTGGATCCAGGCATAGCAAAACTATTAATATTTATTAATTACCTCTTTGGTTCAGGTGTAATTTAAATAAATATTAATGCATTAGGTTTTGTGAAATCCTCTAATTAAAATATGCTGCATCCAAAGCGTACTAAAATTTTCGCATGCATATGAATTCTAATTTGATTCATAATACAAGGTATATAATCAAGAAGCATTAACATAGATGTACTTGGTCCGTAACATCTATGTTCATCAGATCAATTAGAAGATGGCCAGTAATCTAAAAGCATTAAGATCAGATTTATATACTCCTCATGAATAAAATTTAAAAATAAATCATACTGAATATTGCATCAAAAGAGTGGCTACACCTTAGCCTTAGTAAAAAAAAATTTAGTTCATGATAACAAGTTCAAAAATAGCAAATAAAATAAAAAGCATAGAGAAATTAGACTGTTTGATTGCTGAAATTGATTGTCTGCTGCTCTTGATGTGGAGAACTTGGCGAAGATGAAGAGGCTCCTTAATCGATGTCTTGATCGTCGAAAGAAATCAAAAACCCTTTTTGATTTTCTTACAAATCACTCTTCTCTTTCTACCTCTCTCCTCTCTCTTTCTCTCTCTCTCTCTTTTTCTCCCTCTCTCTCTTTCTCCCCATCTCTCTCTCTATCTCTCTCTTTGATTTTTTTTTTTTCACGACAACACTAGAATTTTTTATAGATAAAGAGTTTGATTTTCCCCAAAATCCATCAAAAATTAGGTTTAAGACTTCCAAAGCAACTCAAACTAAGATCTGGGTAATTCTACTCGTTGGATGTTGATCAAACGGTCCAAAAACCACTCAAAAATCCTTAAAAGTAATCCAGATTAAGTCAGAGTTAATGCCAGTCATTGGATCAACCTTTAGATTTAATCTGGGCCGTCCGATCGTGTAGAAATAAGCCTTTTGATCTATAGTTTAACTTTAGGATGAATCTTAACCGTTGGATCTCGATCGGGAGCTATGGATGCCGTCCATTAGCGCCTTCGTTTCGACCGTCCGATCGAGTTTCAGTAAAAACTGTCCATTGGATTAGCAAAAATTCCCAAATTACCCTCCATGGACCATACGCACGCTCGGTGTTGCGTGGACCACCGCGTTCTTCAGCCAATCGAAGTGCTTTTCTTGATGCAAAATACCCGAAATACCCTTCAATTGGTCCACCGACGATTTTTTTTTTTGAAATTCAATTTTGGGCTCGTTTGAAGTCTTTTTTGTCTGAAATTTATTTCATCTGAACCAGAAAAATAAGATTCTCACATTGGTGGTCTTCTTTCCTACATAAGATTAATAAAAGTATCAATTTCTAAAAAAATAGATTAATTTATTTTATAATTTAATACTCTTATTAGTATATTTTTATCACTTATCAATCTGATCTGGAGGATCTTCAAAATGCCTTTCGAAGATCAGCAGTTGTCCTTTGCAGCAGTGCAGCCTTCTAGCTTTCAGTCGCCTTTCTCTCATCTGGATTGCACCAACCAAGAATCCAAAATACTTTTGAACGTGGAGAGGAGAGGGAGAAGATGCTTTGGCATGGAGGAGGAGAGGAGAGGCAGCCTTGGGGCGTGGAAATCTCAATTCCTTTTTCAATACAATTTGAGTTGGGCCTAGGGTCTTATTTATAGACTATCTGTGATCCAACTCCTCTTCTTCCTAACCAATCACAATCCTTTATGAAATCAAATCTAAATCTGATTGGTTGGAATAGAGTCCCCTGGATTCCTCCTTAGATGGCGCCTAAGACCAGTCAAACTTGGTTCTTAGAAGAACTCTAATCGAAATCCAAAAAGGAGATGGAGTCTCTATCCAACAGGAACTCCTGGGCGCCTCCAGCTTGGGCACACGCCAAGGGTGGCGTGCGTCCTCCTCCTTGCCAAGTTCTGGCAGGAGGACAGGCCCCCACCAGCTCTCTAATAGGTGTGTGACACATGGACAGAAGTCAAAGTGTCAATGGTCAACGTTTGACCAGTTAAAGGTCAACTTCGAACCAAAGTCAAAGGACGAGAAATGGCAGGTGACCAAAAATGATAGTTATTATCTTACAAAATAAGACAACCCTTTTCTAACCTGGAAAGGCTCTAGTCAGACCAAGTGAAGGCCTCTGAATGAGCACAAACTCCTTTGGCTCAGTTAGGATAACTATTTATGATAGTAAAAGAAGAATGTTAGGTTCAATCGAGTGCTAGCATGATTTCCTTAAACCTAATTGAATCTCATTCAGATCAATTGAACTGGATCAGTTCAATTGATGATCACTAGATTCAAACTCTTGTTTGTATGATCCAATTAGGTTCAGTTCTATATGGTAATGGGATATGTCATGATCTCTATCATCAACATTATTGAAACTCCTTTCAATGGATCAGAACTCTTCTAATTCGAACAGCTAGAATGATTGATCATCTAAATCATTCTAATTGCTCCCAAAATCCATCAGTGACACCTAGCAGTATATGGTGGCAACCCATCAGAGCTGAATGTGAACCTCTTGGTGCAGCTATCTGTGTGATTAAGTTCTTCTATAAGCATCAGTCAGACAAGAACAAACCCATACAGGGTTCTCTTGTAAGTCCAAACCAATTTGGCTCAGTCAAAATGAACAAAAAAGACTATAGAAGGAGAAAGTTAGGCTCGATCGTCTACTAGCATGATTTTCTTGAATCTAATTATATCTAATCCAAATCAATCAAACTAGGTTAGCTTGGTTGATCACATCCATACCTAAACCCTTGTTCATGTGACCTAGTTAGGTTCAGTTCCATATGGTAATGAGACATGTCTTGATCTTTATCATCGACATTATCGAAACACCTTTTGATGGACAAGAACTCTTCCAATTCATACAATTAGAATGATCAATCATCATGATCATTCTAATTGCTCCCAAAATTCACCAGTGATACCTAGCAATATATGGTGGCAATCCATCAGAACTAAAAAAAAATTTCTTGGTGCAGCTACCTGTGTGATTGAGTTCTTCCATCTTGAGCTCCGACAGGATTAAGGTTAAGGTAAGCTCGTCAAACCCAATATCCGTCATGTAAATTAATCATTCGATTTGAGTCCAATATGAAATCCTAATAGAAACTCTTTCTATCACCTTCATATTGCCATGGCCATGGGCTTATAAACTCGATCTCATGATCATTATAGGGCTACTGCTCATCTACCAAGGTACATAGATCCCCTATTGGTGCAATCCAATTCCTACAATGAACATGCTATAGCTAACGTACACCTCAAGATTCTGAATGGCAGAATTCTATGTAATGATATAGTCAAACTATAACACCCTCAAGGTGAACTGTCGATGCATCTCAAATCAAAGAACTAGACACACCACTGCGGCATCGAGCTAGTTATCCATGAGAAGGTAAACTTTCTTATGACTGCTCAAGATGGTCATGCTTAGTGCCCTTATTCTATAATGAGTACCTATACTCTTGCTCCAATGTCTCTACACCATAGACTCAAGACTCATATATCCTAAGAAAGCGATCGTACACCAATCTTTTAGATCGATCACCATCCTCATGATGATCCTACGGTCAGATGTAGTTTATGAGTTAATTATGAAAATTCATATCTTAAATTTTTAACTCTTGAAAATATAAATTGTCATTTTCATTAACTCAAAAGATGTATCACAGATACTTTAAAAATGCGCTATGATAGAAAATAATTTTTTTATTAATTTATAGTCAAAATTATAAAATTGTCCCTCGAAGTGTATTACAATGTATCAGCCAATCTTGCTTCTAGGACATACATCTAACAGTTAGATGGATGCCTGCATGGCCTGTGCCCGTGCGCATGGGCCGAGCCAGCGCATGGCTGGCCCAATGCTACCTCTTGCTGTCGATCTAGGCTACACCACCACCAGCCAGCGCCAGCCTATAGGCCGTCCGATAAGCCCATGGGCCGTGTCACTTACTCCGATCCTTCTTTCATATATAATTTCTTCGTTTGGAATCTGTTTAGGCTGTTCTTGATCTTGTTGGATTCCGTTCGTTGTCCTAGATCTCATTATAGATTTAGTATGAATCGAACCTTGAGGTATTTTTCTCAATAATTTGGATAAAAGATATGCTTGAGAATTTTCTATTTTTGGAACTTGTTTGATATCAAAACTGTTAAATATTGAAGTTATGCCTCTTACTTTATCTAGATATTTTCTCATATTTTCCTTCCAAGCTTCATAGCTTTCATTGACATATCATACCACCAATTATGAATCATTGTAAATTTTTAAATGATCTATCTTTAGTTCTTTGGCTATCTTCACCTACAATCAGAGCTTCATATTCTGCATCATTATTAATTATAGGGAATGATGAAAAACTATGCAGGATTTCATGCATGTATTTTGAAATTTTATCAAAATTGAATGCAGTGAAAGACTAGATTAATCTAATTAACCTATTCATTCATGTGATCTTATCACTAAACACCTACGTCTAAAAAATAAAAAAAAATGGTATTGATCTGATTAATACCATAGACAATATCTAAAAAATTCTAGATCACATTTAGGTCAAGAAGAGATCAAATCTCTTTACCTTTATGCAAGTCGAGAACACCATAGCTAAAATCCATGATTATCTTTATTGCTCAAAGCTGCATAGGGTAATCGGCCTCTATAAGTTGTCTATACGAGGTTGCGACGTAGATTGAAGGTTCGTCGAACGAAGATCAGCTCGAAGTGCTAGCTTCTTGCGGATCCCTCCTGATGGTCGATCTAATTTCCAATCTTTGAATCACTTGGACCTTCTAGGAGAGAAAGATCTAGAGTTGGATTGAGGAAGAAGACCAACTCTTTGATCTTCCAAAAAGAAGAAGATAAGGAACAAGGAAAAATCCTAAAGAGAAGACCCATCTTCTCTTCCTTTTCTCTCAATAGGACAAACCCTAGATTTGTCCTAAAGAAAACTCACGCCCCAACAAGAAGAGACCCTCTCCTCATAACTTCCTCATGCCCCCTTCTCTGATTTTCTAAGGAACAATTCACTCAAAATATGAAGAAGAAAAGCTTGAAAAGAAATCCTAAGAGAAGACCTTCTTCTCTTCTTTTTTTCAGTCAACAGGACATGAAGGAAGGATGTCCAGAAGAAGCTGCACGCTCCCCATCTTAGAGCGCCCAATACCCATGGCCCTCCTGACTATTCCATAGTAAAAACCCATACTTTCTCATGCCCAAAAATCAAATATAAGGGGCAGCAAGGAAGAGTTTTAGTTTAGGTGAAATCCCTAACTATGGAAAAAGTCAAAGAGAGAAAGTATAAGGGGTGCCCAACTCTTGGGCACCTCCTATTCTTTTTAGGCGTGGAATACCAGATATTTCACATAGAAATCCTTCTTTTTCCATGCAATAATTAGATCACAATCTGATTATTTTAGGTGCAAAGATGGGATAGAGTTTTGGAATCATTAAACTTTATCAAATAGAGTCCATGGAAAAACAACTTGCTAAGTTTGACCAATTCAAACTTATTTCCACAACCAAAAGCAAATGGGGCATGGAAACCTTCTTAGGCATGAATAACCTCATGCACAAACCAAGGGGGCCCGAAAATAAAATAGGGGGCATGGGCTTTGAGGTGGCGCAAGGGAAAGGAGAGTCCCAGTCCAACTGGGACTTCTCCAATTTGACTAAATCAAACCTAATTTAAATCCTACTTACACTAGGATTAATGCAACCCAATTAAGGATAATTCTAGTCCAACTAGGAGCCCAATTAAATTAGATTAAATTATATTTAAATCTAATTTAAATTCTAACCCAATTAGGAATTAGGTGCACTCAAATCTTAATCAAATAGAAAATTATTTTTTCTCATAATTGGCTTATTTTATAAACCAATTAGACTTGACCCAATCAAGTCCAAACCAAATTTAATTGAATCTAATTCAATTAGATTCAATCTCAACCCAATTGCTCAATCAAATTAAGTCAATTAGCAATTCAATTGCTAATAAATCTTCCTGCAACACTTGCACTTGATCGATCATCAATCACATTGATAATTCAATCCTGGAACGATTATCATTTGTTGATCAACCATCTAATCTAATAAAAATTTCTTATGTGTATTATCCCATAGGTTCGAACCTAAGCTGGTAGTATAGGAATAATTTCTATACCAATTAAAATGACCATCTAGCAATAGTACCTAACTTTCGGAAAGGTTGAATGTATGTAAAGCATTCTTAGAACCCTGGCCTATAGTTATCATATAATTCATCCCTTTGATCCTTAATACTCGGATGACGACGAGTTAGCTTTCAACACTGAAATAGTTCATCTATATTGTATCTTAAAATTTGCAAATCTCATGACTCCTCACGAGGATTACCTAGGCCTAGGTTTTGCTAAATTGAAACACCATGAGATATTCGCTCTTGAAATTAATCAGCAGTGGTCAATCCCATCTTGACTCTCACATCGACTATGTAAGTATTTGATTGTACTTAAAAATCTTCTATCATTATATTAAAAATATAGATAGTCTGGTACCAAAGTATAGTGAGTTGCTTGCAAGTCACCATGATGATCTCAGGTTAGAAGGATACTTATACCCATAAGCTTTTGCAAGCTACTCTTGATAGCAGAGTGCTACATTGGTCATATTTAATGTAGATGTACTCCTACATCTCACCGGCATGCCCTACCAGTGTCTCCACACAACTTGGTTATAAGGATAACTAATGCATAGAACATATAATGACCTATACTTGATAGGTTATCATTCTACTTGATAATCTATTATTTGGTTGTGAACTATTTTAAGAACCATTCGATAAATCCTCTTTTAGCGATTGATTATGGTTCTAAGGATTTCATCATAACATAGAAGTTCATTTAAGGAAGATAGTTCATTTATGATGAATAGGAAAATAACTATTACTAATTGATTATTCACATGCAAATTACAATCATCTATAACTTAGATGATTAGCTTTAGGTCATATTTCCTAACAACTTCTACTTGGACTAAAGTTAATCAGAATAATATTAAATACCTATCTTCCACTTGAGTTCGTCAAACTCCTTCATTTTGAGGCTTTAGCTAATGAGTCAGCCAAGTTCTTTTTTCATCGATCTTCTAAAGATCAATGTCACCTTGATCTAGAATCTTTTGGATAAGATGATAGCGATACAGAATATGCTGGTCCTATGGTGCACTTTTGGTTCTTTAGCATGAGCTATGGCTTCAGTGCTACAGTAAGACTGGACTATTGATGGAGGGTGCTACTCCTAGCTTGCTAATGAACTTTAACAACCAACAACCTTCAAAGCAGCATCAAATGCCTTGATATATTTTGCCTCGCAAATAGAATCAACTATGTTGTTCTACTCAAAACTTTTTCAATAGATTTCTCCTCTACTTAGGATAAAAATATGACCTGATACAGTCTTGCTATCATCATGATCTGACCAAAATTGGAATCAATATGTTCCATAAGTTTTAAATCAATTTCTTTATATATGAGTTACTGGTCCTTAGTATTTCTCAAATACTTAAGGATTGTCTTTACGATCTTCTAGTGGTTCTTACCTAGATTAGATTGCTATTTGCTCACTATCCCTATTATGTAAACCACACTGGTCTTGTATACAGATTGGGATAGTCCAAGCATCCTTTTAAATCTATCTTCTATAGATCCTCATCCCTAGGATGTAGGATGCTTCTTCCAAATCCTACATGAAGAATTAAGATCACAATTAAACCTTTATTCCCTGCAATATTGAAATATCATTTCCAATTAAAAGAATATCATCCACAGACAATATAAGGAATAACACTATAGAATTATTTGCCCACTTATATATATATGGTTCTTCTTCATTCATAATGAAGACATACGTTTGAAATGCATGTTTCAACTATGAGATGATAGCCAAATGGGCTTTATAGGTCTCCACCTTTTTATCTATGCTATTCTAATCATTTTGAAAATCTATTTGCATCTAATGAATTTTATTTTTTTAGATGGATCAACTAGTATCCACACACTATTAATCTTCATGGACTTCAATTTGGATTTCATGGCTTCAAGTCATTTCTCAGAGTTAGACATCAAAATGGCACCCTTAGAGATGATCGGATTCTTGTTATTCTCATCGAGCTTAATAAAATCATCATCCCAGACCTAGAAATTATAGTATCTATCTAACTAATGCGATACTCTATTCGATCTTCTTAAAGGTGCCTCTTTAATGGACTCCAGATTTGATCTAATCAAATCTAGTTCTGTAGGTTTACTAGATTATGTCGGTTCTTTCTATTAGTCGAATTTTCTCAAGTTCAATTTTTACAGGCATTAGTTCATTCCCTAAGAAACTCCTTTTCTAAAAAGAATGCTTTATTGCTAACAAACACCTTTTTTCTTTAGCATGGTGAAAGTAATAACTCCTAGTTTTCTTGGGGTACTCTATAAATATACACTTATCAGACTGGAGTTCAAGTTTATCTGTATGCAAACATTTGACGTAGGTTGGACGATCCAAACCCAAAGGTGAGAGAGTTTAGGTCTATGCCTGATCCATATCTCACATGGAGTCTTTACGACAGATTTACTCGAAACATTTTTTAGAGTAAAATAAGAAGTCTTAAGAGCATAATCCTAAAGCAAAATAGGTAGACTAGTAAATCCCATCATGGATAGAACCACATCTAATAAAATTTGATTTTTTTCTTTTCGATACATTATTATGCTGTGGTGTTCTAAGAGGAGTCTACTATGAGAGAATCATATTCTCTCCTAGATATGTCAAAAACTCATTGGATAAGTATTCACCTCCTTAATTTGATCGAAGAGTTTTAATACTTTTCGCAGTTTATTTTTCTACTTTATTATGGAATTATTTGAATATTTTAAATAATTCAGACTAAACGTACCCATACTAGATAGGTTGTCTATAAATGTAATGAAATATTGATATCTTTTTTTGGCACTTGTGTTTATGGGTCCACATACATCACTATGTATAAGACTTAAAACTTGACTAGCTCATTTACCTTTTCTAGTAAAAGATGACTTTATCATCTTACTAAGAAGACAAGATTCATAGTTCGATAATAATTTATAATTATTGATGTCGAGGATTTTCTCTTAGGCTAACCTATTTATCATGTTCTTATTAATATGGCCAAGCCAACAATGCTAAAGGTAGGCATCTATGATATTATCTAATTTATGGTGTTCATTAGATGTGTATATTATACTCACAAGCTATGATAATGTAAATATCATTTTTTTATTATCCTTGAATTATTATAACATCATTCATAATGATATCACAATAATCTTTCTTTATTGATAAATAATGATCATCTTTGGCTAAAAAGGCCAACAAAGGTCACGTTCATCATAAACGATGGATAATAGTGACAATCACTCAAAATGATAATATTTGTATTGAAAGTTAGCTTGATAATTTCTAAAGCTAGGATTGGAATAGGACTTCCATCCTCAATATTCAGGAATCTCTTACAGTTTTCAAACTTTTCACTTACTTGAAGTCCTTACAATAGATTGCAAATATATATAGAGGACTACTGGTATCCAATACCTAGGTAGTAGAATCACAAATAAAAAAATTACAGGATATTATCATATAACATCCTTGATGAGCAAGTCTTTATTCTATTCTCTTGTTCAGTCTATTTGGATCAAGGAGAGCAAGATATTGAGGATAATTCTTCTTCTCATGATCCTGCTTCTTACGGTAGAAGCACTCTGCCTAATTTGGATTAGTTTTGGACCTTTTATTTTGACTGGGCCTACAAGCCTCAGCATAAACCCCTTCATACTACTGAACTAAATTCAACTTTCGATACTCATTATCAAAGTTGGGTCCCATAAGTATATCATTGTCTAATAGTGAATAAAGCAATTAGAGTTTAGCCTTAACCTCTAAGAAAATAGAACAAAGACCTATAGTATATGAATTATTTTAAGACTAAAGACTTGAACTTTAGTCTAAAGGTTCTTCCATTATTTTATTTAAATTGGTAGCCTCTACCTTCAATTTGAGAAATTACTTTAATTTTCTAGTAGGTACTAGAATCCACGTAGACTACATATAGGCCCGAGAAAAGCTCTGGCTAACCTATGTGTATCATGGGTAGGTTCTTAATCAATTATTTTCTTAAATAATTTTTAATAATTAGGTTTTGTCTTAAGCTTCTAATCAATAAGCTTTGGTCTTCACTGAAAAAGGTCTAGTTAGGTCCAACTATTAACAAGATTAAGTTTCGTACATCAAATGAATGATGACCAGATCTAAAAAAAGCTCTAGCTAACCTGATCACCATTCAGAGAGTACGATCTAATCATCATATGATAAATGATAATTCTAATATCTTGATGAGTACTAGGCATAAAGTGCCTCCAATGTCCATCCATATTATTAAACCCATTACCATCCACCTTAATGGGAGGCCATGACTCAATTATCCCTATAATTTTATCATTTTAAGGATCTAATAATTTAGAAAATTTAGTTTACTTATGATTTAAGGATAGAGAAGATATGGATAAAATTGCTCCTACTGACTTCACCAAGTCAAATTCTTGCACTGACTTTTCAAGTCATTGATGAGGAATAAGATCAATTTCGATCCATGAGCACCTAGATTAGTCTCACTGAACAAAATTAGTCTCACTAATTTACCTATGTGATATGAATTAGTATGAATCAATGAGCAACCTAATCAAAAGCTAACTAACCATATTAGCTAGGTAAGTGAGATCGATGGGAGGGTCTGCCAAAGCTTGCCTTAGATACCATTAAAAATAGATAGGTAAGCGGGCTACCAATTAAAGATCACTGGTCTAAAAATGCTAGACTTACCTTAGATACCAATCAGTTTATCAGTTTTGATTTAGTCTTCCTAAAGACTCTGGCTCAACCATTGAGCCACGATCAGGTCTATTTGACAAATGTATGGACTATGATTAACTACAACTATTAAATTAATCTATAGAGAAGAAATGACCTAATTCTAATTAACTATTAATTAGGTTTTATCAATTTCTTAACTTAGTTCATATTTCATTCTAACCCTAGGTCTAACTCAGTTAATGACATGATCAAAGCTAACCCATTAACCCATGATTTATGAAATTGACTTAAGATCTTCAAATCACAAACCTAGATCCTAAACAATCATTTAATTCTTAATTAAGTTCAAGGTTGATGGGTTAGAGTTCAAAACCTCATAACTAGTTTTTGATTTCATCATTTGAAATATTTTCAAATTTGCAAATAGTTTACATTGAATCATATTCAATTTATGATTTTAGATATGATTTATTTCAATATTTAGATCATGTCCTAGGATTTTGAATCTAGGATTTTGTAGAAAGTAAGTTCTAAATTTAAATTCTACAAAGCATATATACCATGCATATAAATTCTAGATTCAAAAATAAAACTACATATCCAACATATGTATAAAAGGATCTAGATCTAAACATGAAGTGCATCATTTAGATCTTATCTAAATAATCAAAAATAGATCACAAACTAATTAAATTTAGATTTAAAATCTAAAAATAAATTATAAATTATTTTAGATCTTATCTAATATAGTTATGATTTAGATTTTTTAGATAAGCACATACTAGGATAACCTTTCCACTGAAAGGGGTAAATCTTATAATAGGACAATCTTATAGTCAGTATGTGTGACCTTTACATTATTTAGATCTTATCTAAATAATCTAAAATAGATTAAATATCTATTTATTTTAGATTTAAAATTAGAAAATGAATCATAAATCTACTTAGATCTCATCTAACTTATTAATGATTTAGATTTTTAGATTTGCACATACTAGGACAATCTTTTCATTGTCAGGAATAAACCTTACAATAGAACAATCTTATAATCAATATGTGTAATCTTTAAATATTATTCTTACATTTATTGTAATATATACAAGATCATGTCATAAAAAATCTGGCTCTAATGCCATCGATGGAAAACTATGCAGGGTTTCATGCATGTATTTCAAAATCTTTTCAAAATTGAATGCAGTGGAAGACATAGATTAATCTAATTAACCTATTCATGCATGTGATTTGATCACTAAACACCTACATCTAGGATCTATAACATGTTAAGATACAAATATAAATATAAAAAATAAAAATAAAATTGGTATTGATGATATCAATACCATAGATCATATCTAGAAAATCCTACATCACATATAGGTCAAGAAGACACTACAACTGAATGAACAACTAGTGGCAAAATTTTAGTGGTGGTTTCTAATTCCGCCGCGGGTCTAAAATATGCATAGAAATAGGGGTAAAATTTTGGGGCAGATTTTATAACTACCGTCCCTCTCTCATGTGAGCGCGCACCTAAAAAATCTTCCATAGCCTAACTCCTTTGTCTCCTCCAATTTTCCCCCACCACCTTTAAATCTATAGATCTCCTCCGATCTCTTCCTCTCCTCTCCCCACTCCATGATTCCTCTCTCCATTTTTTTTCTATTTATTTTCCTTCGATCATTCTTGGAGATTAGGGCTTTGGAGAGAGAGTAGCTCCAATGTTGGTGAGTATTGCTGCTTATTTTTTCTCATTAGCTTCAGATTTCTTCTTCTTTCTTTCGATATGTATTGGGGTTAAACCCACTCATACAAAAGTTTGGCTTGGTGTCTTATCTCGGGATGATCCTGGGAGGGCCATCCTCCAATCGACTCACTGATCTTCTCAACCATGTGACTAATTTTGGTCGAACTCTTTTGGGACTCCTTCAAGCCGAACTCTTCCAGCTGAACTCCTTTCGAACTCCTTTAGTAGAACACCTTTCAGACTCCTTCAAGCCAGACACATCTAGTCAAACTCCTTCCAAACTCCTCCAATCAAACTCCTTTCGGACTCCTCCAGCAGAACTTCTTTCGGACTCTTTCAAGTCGGACTCCTCCAGTCGAACTCCTTCCGGACTTCTTTAATCAAACTCTTTTTAGACTCCTCCAGTTGAACTCCTTTCAGACTCCTTCCAGTTGCCCAAAGGGCACCTTCCAGTCAGACTTTTCTCTATCACTAGAAGAACCTCGACATCAATTCTTAATACAGCAAACATCAGTCAGCGCATAGATGACTTTGGAGACATCTGAACACCTCTTGAACTACTGTGATGTGAAGTTCTTTACCGCCTATGGTTGTTCCATCCAAATTTTAACTATTAAATTTCAATAGACTGGCACGTCACAACAACGAATACTACCCCCCATAATAAACTCCATATGTTCCCGAACGGCCCACTACCAGGTAGTTACGGTTGTCACCATCAGTTTGTTATAGGCTCCTCCTATATAAGTGACCCTCCAGATGTATTTTCTTTTTAAGCTCAAAAACTCTACTAAAAAATCTCCCTGAGTACTCCATTTCTATTGGCTAGAAGAGCTGACTTGATTGTCGGAGGATCCTGTCAGAGCCACCACCTCCGACTCCGGACAGGACTTTATTTTGTAGGTCACCGATGGCGACCTCATCTTCTTTAGCTCTAGCTCTATTCTGACATCAATCAGATCCTACACCAATAAAATTGGTACTAGAGGAAAGGTCTGTGGTCCCTTGTTCTTATAGGAGTACTCGATAGAGATCCTTCTTCTTCTTCAAAATTCTCTTTTCCAATCAGCTTTGCAAAAATGCCATCCAATAAGGCATCAACCAGGCGATCTACCATCTCTACGGTCAGATCTCATCCAGATCTGCTAGTTTTGACTTCATCTCCAACATCCCAAGCTCCTTCCTGGGCAGCAGTGGTGGACGTGAAGCAATTCAACCTGCTGATCTAGTTGGTCAAGGGCATCACTGAAGCAGCGTAGGCCATGTAGTAGCAGCAACCACCAGCATCAATTCAGTTGGAGAGAGCTTCACTGGAATATCAGGATCCGATACTAGGATGGCCCACCTGGGCAAGTCATCAAGCGACCCCCAGAAAGAGAAAACAGAGAGTGGAGAACCCTTGTTCAGATCATGACTCCACCCCCGGAGGATCCCTACCTCCATTCTACCAGAAGATCCTTGAAATTAATGATTGAGAGGATCTTCTGGATCAAAAGTTTTGAAAAATGAATCGACAGATTGAGGAACTCCAACATGCTCCCCCTGCCCCATGATGATGATATCTGCACCGACCCTCTTTTCTTCTAGTGAATCATGTAGGAGTCGATCCCATCGAACTTCAAGCTTCCTCAATTCAAGAGCTACAATGGGATCACTGATCCGATCGACCATCTGAAAGCCTTCTAGACTATGATGCTACTCCATAGTGCACCAAATGCTATCTTGTGCCGAGCCTTCCCATCTACTCTAAAGAAAATAGTAAGAAATTGATACTCGATGCTAAAGTGAGGTATGATCTTCTTCTTTGACTAAATGAGCCATCAATTTATGGCTCATTTTATCAACAGTCGATGTCCCAAGCAAGGCTCAAACTCCCTCATCAACATCAAGAAGAAGAAAGGGGAGTCAATCCGAGCTTACATCAGTCACTTCAATATTGTTGCATTGGAGGTCCAGAATTTGGACTAATCTGTTGCTATGGCCGTGCTGAAAGATAGCCTTCAAAAGAATAGTTTTTTATTTTTTTTGGAGAAAAAGTATCCTAAGAATTTTGCTAATTTGCTAGATCAGGCTGAAGGTTATGCCCGAGTTGAAGAAGTCTTCAAATTGAAGGATGAGGAAGCCATAAGAGAATGGTAGGTGGGTGATTCTAGCAAGTCTGCAATTGAAGAGAAGTCAAGTGAAGTTTGGCCATGCTCCCAAACTCTTCCTGAGTGCAAGCAAGCCCAAACCCCTTCTTGAGCTTGCCATCAAAGAAGCCCTGATCGAAGGGCACATAGGAACTCTCCCCCAGAAGGTTTCATAACTACGTCCCCCTCGATGCTCTAAAGATCTAGGAGCTGATGAAAATTAAGGAGCAACTATCGAGGTCGAAGAGGATGCATACTCATCCTGACAAGTGCAATCCTAATAAATACTGCCTCTACCACCATGACCACGATCACGATATTGAAGAATGCATTCAACTTCAAGACGAGATCGAGGAGCTCATCAGGCAAGACCGACTTGGTCAATTTTTATGATGTCGGTCTGAAGAAAGGGAGGATCGGTTGAGGGTGTTACTATAGCTAGAACCTATTAGAAAATGTGTTCTAAAGCCAATCATCTAAGTGGTAGATGATTGAAATTAGTATATAAATTATCTAATGATAATAGTTATTTAGCTAGTTCATCATAAAAGTTTTATCTTTCTTAAATGAACTTCTAAATTATGTATTCTTAGAGCCACAATCAATCGATAAAGAAGAATTTATTAGATGATTCTTAAATTATTCATAACTAAATGATAAGTTATTAATAAAATGATAACTTATCGAGTATAGGTCACTGTATGCCATATGCATTGTTTGTCCTCATAACCAAGTGGTGTAGACACACTAGTATGACATCCAGGTGAGATGTCAAAGTATATTTGCACTGAACATAATCAATGTAGCGCTCTACGATCAAGAGTGGTTAGCTAAGGCCAATGGATATAAGTGTCCCTCCGACTTGAGATCATCACGGTGACTTGCAAGCAACTCACGTACTTTAGTGCCAGACTATCTATATTTTTAATATAAGTTTGGAAGATTTTTGGGTACAGTCAAGTACTTATAGAGTTGGTGTGTGAGTCAAGATGGGATTGACCACTCTTGATTAACTTCAAGAAGAGAATGACTCATTGTGTTTTAATTTAGCAAAATCTAGGCCTAGATAATCCTCGTGAGGAGTCACAAGATTTACAAAATTTTGAGACAATAAAGATGATTTGTATGAGTGTTGACAGTATACTCAAAGTCATCTTGAGCATTATTGATCAAAGGAATAAATTATATGGTAACTATGGGCCAAGGTTCTAAGAATGTTGCTTTGCATACATTCAATCTATCTGGACATCGGGAACCATTGCTAGATGGTTACTTCGACTGGTACAGAAATTAGTTTCTATGCTACCAGCTTAGGCTCAAACCTATAGAGTCACATACATAAGAGGTTGTAATTTAATCAGATGGTTAATTGACAATTGAGAATCATTCTAAGATCAAATATTTAATGCAGTTGATGTTTGACCTAATGCAAGTGTTGTAGGAGGATTGATTAGCAATTGAATTGCTAATTGGCCCAATTTAATTAAGTGATTGGGTTAAGATCAAGTCTAATTAAATTAGATTCAATTAGAATTAGTTTGGACTTAATTAGATTAAGTTTAATTGATTTATTAGATAAGCCAATTGTAAATTAAATTAATTTAAATTTAAATTTGTATCTAATTCCTAATTGGACTAATTTGATTGTACCTAATTCCTAATTGATTTAATTTAAATTTTAAATATGATTTAATTAAAATTTTATTTGAATATCTTTATTAGTTATTATTTAATTTGATTTGAATTAGGTTCTAGTTTTGATTTGAAGATTAGAGTCCCATGGACTGGGAATCTCACTCCTTCCTTGCACCAATAAAAGTCAATACCCATATTTTATTTCTAGATCTATTTTCCATTCCATTGAATTCAAATATTAAAAAGATTAATTAAAATTTGATTTGATCAAATTTGGTAAGTGGTTTGATTTTGTTTTCTTTTGAAAGAGTCCCAATTCTCCAAAACACCTCCTTTCCTTATGGAATTTTTTATCCATGCCTTCTTTTCTTTTTTGCACTTATTTTATTTGGTTTTGCATGTGGTTTATTGATCTTCACACCCAAAAAATAAGAGGATAAGGGTCCAAGAGTTGGACGCCACCTAAAACTCCTCCTTGGTCTCCTTTTAAGACTAGGTTTTGACCTAGTCTTCCATACATAAAAGGGAGGATGCCTCCTATCATGTTTAGGATGTGTGAAACCTAGAAAAATCATGAAAAACCTAAAAGAAAAGGAGGAGAAGGCATAAAGGTTTGGGGCACCAAGTTCCTTGAAGAACAGGTCTTCATCAAGACATCAAATGTTGATGTCTTGAAGGGACAAAAGTAAGAGAAGATTGTCTTCTCTTTATTTTTATTTTAAGTAATTTTTTTATTTATTTTATATAATTTTTATATGATAAAAATCTAAGAGATAGAGAGAGGAAGAGGGCATGGGGATCTATGCTCTAAGGTATTGGGGCATAGTGATCTTTCTAGACATGATCTGATCATATCCTGATGAGAGAAAAAGAAGAGAAGAAGGTCTTCTCTTAGGGTTTATTTGAGAATCCTTATTCTCTATATTTTGTAAAATTTTTCTATGAGAAAAATTAGAGAGTGTGAGATCTGAAAATATGAAAAAAATCTAGGGAAGAAGGTCTTCTCTTATCCTAGCATAAAGATGTTTTTAGGACATCAATCGTCGATGTCCTAAAGGAGAAGATTTATCTTCTCTTAGTACCCTTTTCTAATGTAATTTATTTCTGATGTTTTGGAGATTCAAAGGTTGAATTTTATCCTTAATCTTTCTCATATTCTTTATCTCTTGATGTATCCAAGAGATCTAAAGAATAAATTTTAGATTAACCATCTGGAGAGATCTGCGAGAAGCTAGCACTTTGAGTAGATCTTCGTTCGATGAACCTTCAATTTTGTTGCAGCCTCATATGGATCACCTGTAGAAGTTTGATGCATGTGCGGCTCTAAAGATAATAACAAAAATCAATTGTGGAGTTCTCAACCCATGCAAGATAAGAGATTTGATCTCTTCTCTCATTTAGATGTAATTTAGGTTTCAGATCTAGAATCATTCTAAATCTAGGATATTGATTTGATAAATATCAAACCCTTTTATTTTTAGATTTAGAATGCATTATGACATGTTACGGATCCTAGATATAAAATTTAGTAATTAGATTACATGCATTTATAAATTAAATAGTTTAATTTATAACTTTTGCTACGTTATTTTTAAAAAATATTTTAAAATTCATGCATGAAATCCTACATATTTTCCAACTATGGTATCAGAGCATCTCGATTTATTTATAACATGATCATATTTGTATTAAATTAAATTTAAAAAATAAAACTCTAGAGATCGTACATACTACTATAAGGTTGTCCTACTGTTAGGTTTATCCCTTACAGTGGAAAGATTATCCTAATTTGTGTTGATTTATTCTTGAATCATGAATAAGTTAAATATGATCTAAGTAATTTTATAATTTATTTTTAAATTTTAAATATAAAAATTAAATAGATGTTAGATCTATTTTTGATTATTTAGATTAAATCTGAATAATATCAGATTGCACATATTGCTATAAGATTGTCCTACTGTAAGGTTTATCCCTTATAGTGGAGAGGTTGTTCTAGTATGTACTGACTCAAATAACCTAAATCATAAATATGTTAGATGAGTAGTTTATGATTTATTTTTAGATTTATGATTTATTTTTAGATTTTAATTCTAACTTTAAGTAGTTTATGATCTGATCCATATGATGTATTTTATATTTAGATCTAGATCCTATTGTTACATATGTTGATATATATCTTTTATTTTGAATCTAGAATATGTATGATATACTTGTTTTATGAAATTTAAATTATGAACTTATTTTTCATAAAATTCTAAATTCTAAATTTTAGGACATGATCAAAATATTAAAATAAATCAGATCTAAAATCATATATATTAAATATGATTCAATGTAAATTATTTATCAATTTAAAAATATTTTAAATGATTAAGTCAGAAATTAGTTCTGAGGTTCTATAAACCCAAACCCATAAGCTTTGAACTTAATTAAAAATTAAGTGATTGTTTAGAATCTAGGTTTGTGATTTAAAGATCCTAAGATAATTTCATAAAACATGAGTTAAAGAAAAATGGGTTAGCTTTGATCAGGTCCTTAACTGAGTTAGACCTAGGGTTAGATTAAATATGGACTAAGTTAAGAAATTGATCAAACCTAATTAACAGTTAATTAGGATTAGATCACTTTTTTAGACTTGTCGATGACTTGAGAAGTCAGTGGAAGGACTTGATTTTATGTAGTCAATAGGAGCAAATTGGTCCATATCCTTTCTATCCTTAAATCACTAATAATTTTAAATCCTCTAAAATTATTAGGTCCTTAAAATGATAAAGTTATGGAGATAAAGAAGTCATAGCCTCATATTAAGGTGTTTGATAATGGATCCATTAACTCAATAATCATTGGAGGCCCATAGGCTTGGTGCTTGTTGACTAATGAAATTATCATTCATCATATGATGACCTGGATGTGTCTCTCTAATGGTAGTTAGGTTGATCAATCATAATTGAGCTTAATCATTCATTAGTTAGATGCACCAAGTATAGTCATGTTAATGGTTGGACCTAATTGGATTCTTACAGTAGAGGCCCTAGCCTATTGATTAGGTTTCTGGAGCAAAATTAAATTACTAGAAGTTGTTTGGAGAAATAATTGGTTATGAACCTACCCTTAGATGTACATAGGTTGACCAACCATAGTTAGGCTTATGTGCAGTCTATGTGAATTTTAGTACCTACTAGAAAATTAAAGTAATCCACCGAATTGGAGGTAAAGACTACCAATTCGAATAAAATAATGGAAGAACCTTAAGACTAAAGTCCAAGTCTCTAGGCTTAAAATAATTCATATACTTAGGTCGTTATTCTATTTTCTCAGAATAAGACTAAACCCTAATTACTCAAATCATTATTAAACAGTGATGACTTATGGGATCCAACTTCGATAATTAGTATCGAAAGTTGAATTTTGTTCAACAGTATGAATGGATTCGCATTGGGGCTTCTAAATTCTATGAAAATAATTAGTCCAAAAATAATCCAAATTAGGCATAGTGCTTCTATTATTAGAAGCAGGGTCATAGAAAGAAGAATTATCTTAGTTCTCTTGACCATAACAGGCTGAATAAGAAAAAAGAGCAAGAGTTGCTCATCAAGGATGTTATATGGTAACATCTTGAAATTTCTCTATATATAATTCTGCTACCTGGGTATGGGATACTGGTAGTCCTATGTAATTTGTTGCAAGAATTTTAGGTAAGTGGAATATTTGAAAATGATGAGAAATACCTAAACATTGAGGATGAAAGTCTTATTCCAATCTTAACTTTAGGAATTGCCAAGCTTATTCTCAAAAGATGTCATTTTGAGTGATTGTTACCATTATCCATTGTTTATGATAAATGTAATCTCTATTGGCCTTTTGGTCAGAGATGGTTATCATTTATCAATAAAGAAGATTGTTGTGATATTATTATATATAATATTATAATAATGCATGGACAATAAAAGTGATATTTCATATCTATATAGCCTATTAAGTATAATGTACACATTTAATAAATGTTCAAGTTAAATTATGTCCTGGATGTCTATCTTTAGCATTATAAGCTTAGTCATCTTGACAAGAATAGGATAAATAGGTTAGCTTGAGAGAAAAATCTCGACATCAATAATTGTGAATCATTAATAGCCTATGAGTCTTGTCTTCCTGGGAAGATGAGAAAGTCATCTTTTAATGGAAAAGATGAAGGAGTCCATAAAGTTCTAAGTTTCATACATAGTGTTGTATGTGGACCTATGAACTTAAGTGCCAAAGAAAGATATTAATATTTCATTACAGATGATCTATCCTGGCATTGGTGCATCTGGCTTGAATCATTTGAAATGTTCAAACGATTCAATAATGAAATAGAAAAATAAACTAAAAATGGTATTGAAACTCTTTGATCAGATCAAAGAAGCGAATACTTATCCAATAAGTTTGTGACATATCTAGGAGTGAATAGGATTCTCTCAGTGAAATTTTTTTTGAAACATAGTATATCCAAAAGGAGAAGTTGAACTTTGTTAGATATGATTCAATCCATGATAGGGTTCGCTTGTTTGCCTGTTTCAAGGTTGTGTTGTTGTGACTACTTATTTTACTCTAAAAATATACCGAGTAAATCTACTGTAAATCTCCGTATGAAATATGGATCGGACATAGACCTAGACTCTCTCACCATTGAGTTTGGGGTTGATTGGACTATGTCAAAGGTTTGCATACAGATAAACTCGGGTCCTGGTACAATAGGTATTTGAGGGTTATTAACTCTACCATGCTGAAGAATATAAGATGTTCATCAGTAGAAGGGTATTTATTTTGGAAAGGAGTTCCTTAGAGAAGGAACTAATGCCCGTCAAGTTGATCTTGAGAAAGTTTGACTAGTAGAAATAAACTGACATAATCTAGTAAATCTATGGAACTAGATTTAATCAGATCAAATCCATAGCCCATTAAAGTAGCATCTTTAAGGAGATCTAGTAGAGTACCGCATTAGCCGGATAGATACTTTAGTGTCTTAGTCTGGGACGGTGATCTTGTTGAGCTCAATGAGAACAACAAGAATCCGATCACCTATAGAGATGTAATGCAGTGGTCTGACTCTGAGAAGTAGCTTGGAGCCATATAATCTAAATTAAAGTCCATGAAAATCAATAGTGTGTGGACACTAGATGATTCACCTGAAGGGATAAAATTCATTGGGTGTGAATGGATTTTCAAAAGAATCAGAGTAGCACAGACAAGAAGGTAAAGATCTGTAAAGCCCATTTGGCTATTATCTCAATTTTGGAATATATATTTTGAACGTATATCTTTGTTATGAATAAAGATAAATCCTGCATTTGTAAGTGGGAAAAATATTCTATAATGTTATTCCTTGTGTTGTCTATGGATGAAATTCTCTTAATCAGAAATGGCTTTCTAGCATTGCAAGGAATAAAGGTTTGACTGTCATCTAATTTCCCCATGTTCAAAATCAGATATGGTATACTCACTAATGGTAGTGAGTAGATACCAGTCTGATCTAAATGAGGATCACTAGATGATTGTATAGACAATCCTCATGTATTTGAAAAATACTAAGGTCTAGTGACTCAAATATAGAAATACTGACTTAAAATATGTGGATGTTTTAATTTTAGATTAAGATGACAACAAGAGAATGTCAGATCATACCCTAATTGTAGGAGCAATCTGTGGGAAAGATTTCAAGCAGAATAATTTAGCCTATTTAGTTAGTGATGTAGAGTACATCGTGGCATATGATGCTGCCATGTAAGCTGCATAATTGCTGAGGTTCATTTGCAGGCTAGGAGTGGCACCCTCCATCGATGGTCTAGTTCTATCATAGCATTGGAGCCATAGCTCAGGCTAAAAAATCAAAGGACCAGCATATTCTGCATCGCTACCACCTTTGATTTTAGATCAGGATGACATCGATTTTTAGAAGATCGATGAAAAAGGAGAACTTGACTGACCCATTTGTTAAGGCCTCGGAACTAAAGAGTTCTACGAACTCAAGTGAAAGATAGGATATTTGATATCATTCTGATTGACTTTAGTCCAAGTGGGAGTTATTAGAAAATATGTCCCAAAGCCAATCATCTAAGTAATAGATGATTGGAATTAGTATATGAATTATCTAATGATAATAGTTATTTGGTTGGTTCATCATAAAAGTTTTATCTTCTTTAAATAAACTCCTAAATTATGATGAAGTTCTTAGAACCATAATCAATCAATAAAAGAGGATTTATTGGATGGTTCTTAAATTGTTCATGATCAAATGATAAGTTATTAATAAGGATGATAATTTATCGAGTATAGATCGTTGTATGCCATATGCATTGATTATTCTCATAACCAAGTAGAGTTGAGATACTGGTATGGCATCCAGGTAAGATGTAGAATTATATCTGCATTGAACATAATCAATATAGCACTCTACTGTCAAGAGTGGCTAGCTAAGGCCAATAGGTATAAGTGTTCCTCCAACCTGAGATCACCATGGTGACTTGCAAGCAACTCACTGTACTTTGATACTAGATTGCCTGTATCTCTAATATAGGTTTAAAAAGATTTTGAGTATAGTCAATTATTAGTAGAGTCGGTGTGTGAGTTAAAATAGAATTGACAATTCCTGATTAACTTCAAGAAGAGAATGACTCATTGTATTTTAATTTAGCAAAACCTAGGCCTAGATAATCCTCATAAGGAGTCATGGGATTTGCAAAATTTTGAGACATAATAAAGATGACTTGTATGAGTATTGACAGCATACTCAAAGTCATCTTAAGCATTATTAGTCAAAGGAATGAATTATACGGTAACCATGGGCCAAGGTTTTAAGAATGTTGCTTTGCGTACATTCAAACTAGCTGGACATCGATAACCATTGCTAGATGGTTACTTTGACTGATATAGAAATTAGTTTCTATGCTACCAGCTTAGGTTCGAACCTATAAGGTTACATACATAAGAGGTTGTAACTTAATCAGATGGTTAATCGATAATTGAAAATTGTTCTAAGGTCAAATATTCAATGCAATTATGTTTGACCTAATGCAAGTATTGCAGGAGGATCGATTAGCAATTTGATTGCTAATTGGCTTAATTTGATTGAGTGATTAGACTGAGATCAAGTCTAATTAAATTAGATTTAATTAGAATTTAGTTGGACTTAATTAGATTAAGTTTAATTGATTTATTGGATAAGCTAATTGTAAAGAAAAAATAATTCCTAATTGGATTAGGATTTAAGTGCACCTAATTCCTAATTGAGTTAGGATTTAAATTAGAATTAAATATGATTTAATCTAACTTAATTGGGCTTCTAGTTGGATTAGGATTATCTTTAATTAGGTTGTATTTAATTTGGTTTGAATTAGGTTCAAAATAGTTTTGACCTAGTCAAACAAGAAGAGTCCTAGTTGGATTGGGACTCTCACTCCTTCCATGCACCAATAAAAGTCAATACACATATTTTATTTTTAGATCATTATATAATATTATCCATTCCAATAAGAGATTCTCCATGCACCAAATACCAGTAAATATTAATTAAAATTTAATTTGAAAAAATTTGGTAAGTGGTTTGATTTTGTTTCCTTTCAAAAGAGTCCCAATTCTCCAAAATACCACCTTTCCTTATAAATTTTTTTCTTCATGCCTTCTTTTCTTTTGTGCAGTTATTTGTTTTAGTTTTGTACATGTTTTCTTGATCTTCACACCCAAAACATAAAGAGGGAGGCATCCAAGAGTTGGATATCTTCTAAAACTCCTCCTTGGTCTCCTTTTAAGACTAGGTTTTGACCTAGTCTTCCATACATAAAAGGGAGGATGCCTCCTATAAGGTTTAGGATGTGTAAAATCTGAAAAAATTATGAAAAAGTAGATGAAAAGGAAGAGAAGGCATGGAGGTTTGAGGCACCAAGTTTCTTGAAGAAGAGGTCTTCATCAAGACATCAAATGTTGATGTCTTGAAGGGACAAAGATAAGAAAAGATTATCTTCTCTTTATTTTTCTTTTAAGTATTTTTTTATTTATTTTATATAATTTTTTATGATAAAAATTTGAGAGAGAGAGAGAGAGGAAGAGGGCATGAGGATCTGTGCTCCAAGGTGCTGGGGCATAGTGATCTTTTTGGACATGATCTGATCATATCCTGATGAGAGAAGAAGAAGAGAAGAAGGTCTTCTCTTAGGGTTTATTTAAGAACCCTTCTTCTCCATATTTTATAAGATTTTTCTATGAGAAAAATCAGAGAGTGTGAGATCTAAAAATATAAAAAAAGTCTAGAGAATAAGGTCTTCCCTTGTCCTAGCATAAGGATGTTTTCAGGACATCAATCATCAATGTCTTGAAAAAGAAGATTTATCTTCCCTTAGGATCCTTTTTTAATATAATTTATTTTTAATTTTTAGAAGAATCAAAGGATGAATCTCTTCCTTAATCCTTCTCATATTCTTCATCTCTTGGAATGTCCAAGAGATCTAAAAATAAATTTGATTAATCATTCGGAGGGATCCATGAGAAGCTAGCACTTCGAGCGGATCTTTGTTCGACAAACCTCCAATTTTATTCCCGCCTCATGTGGATTACTTATAGAGGCCGAACGCATGTGCAGCTCCAAAGATAATAATAAAAATTAATCACGAAGTTTCTGACCCATGCAAGATAAGAGATTTGATCTCTTCTCTCACCTAGATGTGATCTAGGTTTCAGATCTAGAATCATTCTAGATTAGGGTATTCATTTGATCAATACCAAATTCTTTTATTTTTAGATTTAGAATGCATTATGACATGTTATAGATTCTAGATATAGGGTTTAGTAATTAGATTACATGTATTTATAAATTAAATAGTTTAATTTACAATATTTACTGCATTATTTTTCAAAAATATTTTGAAATTCATGCATGAAATGCTACATATTTTCCAACAGAACCACCAAGAAGGAAGGAGCAACTAGGAGATCAGCCTCCCCTCGGCATCATCAACACCATCTCTGGGAGACTTCGGTGGGGAGAAGCCAGTGGATCGACAGAGCCAACGAAGAGGTGGAGGACTAAAGAACCCATAGCTTTCACTGAAGAAAATGCTAAGGGATTCAATTTTCTCATAATGATGTAGTTGTAGTTTCTTTAAATATTGTAGACTATGATGTACGCCACGTTCTTATTGATAATAGAAGTTTTGTCAATGTCTTATTTTATGATGCTTTCTCTAAGATGTCCATACTTAATAAAAATGGGACCAATAAACTCTCTATTGGTGGGCTTCACTGGCGATGCTGTGCTAGTTGAAGGAATAATAATATTAATTATGGTTATAGGATGGTACCCAAGATAGTCTGGAGCACAAGTGAATTTTTGGGTAGTAAGAGCTCCATCTGCATATAATGTAATTCTTGATTGATCTGGTTTAAATGCACTTCGGATAGTAGTGTCGACTTACCATATGAAGGTAAAGTTTCCAATGAGCCATGAAATCGAAGAAGTCAGAGGAGATCAAGCTCTGGTAAGACACTGTTACTCAATCACTTTACAAAAAAGTGGTCAATTAGATCCTTGTCCTATTGATGGGCTGGACATCCGTGACAACCTTACTGAAGAGCGGATGAGGCTATGGAAGATCTTGTAGTTATCCCTTTGAACATAGAGCATATGATGCAGATCGATTCCAACTTGGGAGAAGAGGTACGAAAGCAGCTTATCGCCTTTCTACAAAAAAATGCAGATGTATTTTCTTGGGTCCCTTTGGATATGCTTGGAATTGATGCTGAAGTCATGGAACATCATCTAACTATTGATCCCAAACATCAATCGATGAAAGAAAAGATACGGGGCTATACACCAGAGAGGTAGAAGGCAATAATGGAAGAGGTTGACAAACTCCTCAAAGCCAGATTCATTCAAAAAGTCAACTATCCAAACTAGATCTTCAATATGGTCCTCATCCAGAAGGTAAACGGTAAATGGAGAATGTGCATAGACTTCAAGAAGTTAAATAAGGTTTGTCTAAGAAATAGTTATCCCCTACCTAGAATTGATCAACTGATGGACGCAACCTCGGGCCATGAGCTCCTCAATTTCATGGATGCCTTCTTTGACTATAATCAAATTCAAATAGCACTAGAGGATGATGACAAAACTGCTTTTATTACTAATCGTGGTCTCTATTGTTATAGGATCATGCCCTTTGGGCTCAAAAACATAGGTGCAACCTACTAATGCTTGGTCAATAATATATTCAAGGAGCAGATTAGCCACAACATGAAGGTCTATATGGATGACATGCTTATAAAGAGTAGATCTTTAATAAATCATATTACTAACCTTGAAGAGACCTTCAGTGCTCTTCAAAAATACAAGATGAAGTTGAACCTAACTAAGTGTGCCTTTGAAGTAACCTTAAGAAAGTTTCTGTGTTTGATGGTGTCAAGATGCGGAATTGAATCAAATTCATAGAAGATTCAGATCATTCAAGAAATGATCGCTCCAAAATCAATAAAAAAAGTTCAAAGCCTAATAGAAAAGGTAGCGGCTCTGAATTATTTTGTCTCAAAGTCAACTGAGCGATGTATGCCCTTCTTTCAAGTTCTCAAGCAACCAAAGAACTTTTGCTGGATTATTGAATGTCAACAAGCATTTGAAGAACTAAAGAACTATCTTGGCTCATCTCTCTTATTGGCAAAGCTCAAATCTAGAGAAGAATTATTTCTATACCTGGCGGTCTCTCCGACATCCTTGCAGTAGTCTTAGTCAAGAAAGAGGCAAAAGTACAATGATCGATCTACTATATAAGCTGAGTTTTGAGGGATGCCAAGATCAAGTACACTAACTTAGAAATGCTAACTTATGCTTTGTTGATGGTAGCCCGAAGGCTCCAACCTTATTTCTAGGGGCATACTATAACTCTCCTCACTGATCAACCAATCAAGGTAGTTCTTCATCGAATAGACACCTCCAAAAGAATAGCAAATGGATAATTGAGCTTACAGAATTTGACATCAACTATCAACCCCGACCATCAATCAAAGTCCAAATATTGGCAAATTTCATAGTGAACTATACCATTCCAGATGAAGCCAAACATGAGCAAAGTGAAACTGGTATTCCATGGTTGTAGCCGAACTCTCCCGAAGGAAGAGCAAACCTTCCTGAATGTTGTTGGGCCTTATATGTGGATGGCTCGTCCAATGTTTCCAGTGCAGGCATGGATATGATTTTGGTCAACCCAGAAGAAATCGTTGTAGAGTACACGCTATATTTTGATTTCCTACAACAAATAATAGGGCCGAGTATGAGGCACTGATCGCAGGATTGAAGATAGCTAAAGAACTAAAAGCAGATTGGCTCCAAGTTTACAGTGACTCCCAATTAGTAGTGGAACAAGTCAATAGCAATTATGAAGCTCAGAAGGATAGCATGATCAAATATCTAGATAAAGTGAAGAGTATGACCCCAGTCTTTAGCAGCTTTGATATCAAATAAATTTTAAGAGCAGAGAATGTCAGGGCCAACCTTCTCTCCAAATTGGCCATGCTAGCCCCAATTGAACTACCTAAGGTGGTCTTCTTTGATGTTCTGAAATGTCCAAGTTTGGAGTAGTCCATAATGCAAGTCGATCATGAACCCAGTTGGATCGACCCGCTAATTGCTTATCTCAAGGATGGAGTTCTTCCTTATGATCCGAAAGAAGCTCAAAAGCTTAGAAATCAGGCCTTCTGGTATGTTCTATATGAAGATAAGTTATATAAAAGATCATATTCTTTACCACTTTTGAAATACCTCTGACCTTCTGAGATCAATTTCGCACTATGGAAAGTGCATGAAGGAATCTATGGAAGTCATGTGAGGACTAAATCCTTATCTCATAAATTATTTCAGCATGGCTACTATTGGCCAACAATGTACCATGATTCTATAGAATATGCCAGAAAATATGACTATTATCAAAAAAATGCAAAAATTCAAAGACAACTGGCCTTGAGCTTACACCCTTAAGCACCCCATGGCCGTTTGCACAATGAGAGATGGACATACTCGGGCCCTTTCCCATGGCACCTGGATAGCGGAAGTTCTTACTGGTAGCAATTATTTACTTCACAAAATGGGTCAAGGCCGAACCTCTGGTAAAAATTACCAAAGCTAAAGTACAAGACTTCATCTGAAAGTCGATTGTTTGCAGATTCAGCCTGCCTCGAACTCGCATAACAGATAATGTGCAACAATTTGCTAGAATAAAATTTATCGAGTTCTTTGAAGACTTGAATATTTTTCATAATTTTATATTAGTAGCCCATCCACAAGCAAACGGTGAGGTCAAGGTGACCAACAGAATTCTACTACAAGATATCAAAGCAAGGCTTGAAAGAGCAAAGAGGACTTGGGTAGACAAACTCTATCATGTACTTTAGGCATATCGAACTACCCAAAGACTGCTAACTGGGGAGATTTTATTTGCCTTAGCTTTTGGAATAGAAGCAGTCATCCCAATAGAACTCAAGCTTCCGTCAGCATGAGTCATGGCATTCAGTGAGTAGCGCAACTTATAGGATCTCAGGGCTAACCTCGACTTGTTGGAGCAAAAATAGGAAGAAGCTCAAGTTTGGATGATGGCCTACAAGCAAAAAGTAGCTTGCTACTATAATTCCATATTCAAAAATAAAGTATTTAAAGTGGAAGACTTGGTACTTCGGCGAGTAGCTATTTCATAATCTCATAACTAAGAAAAGCTCATCCCAAATTGGGAAGGACCGTATGAAATCAAGGAGATCGTCCAATCCAAAACTTATTACCTGAAGAAACTCGAAGGGGCAGATCTTCCATGCCCATAGAATTCAAAGAATTGGTGAATATACTACCAATGACTTCATTTTGAATAAAATTTTCATATTTTAATATCTTCGTTCTTGATATAAATCTATGATGATAGGAAATAACCTCCCAAAATAATCAAAGGTGGCCATGTCAGGAATAGGAGGAAGACCTCGTCCTGACATGGATGAAGACCTTTGATTATCTAAGATAGGAGGAGAAAAAAGGGCCTTTCAATGGCCTTTTCTGTATCCCTACTATTCTGTTAGGAATAGAAGGCGAACCTCATCCTAACAAGAGCAAAAACTAACCATGTCAGAAATAGGAGGACCATGTCCTGACATGGATGAAGACCTTCAATTATCTAAGATGGGAGGAGGAAAGAGGTCCTTTTAATGATCCTTTTTGTGCTCCTACCATCATGTTAGGAATAGAAGGAGAATCTTGTCCTAACAAGAGCAAAAACTAACCATATTAGTAAAGAAAATCGCATAGGATTTAAGCATGCATTTTTGAAATTTTGTCGAATAAAATAGCAGTGGAAGTAAATATTAATCTAAAATTAATACTATGTATGCATTGATCATATCAAATAAACCACACTCAGGATATAAACATACTAATAAGTGATAGAAAAATAAAATACATTCGATCAGCAAATCGAATTTACTGACCGATATGAGTTTAGAACTCGATACCTTTTCGTGGGTAGCTGATCTCCATGATTTGAATCCACTAGAAGAAGCTATGGTGTTATGCTATAGCCACACACTCGTTCGACCTCTACAAATGGTCCACATGGAGCTCTTGGTCCCAACCAGCTCCACAAGAGTGCTAGCTCCTCGTCAGGGCCTTCGACGACTAATCACGATCGATCCGATCGATCATATACTTTTTAATTTTTTAAGTACTCTAAAAATTTAGAACATAAATATTGGAGGATTATGAAGAAGTGTTTCAAATTTGGTGATGATCCGATGCTCACAGCACTCGATCTCCCATTCGAATCAAGATTTCCAAAACTAGGATTTCACTCGACCCAAAAATCTTGACAGACTAAAAGTTCTATCAGGCCCTCTCTATGTGGAGTTTTTCTATGAAACAAGTTTTTATGAAAAGATGACTTTTAGATCTATAAACCTTATTTTGATTATATCTAAACTTTGGGTATCCTTAAAGGTGAAAATTAGAAGAGAAGAGAGGCATGAGGGAAAAGTAAAGTGCTATAGGACCCTACTCACCTTCACTCTAAGATTTTTTTTTTGCCCAAAATTAATAACCAATCACTCTAAAATTTTTATCACATAATGCTAATCCCCTCTTCTACATAAAAAAAAATTCTCATAATTTATTGACATGAATACCATGGGAAAAGCATGTGGAAAGAGGTAAGGGTCGAGTGGTTGAGAGGTTTTAACCACTCACTTGATTTCAAAACTCAAATAAGCCTCTTATCTTTATCCAACACCTCCTCCCATGTGTTTAACATATAGAAGGACTCTCCTTCTATGTGTGTACATTTTTATTTCTCCAAAAATATTGGATAAATAAAAAGGAGGGTGTGGGAAGCAGATAAGGTTGGATTAGTTCCAACCTCTAACAAATTAAGTTGAATTCAAAACTCAACTTACTTTGAACTGGTCCAACCCTTGGACCAAGTCAGAAGCAGATAAGAGAGGGTATGCAGAAACCTTCTGGGTAAGAGAAATGTTACATACAAAATTTTGGGCATGGAACAAGAGTGGAAAAGTCAAAAATGGCGGGCGCATGGGAGAGTTTGAATTCAAACTTCATTTGATTTGGTCCTAATTGGTTTCAACCAAACCAATTAATCTAGATATAACTAGACTAGGTTAAACCCAACCAAATTAGGCTTAGCCTAATTCAATAAAATTCTAATTAAATTATAAACTCATTAGATCCAGGTCCTGATCAAATCAGGATCAAAACTTTCATAGTGATTAGGTCATCTCATGACCTGATTAGGTCAAACCCAATTGAATCAAATTCAATCAAACTTGATCGAATCCCCATCCCTCAATCAAATTAAGCCAATCAACAATTGAATTGCTAATTAATCCTCCAAAATATTTTAGTCTAAATTGGATGGGTTACAAAGCAATAGAGTTTCATCAACATGAAACTCCTGAAGAGTCCCAATCCAATGGGACTCTTGAACCTAGTATCCCTAATGAATGGAACTTGCGATCTTAAAGTCCTAGACCAATGGGATTCCTGATCAATGAGTCTTAGATGAGTACAACTCAAAGTTCCAGTCTAGTGGGACTCTTGGTTACAGAGTCCCAATCCAGTGGGACTCTTGACCATAGTGTCCTAGGTCATCAAGACTCATGATTAGCCATCAGATCAGATAGAAACTCCTAATGTGTGTGACCCCTTAGGTTCAAATCCTAAGTTGGTAGCATAGAAATTATTTTTTTATATAACCATATAGCAATGGTACCCGACGTTCGGATAGGTCAAAAAGTCGCAATGCAACAATGACGAACATGTGGAATATGATTATCGTATAATTCATCCCCTTGATCACAATGCTCAAAAGGATGATCTAGTGTTTACTGTCAACCCTATAGTTCATCTATATTATATTTCAAAATTTAGCGTCCATCATATGGACAACCCCGATCAAGGATTTGCTAAATTAAAATACAGCGATGCACTTACTCCAACACTTAGAGAGATCAATCCCATCTTGACTCACACACCGACAAGCCAAGTACTTGACTGCACCTAGTAGCCTTTCATCACTGAATTAGAAATTCAGATAATATGATACCTAAGTACAGTGAGTTGCTTGTAAGTCACCATGGGGGTCTCAGGTCTAAGGGACACTTACACCCATATTCTTCAGGGCTAATCTTGATAGAAGAAAAGCTCCAGAGTTGGTCATGTTTAGTGCAGATGTACCTATACATCTAACTTGCATGCCATGCTAGTATCTCTACACTCCTTGGTTATAAGGATAACCAATCTATATAGCACACAACGACCTATACTCGATAAATATTGTCGTCCTAAATAACAACATATCTTTTGGTCATGAACAATTTAAGGACTAAATGATAAATCCTTCTTTGTCAAATCTAGATAGTCCTAATGACTTCGTCACAATACATGAGTTCATTAGAAGACAACAAAATTTATGATGAAAAATATCAAAATAACTTTTATTATTTGATAATTCATATACAAGTATAATAAGTAGTACAACCATCAACAGGCTGATGATTGACTTTGGGATATATTTCCAATAATCTCCCACTTGAACTAAAGCCATTAGGTGCATTATCTAATACCTATCTTCGACTTGAAGTTGTTGAACTCATTCACCGCAACAGCTTTAGCAAATGGGTCGGCCAAGTTCTCCTTCCCATCGATTTTTTGAAGGTCGACATCACCTCGATCCATAATTTCTCGGATAAGATGGAAGCGACATAGAATATGCTTCGTCCACTGGTATGCCTTAGATTTCTTCGCCTGAGCAATGGTTTCAAAGCTATCATAATTGAGCAGAACTAGACCATCAAGGAAGGATGCTACTCCAAGCTCGGTGATGAATTTTCTCAGCCATATCACTTTTTTGACATCATCTGATGCAGCGACATACTTTACCTCACAAACTAAATAGACCATGGTGTACTGCTTGGAACTCTTCCAGCAGACGACCCCGCCATTAAGGATGAATATATATCCCGACACTCTCTTGCTATCATCATGATCAAACTGAAAATTGAAGTCTATGAACTCCACCAGTTTCAAGTCTGATTCATCATATATAAGCCACTGATCCTTAGTATTTCTTAAATACTTCAGGATTATATTAACAATCTTCTAGTGGTTCTCTTCGAGATCAGATTGGCATCTACTCACTACCCCTAGTGAGTATGCTATATCTGGTCGTGTACATGTCATGGCATAAATGATAGAATCCATTGCCAAAGCATATGGTATTCTACTCATATGCTCTCTTTCTAGAGGTGTTGTAATCCCTCTTTAAAAGAGAAATTTCATGGTCTATCGGTAGATAGCCTTTCTTAAAATTCTTCATGCTGAACTATTTCAGTACAGTATCAATGTATGTAAACTGGGATAATCCAAGCAACCTTTTAAATCTATCTCTATAGATCTTCATCCCTAGGATATAGGAAGCTTCTTCTAGATCTTTTATGGAGAACTAAATGATAGCCAAATCTTTATTCCTTGCAATGCAGGGATATCATTTTCGATTAAGACAATATCATCCACATACAATACTAGAAATACTATTGCTGAACCATTAGCCCACTTGTATATGCAGGGCTCCTCTTCATTCTTAATGAAGCCATACATTTTGATTGTTCTATCGAATCATATGTTTCAGCTCTGAGATGCCTGCTTAAGTCCATAAATGGATCTTTAAAGCTTACACACCTTAGACTCATCTATGGATGTGAATCTTTTAGGCTATATCATATACAGCTCTTCATCTAGCTCTCTATTTAGAAAAGCTATTTTCAAATTTATCTACCAGATTTTATAGTTCAGATGGACAGCAATGGCAAGCATAATCCAAATGGATTTGAGCATTGCCATAGGTGAGAACATCTCGTCATAGTCAATACCATAACATTGATGATATCCCTTGGCAACCAGATGGGCTTTATAGGTCTCCATCTTTTCGTCTACTCCTCTTTTGCTTTTGAAGCCCCACTTACACCCTATGAGTTTTATCCCTTCGGATGGGTTAACCAATGTCCATACATCATTGACCTTCAAGAATTCCATTTCAAATTTCATGGCCTCAAGCCATTTCTCTGCATTGTATCCATATAGGTGATTGGGTCCTGATTGTTCTCATCGAGTTTGATAGAATCCCCATCCCGAATTAGAAAATCATAGTATCTGTCCAATTGATGTGGTACTCTACCAGATCGCCTTAAGGGTGCATCTATAATAGGTTCTAGGTCTGATCTAATTAGATCTAGCTCTGGTTCAATAACTTCTATCTGTTCTTCCACCTGTTGTACTTCATCAAGTTCGACCATAGAGACATTAGATCCTTCACCAAGGAACTCCTTTTGTAAAAAGACTACCTTAAGGCTAACAAACACTTTTTGCTCATCAGTAAGGTAGAAGTGATACCCTTTGGTTTACTTTGGGCAACCTATAAAACTACACTTATCAAACCTTGGTCCAAGCTTGTCTTTCATTAAACGTTTGACATAAATCGGATACCTCCAAACCCTAAGGTGTGAAAGCATTGGCTTGCGCCCTATCCATATCTCATATGGTATTTTATTAATAGATTTACTCAAAACCCTATTTAGAATGTAACAAGCTGACTCGAGTGCATATCCCCATAGGAAGATCGACAAACCAACAAACCCCATTATGGATCGAACCATGTCCAATAGGATTCGATTTCTTCTTTCTAACACACCATTATATTGTGGTATTCCAGGAGGGATCCATTGAGAGAGAATCCCGTTCTCCCTAAGATATGTCAAAAACTCATTGGAAAGGTACTCACCCCCTTGGTCAGATCGAAGAGTTTTAATACTCTTCCCAGTTTGCTTTTCTACCTCATTTCGAAATAGTTTGAACATTTCAAACGACTCCAATTTATGCTTCATTAAATAGACGTACCCAAACCTTGATAGATCGTCTATGAATGTTATGAAGTAGAAATATCCATCTCTAGTACTTGAGCTCATGGATCCACATACATCCGAATGTAGTAGACTCAGGAGTTCAGTGGCTCATTTATCTTTTCTAGTAAAAGGTGACTTGGTCATGTTACCAAGAAGACAGGACTCATAGGTCGAAAGTGATTCACAATCACTAACCTCAAAAATATTTTCTTGAGCTAACCCGTTAATTCTATTCTTGCTAATATGACCTAGCATATAGTGTCAAAGGTAGACATCAGACACATTACTAATTTTAGGGCATTTACTGAAGGATTGAACCATGTTAACAGGTATAGAAAGTAAATAAATTTTATTATTCAATTGTTCAATCAAAATTGTAACATCATTCTAAATGATATTATAAAATTTTTTTATTAATATTTTAAAATCATTCATGGCCAAAAGACCTACAGAAATGATATTCAATAAGAAAGTTGGACCATAACAACATTCATTAAGATTAACTTTATTTGAATTGATTACAAGGTTCATGATTCCTAAAGCTAGAATTAGAACTTATCTTCCATCTCCAATGTTCAGAAATCTCTCGCCTTGATCAAATCTCCTACTGACTTGTAAGCCCTACATAGAATTACAAATATGATAAGGGCTTCCAGTATCTAATACCCAAGCAGTAGAATCAAATAAGAAAAACTAATAATGTGTTATCATATAATTATCTTACCCAGCAACCATTTGCTTCTTCCTCGATCTATTCGGATCCAGGGAGGCAATGTACAGAGGATAGTTCCTCTTTCAGTACCCCTGTTTCTTGCAGAAGAAGGACTCTGCCTAGCTTTGGTCAGGCTTGCACTTCTTGGTCCAATCCTATGCAGTCATCCTGGTGTTTGGTTGCACCTTCTTATTTTTCTTCTACTTGTTCTTCTTTTCTTTCTTAAAGAATTGATGACTAAAAGAAGACCCTTCCACTACATTCACCATCTCCTTATGGAGTTGGTGATCCTTCTCAATGTTCTACAGCAACCCCAACATGATAGGAATGGTGTATAGGGCAGAAGCATGGATTTCAAAGCAAAAATATGAAATTATACAAACCAAACCCAAACCCTAGGACCATCTTATTAGCAATTAAATCATATAACATGCATTTGTAATATAAAAAAAAGTATTAGAACATACCTCTTATCGCTTAACCCTAAATTATCCCTAATTGCCGGCAGTAGTCCATCAGGATTCCACCAGGTGCCCACATGTTCACCCTCCAATGTTGGTCCATACAGAGATTTGATCAAGACACCAGCACCTCTGATTTATATAATTAAAATTCTAATAATAAAAACTTTAATTAAATGGGCAAGACCTTTCTTAGCCTTTATGTCACCTTCCTTGCCTCTCCTTACCTCTCTTTCTTTTTTCTTGTCTTCTTAATTTTTCTACCTAATCTCTTTGTCTTAAAATGACTTCTTATCCTTATAACAATAAGGTCTAGATAAGAGAAGGGAAGAAAAAAAATTAGATAATAGAAAACACTTGTAACAAAGAAAGATAATTTTTCACTCCTTCAGACTCTTGGTGCGCACCCCTATTTATAGTGTACGTAGGGGTGCCATCTTAATTTCTCATGCCCTTCCCTCATCAACATCTCATGCCCCTTCATCATATCTCACACCCATCTGAATTTTGTGCCATTTAAAATTATGTAGACTTAGTCCAAGAGGTGCCTTAAAATAGAAGGACTCTTCAGACTAATTCTACGTAGTTTTTCTACGAAGAATCGCGATGCATAAGTATATGGCGCCATAATTACAAGGGCTTGGATCAGATTAGATGGCCATCTAATGGCCCTTAATGGGATGCCCATTCAACAAGAAGGCATAGAGATGAACTTTGAATAATGAAAGTCCCAAGGGAGTTTGACTTGGTCCAAAAGGCATCAAGGATGAGAGGGCGGCAAGGAGTCTTAGGCAGCAAGTATTCCTAGGAAACAGAGTCCCTTCTCAAAATAATAATGGAGTATTTCATCTGCAGAAGGACTCTTCTGCCCCATCTCTAATGTCCACACCTATTTGAAAAATTCACATGACATAACAAATGGGAAAAGTCAAAGAAGGTAGGTGTCAACTAATTTCATGCGCCAAAAATTCTTTGCGCATGAAAGAGATCCCATGCACAAGAGAGAGACTCTCTGGGCATGGGATTTAGGTATGTGGCACCCCAACTGAAGCTCAATCAGTCTAGGTGAATCCAATTCAAGACCAAATCCTATTTGATTCAAATAGGACCTTAATTAGCCCAAATCGAAAGCCAATTCGAACCAATTCGAATCCAGGTGCTAGGGTTTGCTACATGTGCTAGCATGTTCATCTTGCAAACATGGTCAAATTCAATTAGATCCTTAATCAATTCTCTTTGTGTGTGACCCATTGGGTTCCACATCTAACCAGCAGTGAGTCTGGGTGTGATTTGACCTAATCTAGTTAGAACTCAACCAAATCAATTTAGGTCAAAACTAGCCAACCCAATTTGACTTAATTTAGAACACTTTCTAATTTAATGATCAAATTAAAATTTTAATTTGATCGAACCCACAAGACATGATTGACGTTCTAGCAATGTATCATGACTTTTGAAAGATGTAAAATTTTGATGAAAATACCAAAAATATCCTTCAGTGAAAATTACCATGCAACTAGATCCTTCGATCTTCCTGCATCCTGAATATGACTCTGGGTATGAAAATATGTCAACCCCAATATCATATTCATTTCTCTTTCAATCTTATGATGATGATTCATTTAATGAAACATTAGAAACCATTTCTAATTTTCATCATGCTTTGATCAAAGTCTTCCTGAATCATCATTTGTTTGAAGCAGTAGGTAGGATGCTATTTCCTCTTACCAAGGAGTGATCGATTCCTATGTTAACCTACTCACAACCTTCATATATATAATCTACCATATCCAGATCATCCCGTACATAACTGAGTCATGAATGAGTATGAACCAAAATATGGATTTATATATATAAGATTCTATGGTAGTTTCAGGTCAAAGGATTACATGCACAAATTCCACTATGAGAACCATCTATTGACATGTAGATAAGACTCCATTAGATATTCTCGATTTGGATCAATTCAGTGAACTCATTCTCTAATGAGCACCCACATTCTTGTATTAGTGTCATACATAAGTTATTGTGAGATCAATCACCCTCTCAATCGAGCATACAAAGAATGTGCTAGTCTTACCGAAAAAACATTGATCCCTAACTCAATGTCCCATCGACTAGAAATATTTAAATTAGGGTTTTAAGATTTTAGGTCTCACTGGTATGATCTCATCATAATCCTAAAACCATAGCCCTAATTTATGGGGTTCATCATAATCTTAAATAAATAATAAGACACTGCATATGATGAAATAAATGCCTTTATTTAAAAAAATGTCATTACATGAGTTTGGAAGATAAAGAACAGCCCAAAAATTGATTGGCTTGAGGGCATATTCCTTTCAATCTCCCACTTGCACTAAAGCCAATCACCCTTATATTTTAATCCCATACAATCAAGGTGGTGATCAAATAGTTGCAGTGGTAAAGCCTTAGTGAATGGGTCTGCTATGTTGTTCTTTGTGTCAACTCATTCTATGACTACATCTTGTCTTTCAATAATTTCACGAATGAGATGGAAGCGTCTCAGAATGTGTTTGGATTTATGATGAGACCTTGGTTCCTTTGCTTGAGCAACAGCTCCAGTATTATCATAGTAAAGTGGTACTGGATTCTTAATTTTCAGGAATAACACCTAATTCAGTGATGAACTTCTTCATCCAGACAGCTTTCTTGGCGGCTTCACTTACAGCTATGTATTCTGCTTCAGTGGTTGAGTCAGCTACAGTTGGCTGCTTAGTACTCTTCCAACTTACTGCTCCACCATTCAGAGTAAAGACATATCCTGAAATGGATTTGCTATCATCTAGGTCTGATTGAAAACTAGAGTCAGAATATGCTTCTAATTTAAGATCAGAACCACCATATACTAGAAAAATATCTTTAGTCCTTCTTAAGTACTTAAGAATATTTTTCACAGCTTTCCAATGATCCTCTCCTGGATCAGCTTGAAATCTACTTGCAATGCCTAAAGCATAAGCAACATCAGGCCTTGTACATAACATGGCATACATTATTGATCCAACAGCCGAAGCATAAGGAATAGAACTCATTCTATTTCTCTCTTCAGGTGTCTTTGGAGACATCTTTTTAGAGAGATGTATGCCTTGACTCATGGGTAAATAACCTCTTTTACTCCCATCCATACTGAATCTTTTCAGTATTAAGTCAATGTACCTTGATTGGGACAAGCCTAGCATCCTCTTAGATCTATCTCTATAGATCTTTATTCCTAGTATATAGGATGCTTCTCCCAAATCTTTCATGGAAAACTTATTTGATAGCCATAATTTGACTGATTGTAACATTGGGATATCATTCCCAATGAGGAGTATGTCATCTACATACAGAACCAAGAAGACTATGGTTCTTCCACTAGTTTTCTTGTACACACATGGTTCATCCACATTCTTGATAAAACCAAACTCTTTTACTGTTTCATCAAAATGGATGTTCCAACTCCTTGATGCTTGCTTTAATCCATAAATGGATCTCTTAAGCTTGCATACCTGATTTGGTCTCTCATTTGACTCAAATCCCTCTGGCTGTGACATATAGACCTCCTCCTCAAGGAAAACCATTAAGGAAGGCAGTCTTTACATCCATTTGCCATATTTCATAAGTCGTGGTATGCTGCTATGGCAAGCATAATCCGAATAGATTTGAGCATGGCAACAATAGGTGAAAATGTTTCATCATAATCAATCCCCTATTTTTGCCTAAAACCCTTAGCCACCAATCTGGCCTTATAGGTTTCAATTTGACCATCAGCTCCAATCTTTTTCTTAAAAATTCATTTGCATCCAATAGGATTTATATCCTCTGGTGCATCCACCAAAGTCCATACTTTGTTGGTGTGCATGGATTCCATTTTGGATTGCATGGCAGCCAGCCATTTGTAAGAGTCCTTACTTTTGACTGCTTCCGTATAGGTCAGAGGTTCGTCATTCTCAATGACTTGGGCTTCATTGTTCTCAATAATGAACCCATACCTTCATAGGTGTATTTCATACTCTTTTAGACCTACGGATAGGAGTTATGTGTTCTGGTTCTTTTATGTGATTATTTGGTTGAGAAATTTCTATTTGTTTTTCTTGAACTTCACTAAGTTCAATATTTCTGCCACTGCCCTTTTCTAGGATAAATTCTTTTTCCATGAAAGTGGCATGCCTACTTACAAATACCTTTTGTTCAGTAGGATGGTAGAATAAATATCCTATACTATTTCTAGGATATCCTATAAATAGACATCTATCTGATCTAGCATCAAGTTTATGTCCAAAATTTCTTTTGACATATGCTGGACAACCCCATATCTTAAGATACTTAAGATTAGGATTTCTTACTTCTCCATATGTCATATGGAGTACTAGATACAGATTTAGAAGGTACTCTATTCAAGATGTAAATTGCAGTCTCCAGAGCATGACCCCTAGAAGAAAATAGGTAATTCAGTGAAGCACATCATGGACCGTACCATATCTAATAAGGTATGATTTTTTCTTTCGGCTACACCATTTAATTATGGTGTATAAGGAGGTGTCCATTCAGAGAGAATTCCTTTAACTTTAAGATAGTCTAGAAACTCACTAGATAAGTATTCTCCTCTCCGATCAGATCGAAGGATTTTTATACATTGTCCAGTTTGTTTTTCGACCATACTTTGATACTCTTTAAATTTATCAAAGGCTTCTGATTTGTGTTTCATAAGATACACATATCCAAACCTAGATAAATCATCAGTGAATGTTATAAAATAAGAGTATCCTCCTCTGGCTTGAGTTGTCATAGGACCACATACATCCGTATGTACAAGTCCTAATAACTCATTTGTCCTTTCTCCATGTCCACTAAATGGAATCTTGGTCATTTTACCCATGAGGCATGATTCACAAGTTTCCAATGATTCATAATCAAAAGGATCAAAGAACTTTTCTTTGTATAACTTGTTAATCCTAGCCTCACTAATATGACCTAATCGACAATGCCAAAGTAAAGTATTATTTATGTCATCTCTCTTACGTTTTCTATTTTCATCAATATGAAATATATTGTCATCCAAACATAGAGTCAACAAACCATTGCTAAATATGCCAAAACAAATATTTTCATTAGAATATTTGATCGAGCAACCTTCGCTCGTTACATTAAGACTATAACCTTATTTTAATAACAAGGGTATAGATATAATATTTCTAATGATCTTAGGCATATAATAATAATTTGTAAGCTCTAAGATCTTTCCATAAGGTAACTTCAATATATTTGTCCCTACAGCTTCTGCTTGGATAGACTCTCCTCCAGCGCCATAGAGCTTGAAGTCACCTTTCTTCAAACTCTTAATTTTCTGTAGCCCCTGCAAAGATTTGCAGATATGAAAACCACAGCCGGTATCTAATACCCAAGAATTTGAAATGGAAGAATTTAATGATAATATAGTATGTATCTCATACATACCTTTTGGTGCATTATTTGCACCAGACTTCACGGTTGCAAGGTAAGCCTTGCAATTCCTCTTCCAATGACCTATTTTGCCGCAGTGAAAATAGGTCATCTGTCCGAAGACCTTCTTCCTCTTTTTCTTCTTATTTATACCACCTTTAGGATTCAACCTTCTCTTTGAACCCTTTTTGCCTGCCTTCTTCTTGGAGATCCCATCCACAAGAAGAAGAGGAGCCTTATCCTTCTTGATATGGCTTTCTGCTATCTTGAGCATATTTAACAGCTCAGGCAAGGAAGAATTCAGTTTGTTCATGTGATAGTTCATGACAAACTGAGAAAATGATTCTGGAAGTGATTGCAGGATCAAATCCTGACTTAACTCTCCATCCATAACAAAACCTAATTGACTTAATCGAGTGATTAGGTCAATTACCATCAAAACATGATTTTGTATGGATGTTCCTTCTATCATTCTTGCATGAAATAATTGCTTAGATATCTCATATCTAGCAGTCCTACTATGCTCTCCATAAAGCTCTTTTAGATTGAGCAATATGGATTGAGTGTCCATGCTATCATGCTGCCTCTGTAATTCATTATTCATAGAGGCAAGTATGATGCATTTGATAGTAAGAAAATCATTTTGCCACATCTTGTATGTGGACTTATCTTCATCTGTGGCATCATTTTCTAATGGCTTAGGATCAGGGGCATCAAGAATATAGGAGAGTTTTTCTTGACTGAGTACTATTTTTAGGTTTCTCAATCAGTCAACATAATTTTGATCAAGTCAATTTATTTGAATCCAAAATTGAATGCAATGAAAGTGAAGAAGCCATTTAATCTACATAATAAAGAACAATATATAAGCAAACAACTCATGATGACAAACATAATTAAATTAGGATTTTAATTTAATTATGTCTCCCACTATTTAATCAAAAAATCATAACCCTCTTATTGATTTTCTTAGTGAGAATAAGATCCTAATTCCTTATAAAAGGTCTTGTGGTTGCACAACAAACCTATTATAAGTTCAAAGGTAGGAAACTCTTTCCAATTGCATTTTATGCAACTCTCAAAAACTTTTGCCTCTAAAACATTAATAGCCTTGTGTTAGAACATAACAAACTTTAATGTTTTAGTTTAAATAGAATCCCTTCATTTCTATACAGTCAAAATTGAAATATAACTACTTTTGTGGTTACACAACAAAGCAAGTATATTCAAAATGCTGTAAGCATCTCAATGCACTAGATTAATATTACATCATTTCCCATGATAGATCTTGTGGTTACACAACAAAAACTAATATGGATTCTGACATAATAAGAACCTAGTATGAAGGAAGGCCTTAATGTAGTGAATATAATACTAAGCATTTCAATCTAGAATTAAATTAATTCAAATCGGCCAGGTAAGTGGGAGAGAAGTGGGAGTCCCCCGTTGCTTTTCCTTAGACACACAAATAAATTGGCCAGGTCAGACAACGGAATCAATTAAAAAAATTATGTTCTCTTTACCAATTATGAACCATTTATCCTAGACACCTAATTGATCAATTAGACATTCCCAACTGATTACAGCTATAGGTTAATTACACTACAACTTAATATAATTTTAAAGAGGGAAAATTAAAAGGATCTCGATGCACATTCTGATTTAAATCAAACTAAATGCCTAATAGCATCAATTATGATAAAATATATATATATATATATATATATTATATATATATATATATATATATATATATATTAACATGTATAATTATTCTAGGACAATCATCATTACATAATGAATACTTTTCCACTATATCAGGGCAACCTTTATAGAATAATATATACATCATAATCTTATTGTGATAAATAAAAGAATATGATCTCATCACATAAATAACATGCAAATAAAAAAGAAATATATCATACTTTTTTTTATGAGTAAAGTATTATATAATTTAACATAGTAAGGCTTGCTCTGATACCACTGATAGGAATGGTGTACAGAACTGAAGCATGAATTTCAAAGCAAAAATATAAAATCATACAAAAATATGAAATCAATTAAATTATATAACATGCATTTGTAATATAAAAGAAAGTATTAGAACATACCTCTTATCGCTTAACCCTAAATTATCCCTAATTGTCGGCAGCAGTCCGTCAGGGGTTCCACTAGGTTCCCACGTGTTCACCCTCCAACATTGATCCACACAGAGATTTGATCAAGATACCAACACCTCTGATTTATATAATTAAAATTTTAATAATAAAAACTTTAATTAAATGGGCAAGATCTTTCTTAGCCTTTATGTCACCTTCCTTTCCTCTCCTTACCTCTCTTTCTTTTTCCTTGTCTTCTTAATTTTTCTACCTAATCTCTTTATCTTAAAATGACTTCTTATCCTTATAAGGACAAAGTCTAGACAAGAGAAGGAAAGAAAAAAAATTAGACAATAGAAAATACTTGTAAGAAACAAAGATAATTTTTTACTCCTCCGGACTCTTGGTGCGCACCCCTATTTATAATGTACGTAGGGGTGCCATCTTAATTTCTCATGCCCTTCCCTCATCAACATCTCACACCCCTTCATCATATCTCATACCCATCTAAATTTTGCACCATTTAAAATTACATAGACTTAGTCCAAGAGGTGCCTTAAAATAGGACTCTTCGGACTAATTCTATGTAGTTTTTCTATGAAGATTCGTGATGCATAAGTATATCGCGCCATAATTACAAGGGCTTGGATCAGATTAGATGGCCATCTAATGGCCCTTAATGGGATGCCCATTCAGCAAGAAGGTGTAGAGATGAACTTTGAATAGTCAAAGTCCCAAGGGACTTTGACTTGGTCCAAGAGGCATCAAGGATGAGAGGGTGGCAAGGAGTCTTGAGCGGCAAGTATTCCTAAGCGACAAAGAGTCCCTTCTCAAAACAATAATGGAGTATTTCATTTGTAGAAGGACTCTTCTATGCCCCATATCTGATGTCCATGCCTACTTAAAAAATTTATGTGACATAACAAAAGAGAAAAGTCAAAGAAGGTAGGCACCAACTAATTCCATGCACCAAAAATTCTTTGTGCATAAAAGACTTCCCACGCACAAGAGAGAGACTCTTTGGCACATAAGATTTAGGTATGTGGTACCTCAACTAAAGCCCAATCAGTCTAGGTTAGTCCAATTCAAGATCAAATCCTATTTGGCTCAAATCAAACCTTAATTAGCCCAAATCGAAAGCCGATTCGAATCCAATTCAAATCCAGGTGCTAGGGTTTGCTACATGTGCTAGCATGTTCATCTTGCAAACATGATCTAATCTAATTAGATCCTTAATCAATTCTCTTTATGTGTGATCCATTGGATTCCACATCTAACCAGTAGTGAGTCTGGGTGTGATTTGACCTATTCTGGTTAGCACTCAACCAAACCAATTTAGGTCAAAACTAGCCAACCCAATTTGACTTAATTTAGAACACTTTCTAATTTAATAATCAAATAAAAATTTTAATTTGATCGAACCCACAAGACTTGATTGACATCTAGCAACATATCGTGACTTCTCGAAAGATGTAAAATTTTGATGGAAATACCAAAAATATCCTCAGTGAAAATTATCATGCAACTAGATCCTTCGATCTTCCTGCATCCTGAATAAGACTCTGGGTATGAAAATATGTCAACCCCAATATCATATTCATTTCTCTTTCAATCTTATGATGATGATTCATTTAATGAAATATTAGAAATTATTTCTAATTTTCATCATGCTTTGATCAAAGTCTTCCTAAATCATCATTTATTTGAAGTAGGTAGGATGCTATTTTCTCTTACCAGAAGTGATCGATTCCATGTTAACCTACTCACAACCTTCATATATATAATCTACCATATCTAGATCATCTCATACATAATTGAGTCATAAATGAGTATGAACCAAAATATGGATTTATATATATAAGATTCTATGGTAGTTTCAGGTCAAAGGATTACTTGCACAAATTCCACTATAAGAACCATCTATTGACATGTAGATAAGACTCCATTAGATATTTTCGATTTAGATCAATTCAGTGAACTCATTCTCTAATGAGCACCCATATTTTTATATTAGTGTCATACACAAGTTATTGTAAGATCAATCACCCTCTCAATCGAGCATACAAAGAATGTGCTAGTCTTACCGAAAAATATTGATCCCTAACTCAATGTCCCATTGACTAGAAATATTTAAATTAGGATTTTAAGATTTTAGATCTTACTGGTATGATTTTATCATAATCCTAAAATCATAGTCCTAATTTATGGGGTTCATCATAATCTTAAATAAATAATAAGATACTGCATATGATAAAATAAATACCTTTATTAAAAAAAATATCATTATATGAGTTTGGAAGATAAAGAACAGTCCAAAAATTGATTGGTTTGAGGGCATATTCCTTTCATAATAATTTGTGGTAGTTGACTGCAGGCTTTGTCATTCTGAAATGAGTTAGGAAGGGGAGGAAGGATTTGGGCAAGGAATTAAAGATCGCATCCTTACAGAGCTGCTCATGCAGAGGAAAGCCCAGCTTGCTAAGGCACTCAATCATCTCGATCATGTATAATACGTGATCGATGACTGAGGCCCCATCCCTCATCCGAGCATTGAAAATGGCATAACTTATTTTGTGCCTTTCAATGTCGTCCGACATGCCAAAGAAGTCATTCAACATTTGAAGCATCTCCTATGGCTGGGTGTTTTCAAACCTGCAACTAAACTCATCGTTCATTACCGCCAGCATTATACACTGAATGGTGGTATGGTCATTGAGCCACTTCTGATAAGTATCTCAGATTGCTCCTCTAGCGTTCGAAGCTGGCTCCTCAGGTGCAAGATCCGTTATGACATAAAAGATCCACTCATGCTCCAAGAGGATTTTCAACTTACGATACCAGCTATCGTAGTTAGATCCCATTAATTTGTCATTGTCTAACAATGACCGGAGCGATAGGTTAGTGGCCATTTCTGCATAATAAGAAAAACCAAACCTAATTAGTATATGAATCAATCATCCTAAAGTCTTGGACTTTAGTCTAAAGGTTCTTCCACTATTTTATATGAATTGGTAGCCTCTACCTTCAATTCAAAGAATTACTTTAATTCCTTAGTTGGGTACTAGAATCCACATAGACTACACACGAGCCCATCTTTGGTTGGTCAATCCATGTGCACTTATGGGTCGGTTCAAAACTAATTGCTTCTCTAAACAATTTTTAGTAATATAAATTTTGCCCCGGAGACTTAATCAGTAGGCTTTGGCCTTCATTGAAAAAGTCTGGTTAGGTCCAACCATTAACATGATGATATTTGGTCTTATCAAACCAATAAATGATCAGGCCCGATTTTGGTCGGCCTACCTAACCACCATCAGAAATACTTAACCAAATCATCATTTTATGAATGATAATTTTATTAGTTAATAAGCACCAGGCCTTTGGGCCTCTAGTGATTATCAAATTAATGAACTTATTATCACTTGACTTAATGGAAGGCTATGATTTAGTTATCTATATAACTATTTCATTTTTAAGAACTTAACAATTTTAGAGGATTTAGTTAACATATTTAAGAAAAGCGAGCCAATTTCGATCCTTCCTCTCACTTCACTAAGTCAGATAAAAAAGGATCTAATCTAAGCTGGCATTAGGAGCACCTAAATCAGTCAGACTGATTTACCTAATTGACATGGGCGAGCCCGAATCACCCAATGATCTAATCAAAATCTAACTCACCAAGATGGCCAGGTAAGTGAGATCGATAGAAGGGATATGCCATTAACTCGCTAAAGACCGAATCAGTGCGAGTAGCTCTCAATTAAAAATCACTGATCAAACTGCCAAACTTACCTTAGACACCATTCGATTTATTAGTTTTAATTTGACCAACCTAGTAATTTTGGGTTCGACTGCGTAGCCATGAATCAAGTCCATTTGGTCCTCATTAAAGATATGAACTTGACCAACTACAACTATTATAATTGAGTCTATAGAGTTCTTGACCTAATCTAAATTAATATTTAATTAGATTTGATCAATTACTCTAATTTAGTCCACTTTTTAACTAACCTTAGGTGTAATCCAATTTATGGACCTAATTCAACTAACCCAATAACTCACATTTTATGATTAATGACTTGGAGTCTTCATTCATAATTCTAGACACTAAATCATTATACTAAATATTTAATTAAGTTTATGGGCTGTGGGTTAGGGTTTGGCATTTCAAAAATATTTTTTAAATTTCTAAAATGTTCCTTACAACTTAGTATTATTCATTAATTGAGTTGACTCACTTTAAAATTAAATTGGCTTAATTCACAAATAATACTAGTTGTAGGGTTTAATTTGAAACTATGTGCACTACATAATACTAAACCATAAATCAAACTTTATCTAATTATTCATTCATGATCATAAATTAGATTAAATCCTAATATAATCATATCATAAAAATATTAGATTAAATCTAAGATTTTAAGATTAACGATATAGATCAGCAACGTACCAGGATAATCTTTTCACTATAGGGGATAAACCCTACAACAGGACAACCTATAGTTTGTACGATCTAAATTTTAATTTTTAGATCTAATTAATTAGATTATTAAATTAATACTTATATTAAATCTAAATTATTAATTTAAAATATGCAAGAATATCATGTTATGCAAACCTAATTCTGATACCATTTGAAGAAAATCACGTAGGGTTTAAGCATGCATTTTTTAAATTTTTTCGAATAAAATAGCAGTGAAAGTAAATATTAATCTAAAATTAACACTATGTATGCATTGATCATATCAAATAAACTTCACTTAGGATCTAAACATACTAATATGTGATAGAAAAATAAAATGCATTCAATCAGCAAATCGAATCTGCTGATCGATACGAGTTTAGAACTCGATACTTTTTCGCGGGTAGCTGATCTCCATAATCTGAATCTATCAAAAGAAATTATGGTATTATACTATAGCCACACACTCATTCGATCTCTATGGATGGTCCACACGGAGCTCTTGGTCCCGACCAGTTCCATCGAAGTGCTAGCTCCTCACTGGGGCCTTCAATAATTGATCACGATCGATCCAATTGATCATATACTTTTTAATTTCTTAGGTGCTTTAGAAAATTAGAACATAAATATTGGAGGATGATGAAGATATGTTTCAAATTTGGTGATGATCCGATGCTCACAGCACTCAATCTCTCCACCCGAACCTAGATTCCTAAAACTAGGGTTTCACTCAGCCCAAACATCTTGACACACTAAAAATCCTATCATGCCTTGTTTGTATGGAGTTTTTCTATGAACTAAGTTTTTATATAAAGATGACTTTTAGATCTATAATCTCTATTTAGATCATATCTAAAAATTGGGTATCCATAAAGGTAAAAATCAGAAGAGAATAGAGGCATGAGGAAAAAGTAAAGTACTATAGGACCCTGCTCACTCCAAGATTTTTTTTTACCTAAAACTAATGGCCAATTACTCTAAAATTTTTACCACATAATTCTAACACTTTCTTCTACATGTACAAAAATTCTTATAATTTATTGACATGAATACCATGGGAAAAGTGCATGGAAAGAGATAAGGGTTAAGTGGTTGGGAGGTTTTAACCACTCACTTGATTTAAAAAATTAAATGAGCCTCTTATCTTTATCCAATGCCTCCTCCCATGTGTTTAACACATAGAAGGACTCTCCTTCTATGTGTGTATATTTTTATTTCTCTAAAAATATTTGATAAATAAAAGAGAGGGCATGAGAAGCAGATAAGTTTGGATTGGTTCCAACATCCAACAAACTGAGTTGAATTCAAAACTCAACTTACTTTGAACTGGTCCAACCCTTGGATTAGGTCAAAAGCAGATAAGAGAGGGGGTGCAGAAACCTTCTGAGTGAGAGAAAAGTTACGTACAAAAATTTTGGGTGTGGAACAAGAGTGGAAAAGTCAAAAATGGTGGGTGCATGTGAGAGTTTGAATTCAAACTTAATTTGATTTGGTCCTAATTGGTTTCAACCAAACCAATTAATCTAGACCCAATTAGACCAAATTAAGTTTAGCCTAATCTAATAAAATTTTAATCAAATTATAAATTAATTTGATCAAGGTCCTGATCAAATCAGGGTCAAAACTTTCATAGCATTTAGGTCATCTCATGACCTGATTGGATCAATCCCAATTGAATCAAATTCAATCAAACTTGATCGAATCCTTATCACTCAATCAAATTAAGCTAATCAATAATTAAATTTCTAATTAATCCTCTAAAATATCTAAGTTCAAATCGGATGGATTATCGAGCAACAGAGTCCCATCAATATGAAACTCCTGAAGAGTCTCAATCCAGTGAGACTCTTGAACCCAGTATCCCAAATGAATAAAACTCATGATCTTAGAGTTTTAGGCTAGTGGAACTCTATATCAGAGAGTTCTAGATGAGTAGGACTCAGAAATCTTAGTCCAATGGAACTCTTGGTCACAGAGTCCCAGTCCGATGGGACTCTTGGCCATAGTGTCCTAGGTCATCAAGACTCATAATCAGCCATCAGATCAGGTAGAAATTTCTTATGTGTGTGACTCCATAGGTTCAAATTCTAAGTCGGTAGCATAAAAATTAATTTTCTGTACCAATCGATGTGACCATCTAATAATGGTACCCGACGTCCGGATAGGTCAAAAAGTTACAACGTAATAATGAGGAACCTATGGAATATGGTTACCGTATAATTCATCTCCTTGATCACGATGCTCAAAAGAACAATCTAGAATTTACTATCAACCCTATAATTCATCCACATTCTATTTCAAAATTTAGCATCCATCATATGGGCTATCCTGACTGAGGATTTGCTAAATTGAAATACAGCGATGCACTTGCTCCAATACTTAGAGGGATCAATCCCATCTTGACTCACACACTGACAACCCAAGTACTTGACTGCACCTAGTAGCCTTCCATCACTAAATTAGAAATTTAGATAGTTCGGTACCTAAGTATAGTGAGTTGCTTGTAAGTCACCGTGGTGGTCTCAAGTCTAAGAGAAACTTATACCCATATTCTTTGGAGCTAATCTTGGTAGAAAAAAAGCTCCGAAGTTGGTTACATTTAATGCAGATGTACCCATACATCTCACTTGTATGTCATGCCAGTGTCTCTACACTTCTTGGTTATGAGGACAACCAACCTATATGACACACAATGAACTGTACTCGATAAACATTGTTGTCCTAAATAACAACGTATCTTTTGATCATGAATAATTTAAGAACTAAATGACAAATCCTTCTTTGTCAAATCTAAATAGTCCTAAGGACTTCATCACAACATAGAAGTTCATTAGAAGATAATAGAATTTATGATGAAAAATATCAAAATAACTTTTTTTAATTGATAATTCATATACAAGTATAATAAGTAGCACAACCATCAATAGGCTGATGATTGGCTTTGGGACATATTCCCAACAATCAGGAATTGGAGGAGGACCTCATCCTAACACGAATGAAGATCTTCGATTATCTAAGATAGAAGGAGAGGAGAGGCCTAACAAGAGCAAAAATCAACCATGTCAGAAATAGGAGAACCTCGTCCTAACATGGATGAAGACCTCCGATTATCTAAGATAGGGAAAGGACCTCATCCAAAAATGGATGAAGACCCTCAGTCACCTTAGATGGGAGAAAGATACATTTTCAACAGATAAAGCAAAAAAAATGAAGAACTAATAGAATCAAATCCGAGTAGTATGGAAGGACAAGGAAAACTTATTTCATTAAAAAGAAAGATTCATTATATAGGTGAAGGAAAATCCTGATTTTTCAGACCAGGTTCATTCAGATCTGATTAGATTAAGAGATATATTTCAAAAAAAAATTTCTTTGATCTAGATCAAATCTAAGATATTTCAGATCGATATTATTATTTTAAAATTAAAATAAAATAGAAAATTAAATCAAATTTAATTTACTGAATGGTAATCCTATTACCTTGATGATCCTGTTGCACAGAAGGTCTGGATCTAGCCACGCAAGCGCCTGGCCTCTACCGATATCCACTTAGGCTGGATCTGGAGATCCTCTTCTTCTTTATCACGCCTCTAAAAATTAGATCTGGATCTGATCTGGAGGATCTTCAAAACTCCTTTTGAAGATCAGCAGTCGTCCTTTGCAGCAGCGCAGCCTTCTAGCTTTCAGTCGCCTTTCTTTGATCTGGATGCACCAAACCAAAAATCCAAAACTCCTTTAGGATTGGAGAGGAAGGGGAAGGCGGTTGGCATGGAGGAGAGGGGAAGGTACTTAGGCATGGGAATTGTGATTTCTTTCAATCACTTCTAACCACAATCTGGGTTGGGCGCAGGGTCATATTTATAGACTGTCTGTGATCCAACTTCTCTTCTTCCCAACCAATCACAACTCTTTGTGAAATCACATCTAAATTTTATTTGGTGGAATAGAGTCCCCTGGATCCTACTTAAGGGCACCTAAGATCAGTCAAAGTTGGTTCTTAGGAGAACTCTAATTGGAATCCAAAAAGAGAGTGAGTCCCTGTCCAATAGGAGACTCCTAGGTGCCTTCAACTTGGGCACACGCCACCTTTGGCGGTGTCCCTCTTCCTTGCCAGGTCTCTAGCTGAGGGATAGGCCCCACCAGGCTCTCCAATAGTGTCATGACAGTGTTGTCAAAAGTCAAAGTGTCAATGGTCAATGTTTTGACCAGTCAAAGGTAGACTTTTTGACCAAAGTCAAAGAACAAGAAATGCATGGTGACGCAAAAATGGCAGGTAATATCTTATAAAATAAAGACAATCTTTCTGACTTGGACAACCTCCAGTCAGACTATATGAAGGCCTCTGATGAGCACAAAACTCCTTTGGCTCAGAAGGACAACTTATTTATGATAAGTAAAAGAAAGAACGTTAGGTTCAATCGAGTGCTAGCACGATTTTTTGAACCTAATTGAATCTCATTCAGATCAATTAAACTGGACCAGTTCAATTGATGATCACCAAATTCAAACCCTATTTGTGTGACCAGTTAGGTTCAGTTTGTATGGTAATGGGATATGTCATGATCTCTATCATCGACATCATCAAAAACTCCTTTCGATGGATCAGAACTCTTCTGATTCAAACAGCTAGAATGATCGATCATCTAAATCATTCTAATTGCTCCTAAAAATCCACCATGTACCACTAGCAGTATATGGTGGCAACCCATCAGAGCTGAATGCGAACCTCTTGGTGCAGCTACCTGTGTATTAAGTTCTTCTATCTTGAGCCCCGATCAGATTAGGTTAAGGTAAAACTCATCAAACCCTAGTCTCTGTCATATGCATGTAAATCATTCGATCGAGTCTGATGTGAAAATCTAAATAGAAATCTCTTCTTTTTATTATTTCACTCTTACCATGGCCATGGACTTCTAGACTTGATCTCATGATTATCATAGGGCTGCTCCTCTACCATCGAGGTAGAAAGATTCCATCTTGATGCCATCCAGTTCCTACAATGGACATGCTATAGCCAACATACACCTTAGGATCCATATGGCTAGGAGATCGAGTAATGGTGTAGTCAAACTATAACACCCTCAAGGTAAACTGCCGATGCACCTCAGATCAAAGAATAAGACACACTACTGCAGCATCGAGTCAGTCATTGATGAGAAGGTAGACTCCTTAATGACTACTCGAGGTGGTCATGCTCAGTACCCTCATTCTCTAACGAGTACCTATACTCTCGCTCCGGTGTCTCCCACACCATAGACTCAAACTCATCTACTAAAGAGAAGCGATTGTACACCAACCTTCCAGATCAATCACCTCATCATCGATGGTCCTATGGTCGGGAGCATTTTATGAGTTAACAATGATTATCATGTTCTTAAATTTTCAACTCTTGAAAATATGAATTATCATTACCATTAACTCAAAGAATGTATCACAGACACTAAATACACATTATGTTAATAGAATAAACCGATTTATTTATTATAGTCAAAATTATAATTTTGCCCCTAAAGGTGATTACAAGTGTCTACCAATTTCTGGCTTCTAAGCACATATATCTAACAATCTCCCACTTGTCCTAAGCTAATTGCTACAAGTTCTAAAGTCCATCTTCTCAAGGTGGCTTCGATGTTCTGTTGGTCCAACGGCTTTATAAGTGGGTCTACCACATTATCTATGGAGTTGACTCTTCTGACCTCGACATAAATCCTTCTCGAGGTAATCGCGGATGAGGTGGTAGTCGCCGCTCAATATGCTTGGATTTCTGGTGAGACCTGGCTACTTAGCAAGGTCTATGGCGCCATTATTGTCGTAGTCAAGTAGAGAATGGTTATCTGGATAGCATTACTTCTATTTTCTTGCAGCAAAACTTCTTATACCCAGAATGCTTCCTTTCGCAGCTTATGATGCAACAATATATTCTGCTTCATGGTGGAATCTGCTATCAACCGTTTGCTTGGAAACCTCTTCTAGCTGATAGCACCACCATTGCACACAAACAGACTCCCCAGATGTCGACTTTCGATCTATCTTATCGGACATGAAAATCCGAGTTGTGTATCCTGGACTTTGGAGTTCTTCTATTACCAAAGACCAACTCATATCCTGTTCTTCTTAAGAGTGTATCTTAAGCAATACTATTCATAGAGTCAAGTGTTCTCAACCTAATTTGACTGATAATCTGCTTTGTGACACTCACAGCAATGGGCTATATCAGGTCGTTGACATAGCATTGTGCATACATGAGACTTCCTATTGCAGAAGCCATTAAGGGATCTTGCTCATGGCGTTCTATTCTTCAGGGTGGCTGGGTACATCTTCTTGCAAAGGATGCAAATACTCATGTCTGAAGGATATTACATCCTCTCTTAGAGTTTTTCCATACTTAAACCTCCTTTAGTACTTTTCTATGTACCATCTTCTATGAAGTCCTAGCATCCTATTCAAGCTCTATCCTCTATAGACCTTAATTTCCTAGAATAAAGAATGCTCGCCTAGCTGTCTTTCATGAAGAATTCCTGGCCACAACATAATTTGATGGTTGTCATCATGAAATATCATTCCTATAAGGAGGTTTGTCATCTCACGTACAATTACGAGGAAGACAACAGCGCTCCCTGACCCTTTTTTGAAATACCAGGTCCTCTTCGTTTTTAATAAAACAAATATTTGTCACATCATTTTGAAACCGAAGATGTTTTCCGAGGCTCCGGATGATTGTTTGGCTCAAGTCATATAGTGACCTATTGCAGCCTTAGGACAAACCTTGTGAATCAGTATCACTATGATGTGGAAACTTGAGCGGCTGTCCATATAGATATCTTCTCAAAAATATTTATATTAAGAATGTCATTTTCATCATCCATTTGGCCATTATTCTCATTAATTCGAAATAGGTTGCAAAGGCAAGCAATGTGCGGAGTGATTTCAGCTAGCCACTGGGAAAAGGTTTTCCTGATAGTCAAATTGCCTTCGTGTTGACTATACCTTTTGCCACTAGTCTAGCCTTGAATGTCTCCACATTCCCATCTGCACCAATCTTTCTCTTTAAAGACCATTTACAACCTAATAGGTTTACTATACCTTCTGGTGGATTCTTACCAAGGTCCAGACTTGATTTTGAGTGCATCGAATCAATTTCTGATCTGCATTTGCCTCTAGCATTTCTCGGAGTCGATATCTGATAGCCTCGTTGTATGTTTTGGTTTATCATCACCATGAGCACATTTACCTACTAGGAATATTCTTTCGTACTAATCTCTTGAACCAATACCTAAGGTATCTCTCAGGGGGATAGGAAACTTCTTTCCGATCTATGAGGTGGAGGAAATTCGGTAAGGTGTTCTGAATTTGGCTGGAAACCTGATTTGGTTTCCAATTGCGTCCTTTAGCTCGTTGTACTTGTGAGACTTTCTCATCAAAAGGCTTGATCTGCCTTCCAATGCCGCTATTCTTGAATAAATTATTTTTAAGGAAAGATGGGCATGTCGACTCACAATCAACATTATGGATTCTTCCGGGAATATAAGAAAATAGTTATCCTAATGACTCTTCTAGGATATCCCTTTGAATACGAGGCTCCTACAAGGACCTAAACTCTAACTTATCCGGCTTGTTGTTCTTTTGACATTGGTAGCTCGGACAACCCCCAAATTTTTGAGGATGACTCAAATCTTGATTTCTTACCATGCCATCTATTTTTCTCATGACGTGTGGTAGGAATTGATTTTAGAGAGAACCCTATTCAGTAATAGATTGAAAGTTAAACAAATGAAGTGAATCCCCAAAGAAAATCAGGGACGTTTGTGAAGCTCAAATCATGGATCGAAACGCATATCCAATAGAGTCACAGAATTTCTCGCAATTCCTGAAACCCACGTTGAGTTAGAGGTATTCACAGAGGGTGAGTCCATCGAGAGGGACTATGCCATATACCATTGATGATTAGCTAGGAATCCCGGCTAAGGTTATTCACCTCCTCGATCTGATCGAAGAACCTTAATAGGTTTCTTCAGTTTGTCCACTTTTAGTGTGGATTCTACTTCATTGCCTGAATTCTTTGAACTTTTTCACAAAAGCTTCAGACTTTGTATCATCATAAGAACTACACATATCCATCACCTAGACAGGATCAATCGATGAAAAGGTAAATGAAGCTAACAAATGACCTAAGCCGGACATCAAAGGGCCGCAACATCTGTAACTGACATAGGCAAGCGAGATCTGTGGCCTCTCCCCATGTCCACAAAGGGGAGTTTAGTCATTTTCGCCTTGAAGACCAGGATTCTTCGCAAAGCTGGATATGACATCGAACAGTCAATGGACTATAGCACATTTTCTGCCAAAAATCTTGTTGCATCCTATTTGCTGCTATATGACCTATCCTAAGATGAGATGCCATAGTATACTGTCTGTTTGGACTATCCGTATAATAGTAAAATTTATCCGGCATTCACATATTGCTTCGATGTAAAATAGGATTATCATATGTAGCTGATAGAAGATCGATTAATATAAGTTAACACCATTGCAATTATTTTTATTTCAAAAAATGTTACAATGTCATAAATAGAAGGTAATCAAAATAGCTCCTATGCAAGAATGATAAATAAAATCAAAATTCTTCTGCTAGCTGTAAAGGCACCTAATAATAGTTCTTATTCAAAACAAAGCTAAACAGATGTAATCGAAGATGACGTCCCACGGCTACTGCAACCAACTCTTGCCTTCATATCGATGCGTAGATCCATGTCTCCATCTCTCACGCCTACAACAAGCTATACAACATCAAAGACCACAGCATATGAAAAGATGCACACAAGGATGATGCACTAGAACCAGATGTCTAAGCACCAATTAGGATGCAGAAGAAAACACACTAAGGGTAATAGACTCAAATAATCGAGCATACTCTAGAAGGAAACCTTCTTCTTTCTTATTTAGAGGGTGGTGGCCAATGGTGAGATAGGGCAGTTCTGCTTCAGATGGCCGGTCGCGTGTGTAGAATGAAATCATGCATTTTCAGGACATTCGTGCTTCTTTTTCTTTGGAACTCTAGCTGGCTTCTCTGTCTATTGCGTCTTCCACCTTCTGCTTTTTCGCAACTTCTTTTTCTTTCCATAAGACTTTTCTTTTGAGAATGTCCATTCCATAGCAAGAACTGAGCCTTAAACTTTCAATAGATAAGCTCAGCCGGGTAACCAGCCATATATCGATAGATCAGCACAATAGGAATTTTGAAAGTTTATGCATGTTGGTTAAATCGATGCATGAATTTTGCCCATATGAATCTCTCT